>CAVLJG010000006.1:84487822-84835936 GCA_963669975.1 Acanthoscelides obtectus | reverse complement strand
AAAATCATGTACAACGACGAAGCGCATTTCACTTTGAATGGGACGGTAAACAAGCAAAACTGCCGCATCTGGGCGAACGAAAAT
This sequence comes from Acanthoscelides obtectus, assembly GCA_963669975.1. Taxonomy (NCBI): domain Eukaryota; kingdom Metazoa; phylum Arthropoda; class Insecta; order Coleoptera; family Chrysomelidae; genus Acanthoscelides; species Acanthoscelides obtectus. The sequence goes on along the minus strand of CAVLJG010000006.1, from coordinate 84,835,852 downwards.
CCCCGTGAGTATCAAGAGCAGCCGATGCATCCTCAAAAAGTGACTGTGTGGTGTGCATTGTGGTCAAAAGGCATCATCGGACCTTACTTTTTCGAAAATGCGGCCGGGGACGCCGTTACCGTCAATTCTGAGCGATATCACGTGATGATAGATGACTATTTTTTGCCGCAACTTGAAGGAATGGATATGGACGATGTTTATTTCAAACAAGACGGTGCAACATGCCACACAACCAACGTCAATATCCATCGATTGCAGTCCTTCTTCGGTGATCGCGTCATTTCGCGCAGAGAAAATGTGCCATGGCCACCAGGATCGTGCGATTTGACTCCCTTGGACTTCTTTTTATGGGGATATTTGAAAAGCAAAGTCTACGTCAACAAACCAGCCACCCTCCAAGAACTCAAAAACAACATCATTGCCGAGATAAATGCCATAGAACCGACTATGTTGCAAAATGTCATTGAAAATTTCGACCATCGCGTGGACGTCTGTAAATCCAGTCGTGGTGAACATTTGAGTGATATTATTTTTCATACATAAATGGTATAAATGAACCTTCAAAATAAAGTACCCAACTTGATTTGAATATCAATCTTTCTTGTTTTAATATGCGTTTACTTTCTTGCGTCCGTTTTGGCCAACCCCATATAAAGGCAAAATTTACAGAAATTCTTATGTATTTGCAGTTTAGGTGAAAAGTAGTTTGGGTATATCAGCTCTCAGAAGACTAACGTTTTTACTTCAAAGAAGATTTCCCGGCAATTTTAGATTTTTCGATGACCTTTCATTCCAAATTACCATTTTTCGTTGGCTCATTGTCACGAAGAACAAAAATTGGAATCTATTGTAACGAAAACACCGTTTTTTGCTCTTTAAGGCCCGTATCGTCAGTCGTTCCTACAATTGTAGGGCGCCTTTATGGCCTCCTTGATTGTCATAGTTTTCTACTTTTCCGTGTCAGCGCTCTATTTTGAGGTTATGTCACAAATATCTATTTGCATTAAATTGTGCTTGCTTTTGAGTTATATCAGTTTTATCAGCCTGAAATTTCCTACAATTTAAAAAGAAAACATATCTTCACAATAGGAGAGCGCTGACGCTGACATGGGACAGGTGCAATCTAGAAATTTTGAAGGGGAGAAAGGAGTATGACAATCAAGGAGGTCATAAACGCGCCCTACAATTGTAGGAACGACTGACGATACGGGCCTAAAGTCTAATCCCTTGTACACTATTCCCTTGCAACTAATTTATGACCAATTTCTAACCATGTCGACTTGACTTTAGCTGTTGTTTTCTTCTTCGTTCTGCTCGTTCGGGACGCTGCCTGTTGACTGTGTCGTTTCCGCCATTTCTGCCTATATTTATTCCCCTATCGATGAGTTGAGATATACGCCAGAGTTTTCCAGGCAGAGTCGTGAACCTTCATGGAAGCGGTCTAGATGGCAGTAGATTCATCAAATCAAGGAGACGCTGAACGCTCTCGGACGTGAACTTGATCGCCCTCGAGGCACGGTCGCATAATTATATTATAATTAACCAATTGGTTGCCTAAGCATGGGCGTTCAGAATATGTGCCATTGTTCTAGTAACGAGCGTGTTACATTATGTACCTGTAAGTTTACTTACTAGTGAGAAAATTTTGAAAAATTCTTGTGTGGCTAAAAATGTCGACCAACTCGTTTCTTGAGTATTGATAAATTACCGAGTACCGAGTTTCATTCACTTGTAGCCTCAGGAGACGAAAATGGAATTTTCGAGTTCTGAAATTGGAGTCTCTTGTCTATAAATATTATTGATGAAGATTTTCACAAGATTCTTGTAAACCATGTTTCTTGAAGTCGGCTTCGTGTATTTCGGATCGGATGTTTAAACAGATTGATACGAGACCATTTTTCAACTACAACTAGAGCTTCGCGACATTTTAGGATTTTTTAATAGCCATGTTTGGAATGAAGGTACCAAATTACTTCATTGTACAAAATTTCATTCGCTCATAAATAATGAGAAATTTCAGAGTCTTTGAAGTCATAGCATATTTCAACAAAAATTCTATGACATTCTTTTGGATCTGCAGTCCCATGCATAACCTGTTCCTTGGATAAATCGAGTGTGTAAATCATAAACACGATGTCGGTTTTTCGTTAAGATTGACGGTATACCCAGAAGTCCCACTTTCGTTCCCATTTAAAATCAGCATCCCCAGTGTACCGAGAATTGTTCGTTTGTAGCCACGTTGGACGAAAATTGATATTTTGCCGTGAAAACTTCTGAATGCTTACTACTAAAGGAAATGTTCAAAGAACCTTGCGTATCTGCAATCTCGACCAAAACTCTTGAATAAATTGAGTGCATAGTTCATGAATTAAAATTAAATTATGATATCCTCCGTTCAGATGTCCCTGTTGCTGCGTCGTCCCCCAGGTCGTGAGGCCTACCCTGGTGACGTATTCTACCTCCACTCCCGTCTGCTGGAGAGAGCCGCCAAGATGTCCGACGCTCACGGAGGAGGTTCCTTGACCGCCCTGCCCGTCATCGAGACACAGGCCGTGATGTGTCAGCTTACATTCCCACCAATGTCATTTCCATCACTGACGGACAGATCTTCTTGGAAACTGAGTTGTTCTACAAGGGTAAGTTGCATCTTGCAGACATGTTCTCAATAAAAGAATGCTTTTCTTGTTCAACTGGACAGCAAAAACAAATTTAAAAGCCTGTCGGCATGCGGTCATGGTGGACTGTTTTGTCATTGTCGTCTATTCTGTCGATTGGTCCATACATGTGCGTATGATATATTGAATGTTTTTTTTTTTATTTCCAGGTATCCGACCAGCTATCAACGTAGGTTTGAGTGTATCCAGAGTAGGATCTGCTGCCCAAACCAAGGCCATGAAACAGGTAAAATATGGTAATCGAATATTCCTGCGAAATGTTGACAGTAATCTCGACTCGACATTTCCAAAGTTATTTAGGACGGTGACATTTTGAGAATGATATTTAAAAAACTGATTTGCATGTATGAGTTGGCCTAATTAAAAACCAAATATCCCAAAGTACCTATTGCGACAACCTTTAGATTTACAAGTTAATTGTAATGACTGCACAGCTCAAAAACTATTGCTTTAAAAAATGTTGCAGTATGTTGAATGTTGTGCATAAATTAAATGGACGGATTCGCTAACACCATGAGAAGCTATTTAGCTTCTATGAATGGGTTTGATAGTAACCTTCCAACATTTCCAAAAAGGAATCTTATTTCAGTGTGATTTTACAAAGGATGATTGAAAAAATATTGACAACTTTCCTATAGGATAAAATCTACCACTACCTCCTAGTGTATCTTAGAAAGGGGACATTTTAGGACAGTTTTAATCTTGGTCGCTACACCAACGGATCTCCAACATTTCATACATTTTGCTTTTTCTTTTTTACATTATATTAACTTTGCTTTAAGAATTAATTGTAAAATCTTTTACTTGGAGAGATCATCATTTCGATATCACCGATTTTGAAAATTTTTGCAAAGGCGAAGTTGATTAGAAATCAGAATTCTTTTTTTTTTTGTGAATTTCGATGATTCTTGTTCCAGGTGGCCGGTTCCATGAAACTGGAATTGGCCCAATATCGTGAGGTAGCCGCTTTCGCCCAGTTCGGTTCCGACTTGGACGCTGCCACCCAACAGCTGTTGAATAGAGGTGTGCGTCTCACTGAGCTACTGAAGCAGGGACAGTATGTGCCGATGGCCATTGAAGAGCAAGTCGCCGTCATCTACTGCGGTGTCAGGGGACATCTGGACAAACTGGACCCCTCCAAGATCACCGTTTTCGAGAAGCAGTTCTCTGAACACATGAAGTATGTACCATGGAATATTATCATCTAAGGGTGGCGAGTACACCAACCAAGAGACTCCAAAACTAAATTAATTTGTTTCTGAAAATATGTGGAGACATTGGTTCTGTAGCAGAACGGTCGTCTCATTATTTGTTTGATATGGCTTTCAGATAATTCTTTAACGATTGTGTTTCCAACAGCTCTACATTCTTTTTTGATGAGATTCTAATATTTTTATAAGTTTCAAATTGGTATAAAGTTATTAATAAAAATACTATTGCTCTTTTATGTAAGGAAAACAGTATTAGGCCGTGGGGGTCATAGTTTAACACACAAAGATACGAGGTAGCAAGGTGAACATTAAAAAAGCACCACCAAAACCTATAAAAACATCCACTTTTTCAAGCTTCTCCAAAACTTTCCAGGTACCCCATTTTTGAGCTCCAAATGATTGCACTTTTGTATGATTTGAGACATAAAATTGATTTATTTCAGGGCGAGCCACCAAGACATCTTGACCAGCATCGCGAAAGAGGGTAAGATCACAGATGACACAGACGCGAAATTAAAGAAGATCGTACAAGAATTCATCGCCAACTTCTCTGGTTAAGTGAAACGCGTCAGTCATTACCACAATTCTTAATCGATGTGAGATTTCCATTTTGATTTGCATACTAGCTACATTTGTGGCACCACGAACGATTGCAAGAATGCTGTGCATTTTGTTGTTGCATCGATTGAGAATTCAAAATGAAATATTTAATTATTAGATATAGGAGTATGTTATTTGTAAAATTTAAATACATGGTTAACATGTTAGGAGAAAACGAGGATTTTACATCGGTCTTTGGAAACAACTTGTACAGCATTTGTTTTTATTATTTTATTTGTAACAAAAATCTAATTAATAAATTTTTTTTGTTATGAGAATTCGTCTTTACTTCCCAAGAAGAACGGTTTTAAAATGTCGTTGAAAGGATTAAAATTGTAATTCAAACATTTCGTATTTGTAATTGAACAAATTAGCTACGATATTCAAAAACATACGTTACTACATATTTTAAAACAACGAATGTGTCCATCATCTTTTGTTGCGAATTAGTTACAAATACATGTTTGGAAGAAAAAATGTAACTCATCCTTTTTTGCATAAAAATAACGTTTATCTCCCGGAATAGTTTGCGATTCGTATCGGTAAGGTGAACTAGTGTATTCTGCTATGAAGTTCCCTTTGAACTAACCCTGTATATTGCTCAATAAACTTGTAGCGATGGCCGGAAAACAGGTGTTTTGGGATAAACCAATCTACTACAATTTTGTTGTGATTACATATTTAGAAGTACGAATTTGAAGAATTTCAGGTATCTGCGAGAAACCATCGTCGTATTAAAAAGTGCCAAAACCTGCAGCTTGCTTCAGTTTTCGGCCGTAACTTTTTTGCTATTAGTCGGATCTTTTTACGTGTGGTCTCATTTTGTAGGTCTCATAAATACCAAAAAATATTATAGGAAGAGTTTTTTCCTTCCTGTCAATATTCGATTGAATCGCAAAAAACACGTTTTCTCATTATTTGTCGCCAATAAAAAGTTTTCCCATAAAAATTGGTGTTACCCATTTTGTGTGTCCATGTTTTGAATATCCCGTTGAACAACTTGCAGCAATATAATCAGACTTTACAATTATTTTGCAAATCAGGGGTAATTTCGTCTAATATGATTAGACTATACTTGAATCAATTTCAAGTGAGACCAGACACAACAACCAGCACGCGTCGCTGGCATGATGGTCGTAGACACAAGAACCGAGCAGGGTCGGACTCAAAACTATGGAAATATTAAGGTGATATTTCAGAACTAAATATTTGAAAAAGAGACATCAGTAAATAATAACACAACACTACTGTCACAGAGTCAATAGAGGTAATTGAAAGTTAAGGGGGGCATAAAAAGTAATTATGCATATGTGTTTGACAACATCAATATTTTTCACTTTCACTAGAAGAGCTGTCATCATAGATGTTGATAATTAGCGGTTCAATATGCCTTTCAATTATGTTGTCTAGCTCCCACATTGCAACCTCCACTTTCTCCTGAACATGCTTCACACATTTTAACCATTTTTCTGGTGTGATTCTCTGCAACGCAAGGTTGAACAGCTCTTTCATGTCGGAAAACTTGAATGTTGTGTTGTGTTCAGCAACAAAATTCTTTATATCTGCCCATATGAGCTCAATGGGGTTGAGCTCACAGTGGTAAGGAGACAAACGAAGTACCATTTTATTGTGCGCTTTTGCCATCTCGTCCACTATATATTTATCATATTCTCTGTGTTGTTTCACAAGATCTAGAAGTTGTAATTTCAACATAAACGTATCAAAAGGTATATTTTTGCACGTAGCCAGTCCTGTATCTCTGATTTCTTAAAAGATAAATTTGGAATTTTTTCTAATTTCCGAGAATGATACGGAGCATTATCCAGGACCACCACAGAATTGTCTTTAAGACGTGGTAAAATGCCTAAAAACCAGTTTTCGAATGCTTCACCATTCATCTCTTCGTGGTAGTCAGTGGTTTTTTTTTATTCAAAACACCATAGTCCTTCCTTCACGAAGCCATCTATCTACACTCCCGATGTGGCAAATAATGAGCCTTTTTCCTTTGCCTATAAAGATAAAACTTGTTAAATACGGATGTACATTATATGTCTTTCACAAGAGTACTGAGGCCACGGAGATAGGGACACATTTCTGTATTTTATATACGATGCTATATTGTTTCTCATGATAGCGGGATGCATGCGGTGAGATATATCGGACACTTCAACCAATGCATCATTTAATCTGTTGATGAATCTGGTTAGCTTAAAAACAAAAAGAAACAGGCAACATCAATTAAACTAAAAAATTATCAAGTGTGACAAACTTATCGAAAAATTTACAAATCAACGCAATGTCTGACGTTGTTAATTAACGTGTTACATTCCGTGACGGACGAGGTATGTTGTCTCTTGATTTCCAGAGTGAACATCCCCTCGTTTTTTCTAGATATCTGATAACGTGTAATGCCTCATTTAAATCACTTTGGCTATGAAACATTATCTAATAACTATTGTTGGATTTTCTAAAATGGAATGTCTGCATTACCTGTAGGGTTTTTAAGCCCATCTAAAAACGCTCTTGCTGACGTTACTGTTTGGTCCACCCAAACTTTTGATTTTGTATGGCCAGCATTTATCCACGTCTCGTCCAGGAAGTAAATTCTACGGTTTTGGCTCCTGTATGTTTTTATTTTTGTCAAATACTCTCTCCGCCTTAGTATAATTTCATCTCTATCCATCAATGAACTGTTTCGGCCTCTCTTCTGCCAATTGAAGTTGAGTTCCTTTAATAGCCTGTAGAACGTCGTTTTACTAAAATTCGGCAAATCTGAGTCTTCAGTCACTACTTTCAAAATCTTATCAATTGTAGGAATTTCATTCTGGAAAAAGAATTCATGAACCTCCCTTCTGATCGCATGTCTGTCAGCATCATCTATTTCTTTAATTTGGCTTTTACGGTTCTGATTCGTTTTAGGTTCAGCAAATGCATTCCGTAATTTATATTCTTTGAGTACTCTAAATACCGATGCACGAGAAACTCCAACTTTATTCGCCACCCTCTGCACAACATCGTTGACGCTGAGCTCAGGTTTTTCCTCCGTTTCACATTTGTAAACATTTAAAATAATTTCTTTCACTTCGATGCTCAAATGGTTTTGTCTTGATCGTTTCCTGGGTGGACTCAATGTAGTTCTCCCTTCGTCAGTTGTGTCGGTAGAAGACATGGTCAAAAAACACCAAATATAACAGAACTTATAACAGCGATGCACTCGACGCCACGCCACGGCCTGATTACAACTCTGGTTTTTGTAGACATCAACGCGGCGCAACGGCGGGTTTTGTATTGCTATAGTCTAACTAAGTCTTAAAAAATGTTCGAAACTGCATGTTTTCCAAATTCATGGAGTTTTATATTGGAGCCACTTCAGGACATTGTATTTAACAAAAGCATCAATATGAGGGGCGGAAAGTTTAAAAAAAGAAAAATAAAAGCTACGAAATGAAACTATTAGTTGAAAAAGCAAGCGCTTCAAACTACAACTTCAAACCGTAAATGCCTGAACTATAATGAGACCCTCTGCGGGAACATCGATCACGCTTCGAGTTTGCGATGTTGTGGTCTCTCTTGGGCTGAATTTTAGTAGAGTAGCTGATGCTACATACATTCTTAATCAACTATATAAAAGTGAAACAATTTCAAGTGAAATACAATTATTGATATCAGTCTCAGAATATGATGACAATCCTTTGAGAAATCCCAGATAGTTACTATAAAACATTTCATATGGTGCTCTCTAAACGATGCTTCTAGAAATCGTTTATGACAGTTAATTCAAGGAAACTTTGATAGAGTATTGCCTCACTTTATCGGTGTAAAAATAGTAGTATTGCGTTTCGGCTAATCCGCCCCTGGTGATCTGAATGAGTTCCAACCATTTAGGAGGCCTAAAGTGGTTTCCATGATGTTGAAATTTTGCGAAGTTATAAAAAAAATTCCAGTAGAGTTCATGAGCCTGTATCTCAATATGGAGCTCTGCAAGACATTTTTCTTAGAAACTTGAATTATTTTTTGTTTTATGTAGAGTATCCTAGAAATTGCCACCTTATTCTTAATATGCATGTTTATATAAAATTATACCATTTATGCATTTGACAATGAATACACGATAGATAAGATTCGCTTTTTTTTCTGCAGTTTGAGAACATAGTAGCTACTATGATTAGAATTAAAATGAAACAATGTTTAATAACAGCAAGTACTAAAATATATCGCAACCGAAGTATCAAAAGGTAAGTTATTGATATTTGAATTTACTCCCAATTTTTTTGTTTTCCTTATAATTTTATTTTCAAATGACATCCGACTTCATTTCACAATAAATAGACAAAAGGACGCTAGATGTCGCTCCTATTTAGTAATGTGCCATCTCTCGAGTATAAATTAAAACAGGCATTCAGCTCACTTAGAAATCTGTAAGCATACCATTTTGACATAACAGTTTTAGCAATCAACCAGCAGATGCTAACTTATGCTCCTGAAAGCACCACCTATTAATAGTTCAAAAAACAATGTCATTTTATTGTTATAGAAATCTGTAAAATTTTTATTGACACATTGAATTCAAAACAAAACTATTAGAATTTGGAACACTGGTTGATTTGTTGAAATTTAAAAGATTTGCATAATATTGGTGAACAGAAATATGGAACCAGAAATTATAGATATTTCAGCAGAAACTTCCAAAAGGAAAAATGATGACATTCAAGGTGATAATGCAGTTCTCCAAAAATTCACAACAACATTTGAACATGTAAGCTCTTTGATGTCAAGAAGAGAGATATGATTTTAAATTTTTTCTGTTATTCAGGACATTATAAAAGATGTAATAAAAACCCAGTGCACAAACCCAAAGAACAAAATAACAGATGAAGCTGTTGAATTAGTTTCTGAAATAGCCAAAGCTCTTGTCGTTGAAGCATCCCTCAGAGCTGCTAAGGTGGCTTCCAATGAAAACAGGACACTGGTAACATTGGAAGATATTGAAGGCACTCTTCCTCAACTGGTATTTTTTTACATAAGCTAATGTCCATTTATCAATTTTCAGAAACAATAGTAATATCTATACAATAATCTAACACATGATACTTTATTCTGTGGTTTTCATGCTGGTAGAGCTCCATGACTTTCTGGCCAAATTTAACCACATTATGTATAAATTACTTTTTACTGACTTTTCAGTCCACTGTAGCCTCTTTTGATGTACAGATGAGACTATATGTTTTTCAGGTGACAGTTGATTTTTTTATATGAAGCAGCCACAAAGGCGGTAGCCTAATTACCAGTGCACCACAGCTATTATGAGGACCTTGAAACTTTGTTAATCTGATTTATGAACTGATTAAGGTTTGAAGAACTTAAAAAAGCTTCTTAAGGTATATTGTTTAATAATCTCGACACCCTAGGAAGAAAGGAGCAGTCATATTGGCCAGTTCTGAATGTATGAAGTTCTTCTCATTAATAATATTGGTGTTACGTCCAATGGCATTTACACAAGTGAAAAAGGAAATAGTAGCAGATCATTACTATACCATGTTTTTGGGATCATGAGGGAGGGTGATGTGTCTAGTACAATCCAAAATAACAAATAACTTCATACTTCATTGCTGGTTTTACGCGGTGATGGTCTCATGCGATCTCAATGTGGTACAGGAACCATTCAGGGTGTTGTTACAACACACTGTATAGTGACAAAGAATAAGTAAAAACAAATGAACTGTCACCTGGATGACAGGTGAATATAAAATATATTGTCATTGTCATATCTTTACTTTGAAGAAAGCCATGTGGTGGATGAAATGTCAGTAAAAAGTAGTTTATACAAATGCAGTTTCATTTGGCCGATTCTATAATGAGGGAGTTCAAATGTACATGCCTTGAATTGTCAGGATCATAGTCAACCGAAAATAAAAAAAATACAACTTTTTCCAGAAACCTTTTCGCATACCTTGTCCCATGTCTTACAAAATCATGTTTTTTTTAGATACTGGACTTTCCATAAAAGAAAGGATGAAGTACAAAACAACTCTTTATTGATGCAAAAATGTAGATAACAAAAATTTAGCTATAGGCTAAGTTCATGAGTAGTCATTCATGGCAACACTCAGCACATTTCTGCTACATTTTGGAGACTGTTCATTATACAACATCTATACTACTACTTTCACATGTCAATGGACTAAGGATAATGGTGGAGTGTTGATTTTTATGTTGGTTGTATAATATTCTGTCTATTTTCATTTACATTATGAAGAATCATAATATCTTACAGTTTGAAAAATGTTACATAATACAAAATTGTAAGATGAAATTATTTTAGTTTTATATACAATAAAATTGTTCAATTGGCACATATTTTATTGATTCCTTTTTATTGGTCAATGAACAATCTGAAACTCATAAATTAAAAACAGGCTATCATTTTTTCTCATAAAGTAACATCTATGATGATGTAAATACTGACAGTTGTTTAAGACTATTGTATTTTTTTTCAAAGAATCAGTTGCATGTTTCAGTAGGTAGATACTGTTTTATGCAAACTGCTCAACCCAATTAGAGGTTCACTTGCTTCAATCACCTGCATTTGTTTTTCACTTGTCTTGGGTATTTCATTTACGCGTCAAAACAAACACCAGCGTGCTAGGTTCAAAGTCGCGTGCTCTTATTGACCAGCATGCCATAAATCCCCTGGTAGGTGGCAAGGAGCGAATAGAAGCGAAAAGCATTTGTTTTGAGGCGGGTATAATAAGATATGAATTGACTTTCGTATCTTTGCAGGTTGAATGGAAATATAGCCTTGACTTTGATCTCAAAAAGAAACTTTTTCAGGTGAATTTGATACCCCAATCAAGGGCAAACAGCTCAAACAGAAATTTTTGGTGGAAGTCCCACAAAACATATCTACATTCGTGATATCTTCCTTTCTATTCGCATTTCATTTATATATAGTATTCCTCGACAAATTATCATGAGATGTGACATATATTGACTGTGTAGCCTGGACGTTAGTAATTACTGATGCATAATGTTACGAAGAAATTAGTAATTATTGATGCATAATGTTGGGAAGAAATCCACTGTTGGTATGGACTACAATACTGATTGTATTACATTTTACGTTACGTTTTACGGATTCCGAGATCTCAAAGGCGAGGTTCGAATTTGAAACACACAGTACATACACGTACATAGCTGCTGAGCTGCCCCCACTGTACCATCTTTTTCCTTATCCTTGAGCTGAGATGCCACATTTCAACGTTTATTTTAGAATACCCCGTCACCTGAGCCACAGAGCCCGCACCTTTCATCCGAACTCTATGAACTTTGAAGCACCATGACAAGCAAGTTCAAGACTACATTACAGTTCAAACCGCATGAATTTAGACAAGTGAAAGTCCGATAAACGATGTGATTGGCTGTTCAAGTCTAGCAGTTCATATTCAATTTGCTTTATTTCTGCTGATATAACACCAACAATGATTTGCCATATCTTAAATCCACACCATCTTAGCATGAATTTTACTTAAGCTGTCGGATAACTAACTTTTCAAAATGAGTACACACTTAATTTAAATGTTCACCTTAAAAATCTATCACAAAATGGTTTCTGAATCAAATAATCACACACACGGATAATTTTCTTAATAACGTGCCATTTTAGTCATTTCATCATCGCGGATCAAGAAGTCGATATGGGTCCACTATCAGTCTCCTCGAACTTTTAAATGTTTAAAACTAGTTAAATCCAGATCCCATAATAATAACATATATTCTGAAAAAACCTATATTCAAAAAGATGTTTATATCAAATTCGCAACAGCCAAGGGTGCAGTGACGTATTTACCCTAAGGCCAAAAGGGACATGGCTCAGGGCTGTTTTTTGTTCCTTCACAAGGCAAGGCGGTAAAACTTATAGGCCAAGGGCGCTGAATCTTTAAATACGCTACTGGAAGCATGTTCAACTGAGGTGGTCACTTCCGAAGCTTGCCACAGTTAGAGTAAACCCAAGCAAGAAGCATAGGGCGGGTAAAAAGAAGATGTAATCGTTTTTTTTTCTAAAAATCGATAAGAGATGGCATTGCTATACGTTGTATAAGCCATAACGGTTCATCCAAAACGATAAGCGCGCGTATGTGTTGTGGAGATTAAAAAATTGTTTTTCTTTGTTTTCTTACGAGTTTTGCAAAGGTTTGTACACTAACTTTTTATATTAGCAATTAGTTACTTATACATTAGTTTTGCTAGTTTAAATGAGTGTGATTTGTGATTACTGTTTTTATTTACATAGATACAATGTTTCAAGTCTCATCACTTGTTGTAAGTATTGATACACAGGGCAAAACGGATAAGGGTAAACCGGTTAGGCTATCCGTTTTACCCGTATGTGGTACTTTAATCTAGTTCATCTTAAATAAGCCTCATTTTAGTATATTATGCCCACTTCAGCTAAATTTATATTTAATTTATACCTAACTGGTACTTATATATTTTAGATTAACTTACAACTATTGATAACATATGAATAAAATATTTTACTTTATTTTAGATGGTGTTAAATACACACGTAAAAGTGATTGAGCAGCATGGTCAGCACTAGAGAGGGCAATGAAAGCTGTAAAAGATGACAAGCAGTCCATTAATTCAACAAGAAATTTGGTATTCCATTTACAACTTTGCAGAGACACGTTAAGTCTGGAAATAAATCGAAAAAATTGGGTATTTTTTAGTAAAGAACAAGAAGAGTTAAGCGCCTATCTTAAAAAATTAGATAGTTTTTGGGCTTTCCCGTTCAGATTTTTTAAAACTGGGTTTTAATTATGTCTCAAAAAATAATATTTCTCACCCATTTAAAAATGGAAAAGCTGGGGACAACCTGTTTTCGGGTTTCAAACGCCGACACAAAGAGATTGTACTAAGAGCGCCGAAGCCAACTTCGTTAGCAAGAACAAGAGGCTTCAACAAACCACAGGTGGAATTGTTTTATACTAACTATTGGAACCTGGTAGAAAAATACAACTTCGATGCAACAACAATATATAATATGGACGAGACAGGACTTAAGAGCAGGACAACAAAACCACCCAACATATTGTCTATCAAAGGTAAAAGACAAGTCAGAGTAATATGCAGCGCGGAAAGAGGCCAATTAACCACTGTCATATGCTGCTGTAATGCAGCTGGATGATGTTGCAAAACTATTTGGAGCAGCGTACGCCAAAAGTGTTTCGGTTCAGAACGCAGTCAACAGGTTTAAAAAATCAGGAATATTGCCCTATGACCCAAATGTGTTTGGAGAAGAAGATTACGCTCATTCGAGTATGACAGATCGTCTTTTGGCCAATGGCCCTTCATATGATTCTCCAGTAGTAAACTGGACTCTTCTTTCACCCGAAATTGCATCTGCTGTCCCTATAGATGCAATAACTGAATCTTTGGCACCCTACCAACGCACAACTATGACTGAGGTGTTTTCTGATGTTTTTTAACAGAGTTTACACACTTTTCACAGTTCAACCCGAACTTAAACGCAACTTAAAGCGAGATTAGCGAGATGAAAGAAAACACTTGTTCACGCTTATGATGGTATATTGCAACTACTCTGACATTACAGAGTGACATGCACATAGTGGACAAACACAGTAGTAACGACATATGACACTAGATGTCGCTACTTTGACCAATTTTAAATATATAACAGCTACAGTAAACTTTTGGTATACTTATTCACAACACTCCCACTTAACAAAAGTTTACTAATGGTTCTCTAAAACCTTTTAAAATATCTGTCATGCACAACTTAACTTAAACCTAAACCCTTTACAAACTTTGAATTCTTAACATTTTGTAATGGTTTCGTTAAAACATCTGCAACCATTTCGTTAGTAGGTGTATACATTAATTTCACTTTACCTTCTAACACAATATCTCGCAAGAAATGGTACCTTATATCTATGTGCTTTGACCTATCATGGAACATTGGATTGCTAGCAAGCTTCTGAGCACTTTGATTATCATTATGAATCTCAATACAATCCAATTTTCCAGTTAACTCGCTCAACAAATTCCTCAGATATATGGCCTCTTTTGCTGCCTCGCTTAGAGCCATATACTCTGCCTCAGTTGTCGACAAAGCAACAGTACGTTGTTTACAGCTTTTCCATGAAACTGAACCCCCTGAATATTTAAATACATAACCAGTAAATGACTTTCTGTCTTGCTTATTGGACCCCCAATCTGCATCTGCAAAACCTGTCAAATTTAAATTATCCTTAAAAAATTTCATAGACAAGCTCTTTGTACCCTTTAAATAACGAAGTAAACGCTTTGCAGATTGCCAATGAACTTTAGTGTATGAGTTATTATACTGACTTAATAAGCTCACAGCATGAGAAATGTCAGGTCTGGTCATTACCGAAAGGTACATTAAACTTCCAATAAGCTCTTGATATGGAACTTTTGGATCACAAATTTCACCACTGATATCGCTCAAGTTGATACTACTGTCAAGCGGAGTACTTACTACTTTGCTATCTGACATACCAAAACGACATAAAAGTTCATTAATATACAATTCTTGATCAATTGACAAACAATTTTTCGAATAATCCCTAGTAATTCTTATACCTAAACATTGTTTTGCCTCTCCTAAATTCTTAATTTTAAACTTTGAGTTTAAATGACCTTCAAGAAACTTCATTTCATTGTCATCAGACGAAAAACAGAAAAAATCGTCAACATAGAGAGCAACAATGGTTAACAAATTACTGTTATTCCTTTTAATGTACAAACAAGGCTCATATTTGGACTTAGAATAACCAATTTTTGACAAAACTTGGTCGACTTTTTCGTTCCAAGCACGACTAGATTGTTTTAATCCATAAACTGCTTTCTTCAATCTATACACTTTATTTTCTTTATCTTTAATGACAAAACCTTCAGGTTGCTGCATAAATACATTTTCTTTCAGAATACCATTCAAGAAAGCTGTTTTCACATCCAAGTGTAAAATTTTTAGATCTAGCCTAACAGACAAAGCAAGCAATAAACGAAAAGTTGAGTGCCTTACCACTGGGGCGAAGGTTTCAACATAGTCCACACCCTCTCTCTGTGTGAAACCTTTAGCCACAAGCCTAGCTCTATACCGGTTATGGCTTTCATTATCACTCTTCACTTTATATACCCACTTGCACTGCACCACTGTACCAACTTCTGGCGGATCTACTAATTCCCAAGTGTCATTATCGATAAATGACTGTATTTCTTCTGACATAGCTTCTTTCCACTTCTGCCCATCTGGCCTTGAAAGAGCCTCAGTCACTGATGTAGGGATACTCGAGTCATAGACTTCACCCTTGCTGTTAACACCTCCAAAATATGTCACAAAATCTTGAAAATTCTTCTTCTTGATCTGTCTTTGGGATCTTCTTGGAGTTACTTGTTCACCATTATCAAACAAGTCATGGCACTGACCTTCAGGCACATATTCATCATCATCCGAGAAGTATACATCATCTTCAGAAGATTCATCATCTGAATACATGGGATTCTGCTCTCCCACTGAATCTGGAACTTCCCTTTGCTTATCTGGAACACTATCCGGCAACACTGTACTTGGAATTTCCAAACTTGGTTTCTCTATGATTGTTACATCACGGCTTACTATGACTTTCCTTGTTCTGGGGTTAAAACACCTATATCCTTTGGTAGTTTCATCGTACCCAACAAGCACATGCTTCACTGACTTCTCGTCCCACTTGTTCCTACTGACCTTCGGAACATGAACCATGGCGGTACTCCCATATACCCTAAGATGACTAAGATTTGGTTTCTTACCTGTCCAAATCTCATATGGTGTCATTGAAAGCTTTGAACATGCTGAACGGTTTTTCAGGTAACAAGCAGTATTACACGCTTCCGCCCATAATGCCTTGGTCAAGCTCTCATCAAATAAAAGACACTTAGCCTTCTCCACAATGGTCCGGTTGAACCTCTCAGCCATCCCATTTTGCTGCGGAGTGTGACTGCTCGAAGTCTGGTGTATGATGCCTGAATTCTTTAAAAAACTATCCATTTCTCTATTACAGAATTCCCCACCATTATCGCTTCGCAAAATCTTAATCTTAACATTCTGTTGATTCTCAACTAATGATTTAAATTGCTTAAACTTATCAAAAGTTTCATCTTTTGTCTTCAGGAAATATATAAAGCACATTCTGCTGTAATCATCTATAAATGTCAGGAAATATTTAGCTCCACCAATAGATGTTGTTTCCATAGGACCACAAATGTCGCTATGAATGACCTCTAGCAGTTGCTGTGCTCGACTGCCTTCTTTGGGAAAAGGTAAACGGGCTTGCTTGCCCCTACAGCATACCTCACAACTCCCAATGCTTGTACCATTACAGATAAGACCATCAACCAACTTGGCTGTCTTATTCAGGTAGCTGTCATTAATGTGACCTAAACGTTGATGCCATAAATTGCTACTTACAGCTTGAAAACACACTGGCTCCTCACAAACGTTCAACTTGTAAACGTTGTTATGTAGACTAGCAGTAGCTACTGATACACCAACTTTATTGTAAATATTGCATCCCTCTTCATGAAAACTTACTCTATTTCCATTATTGATTAACTGGCCTACTGATAATAAGTTAGTTGTTAAACCAGGAATATACTGTACACCTTCTAGTAAAATCTTGTGCTGTTCATTGGTCATTGTTTTGATCTCAACATCACCTGCACATTCCACAACAACTTTCGATTTGTTAGCCATTACAATATCAGGTAAGTCAGGCTTTCTCCTGTTTTTTAACCACTGGCTATTGGCAGTTAAATGCTTGCTGGCACCACTATCAACATACCAATCTGTGACCTTAAAATCACCTGTTGTAAACACGGCACTAAATCCTCCTTCAAGTCTGTTATTGTTAGGGCATTTTGACATAAAATGTCCTGTCTTTTTGCACTTGTAACACACAATATTACTCAGATCCTTTTTATTATGTCCATTTCCAAAACCACTGTTTGAACTTGACCTCGATTGAACCCCGAAATCATCTGTGTTTGTTGACATTCCCGCTTGGCTAGCACCAGCTGATTTTCCTTTGAAATTCGTCCTACTAGCGCCACCTCGCGACTGTTTCCGAAAACTCGGTTTCTTGGCGGAGAATGCACCTGCACTTCCATTACCACTAGCGCCATCTGTCTGCATATCCAATAACTTGGTCTTTATTGAATCTGTGGTTATGCAGATTCCTGAGTGCTCGACGGCCATGATCATTGGTGCGTACTTGTCTGGAAGACCGGCCAGCAGCAATGATCCTACCCACTCCTCGTCTATTTTGAAACCTGTTCTGCGTAACTTTTGGGAAGTCTCAACAATCTGGTTTATGTACGACTCCATACTATCATGATTCTCTAATCTTGCCGATATGAGTGTACGTAAAAGTCCAATCTTTCGCATGAAACCACTGTCATCATATAAACGTTTGAGACTGGTCCATACTTCTTGTGCAGTCGTTAAATCTTTGACATGCGGGAACAAAGATGGATCGATGGTTAATACTAGCTTGGCCTTTGCTTTTGCTAGGGTCGTTGTGTCGGTCTCGGTACCTTCGATGCATTTGTTTAAGCCCTCTAGCACAAACACATTCTCGACGGCAAACGCCCATTCATCATAATTCTCACGGCCTAAAAGCCTTGGCACACTCGTCAGGTAGTTGACGGCCATATTTGTTCTGTGAGAAACACTTGCGTCACGACAGTTTCTTTCAACGTCTCGATTCACTAAAGTTTCGCTGCTGGGTGTCCTACTGTGGGTCTGGGCCCATAACCTGATGTTTTTTAACAGAGTTTACACACTTTTCACAGTTCAACCCGAACTTAAACGCAACTTAAAGCGAGATTAGCGAGATGAAAGAAAACACTTGTTCACGCTTATGATGGTATATTGCAACTACTCTGACATTACAGAGTGACATGCACATAGTGGACAAACACAGTAGTAACGACATATGACACTAGATGTCGCTACTTTGACCAATTTTAAATATATAACAGCTACAGTAAACTTTTGGTATACTTATTCACAACATTTTCTACATCTGTGCCTGCTTTCACCTTGTCCAATGATGTACCGGAGCAAGGATCAGCTAATTTAGAAAAAGCACATCCAAAATCTGCGAATCTTACACCATTGCAAATTAGACCCTTACCATCAGTTATGGCTACTCCTAAAACAGGTCGCAAACACAAAAGGCAAAAATCGGAGATGTTAACATCTACACCCGTCAAGGCAGATATAGCTATAAAATTTAAAAAGGTGAATAACAAGAAAACGAAAATGTCTTCTGAGTTTGCAGACTCCAGCAAAACAGGAGTCAGTGTAATCAGTTGAAAAGTTGGGCGCATGAGGACTGCACCGCCTATGAAGGAACTGGCAGCTATTTTTGCCATTAATGCCAAGATTGGTTTCTATTCCATTAGGATATCCTTCTTCTTTTTATTTTGAGTAAACGAATCGAAACAATGCATTTCTTTTAATAATATACCCCCGATGACAGACAACCTTTATCTATCAAAAGACTTTGATATAAACTCCCATTTGATTCAGGTGTTTATCAGGGTAGATAAAATGCTATGAAATCTGAGTCTAACTGGCTTCAACTAATAAAAATCGAAGATGATGATGTGCCCAAAGTGCGTTGAGCCCATAAGAACATTTTATTCAGTCATAGAAAAAAGTTTCCGAAAATTAAACCAGCTTCCTATTTATTGTATGCATGATCATTTGCTAGAGAAGATAATAAAATGTACATTACTTCACTTTTAAAACAAATCCATTTCGGCCGAACCGCTGATATCGAGGAAGTCATCATCATAGGAGTTGAGTTTCCCTCTCTTGTCCTCCATCTCATGCACCACGTGTTCTGCCAGCGACGCGGAAGGCGAGGCATCAACCCCATCGTTGCTGTTCTCATTGGCATCTGTCTCGGGAGTAGGGGGAGGATTGTTGAAACCGCTGTCGTTCTCATCGGTCTCCTTCAGGCGATGACTTGCGCCATCTTTTGCGGCGAAAAGGTCGCCACGGCTCAGTAGGTCCGGAAGGAGATTGGCCTTTGCAGCTTCTGAAAAAAAATGTCTATGCAGCTGATTACCTATTCCAAGCAGCTGGCTTCGATAAGATTGTATCGGTACTTCCCAGGCACCGATATAAATATAGGGTGTTTTAAAGTCGACCCTCAGCATTGGGATCTCGGAAACTGAGAAAGATACGAAGTCGCTTAAATGGGGGCAAAGTAGCGTATTCAGGTAATCAATAAAATATCGCAAAAAAAGTTTTAAAATCCAAAGTACTTCCGCAGAGAGACGGAAAAAAACGAAGTTTCCCAAAATCCCAAAATTTATTCCTGACTTTATTTGTAGTGGGATTTCAAAATAAATTGCACATTAGCATTGCCACATTTATCCTCTACAAGATGGCATAATTAGAATTTCAATATAACGTTTCGCCTCTTCTACAGCATCAAATTTATTTTTTCTTATGGTGCCATAATGGATTTTTGCACAGATCAATAGAGTAATTCTGATTCCAAAATTGTATAATACGTCATACATTGACTTTGTTTTAGTTTCAGAGACTCCTGTAATTTGAGGTATGTAACTATTAGACATTTCTCATGATTTTACATAATATGTAACTATTTGTCATATTTCTCCCATAGATTTTTTCCGTAAATTTGTCCTTAAGAGAGAATGATGAATTAATAAATATCCGCGTGGAGCCAGAATTTTGTTTCGGTGGTATCCGCCGAGTAAGCGCAACGAAGATAAATATAAACATATCGCGACCTGGCTGCAGCTGATTTAGTCATTGCAACTGTGATTAGATCGCAATGTTGAAAAATGGAAGGGGACTAGGGACTAATTGTATGGCCATATTTTAATTATGTGAGCCATTTAATTACCTTGTTATATATGTTCGTAGTTACCTTTTCTTGACGCCATTTTTTCATTTTCAACTTGGAAACATTTCATGACTTTAGTATACTTTGCTTGTCAGTTGGCGCGAGAATGAAAAATCGAATGAGCTACATATCCTTCCAAAACTTCACGGATGCTTACTGCCCATGCCAATATAAATGGGAACCATTTATATAAAAATCGAAAGACGTATACATTTTGTGAACCTATTGAAATTATGGACAAGGAAACTTAAACATTTCATTGCTAATAGCTTTCCATATCAGCACAATTGGTTTTCTGAAACTCACCATTTTGCATCTTGACTTTTTTCAGCATTTCTTTTTGCCTCTCTTTGGCTGCACGGTTATTTTTCTTCCTATCTTCTCCAAAAATATTACGTTTCTGCTCTGGAGTAATGTGGTAGTCATTTCTGACCAAATATAAGAAAACACCACCTGGAGTTCTTCTTCTTGTTTGGTTCTAAAATGCAGAAAACAAAGAGTAAATATTTATTAAAAATAAAATGTCGTCTTTTATCCATTTGAGCAAATAGATGGAACAAGCTATTTAGTGCATGAGTATTCTAAAATTGTATATTGTACTGTCAATTAAGAGGCAGAGTGAAACAAGTATCCAGAAAAATAATGTAACTTTAGCAATAGCTCATACGTGTATCAACCAAAGCTGTTAAAGTTATCATTTGATATGATTGATCAAAGCCAACTGCCTCAAGCTCCTCTGTTATTGGTAAGTAATGAGTGTCATGTTATTGTCCAATCAATTTTTTCTATCTAATTCCTCTTAATTAAGGTCACTTAAATGACAATGATTTCAATTAACATTTTACGAATATCGCATAAAAGCTAGTAGATGGCATACCAAAAACCCATTGCCTTCAAAGTGAAACTAAATAAATAAATTCTTTGAAAAATAGTAAAAGCACTGCAACACCAAAATAAGAAAAACGATTATGAATAACAAAAAGATGTTAATGATGCAAAAAGCTTAACAATGAGGTAATATAAATGATATTGATAAATACACAGGTTGGTGTTTTTAGCAGGTATAGATAATGATTTACTTTGGTGTAACTGAAGACTCCAATAGAAGAACTTAAGTCTAGCTTTTGATTAAATTGAGCTACCAATCTGTACATTCTACATTGTGTATGGGAAAAGCAAATCTACCCTTTTCCAGTCACATCCTTCTCTACTTTTTGGGAGTAAACAACTAATTTTCTCCTATTCTCAACAGGTAATACCACTGTAATGGCTAAACGTATTTTTTTAATAGATCAATCAAGTTGATTATTATCCAAGAGGAGTGAGACTCGTTAAAAGCAGAAATGGCACTAATACATATATGCTATATTAAATTTTGCAATGTTTAGCTGGAATCTGTGAAATCACTAGATGAACAATTTCCAACAAAAAATGAAGGAACATCTTGTAATGGTCTTTGCATTACAAGAGTACTTGGATCATAAATTTTCAATGTTCCTTTTGATCAATGTCAAGTAAGGCACACACAAATTAAATCAATTTATTGTCAACTTGCATCATGTAATGACTTAGGGGCTATGTGTCTACATAATCTACCCATATAGCAAAAATGCCTTACCATAATAAGCATGCCACCATCTTCTTCAATCTTCTTAGTTTCCTTGAAGATCTCAAATGTCCTCTTCTTACCAAGGTTTTGAACAACTTTTACTATAAAAAGAAATATTAACATACAACTGGCCTCATTTGATACTGTAATTTTATAGAATAATTTCAAGTACTGGTTAAATACGTAGTATTATAGTAAAACTTGATAGAACTTATGACACCAACAAAAATTTTAGCAACAATTGACAAAAACAAATTTCACTAACTGTAATGAAATATTAAAAGACTACTGGAGTAAATTTGAAATTTTAACTTACATTATTTTGTAAAAGTAGCTGTAAAAACTATAGTCTTGAAGTTAAGGAAAAGATGCTAATGATGTAAAAAGATTAACAATGAGGTAATGTAAATAATATTAATAAATATTAATTGACGTTTTAACATGTATGATCCACTTTGGTGTAATTAAAGACTCCAATAGAAGAATGTAAATCTAGCTTTTGATTGAATTGAGCTACCAATTTGTACATTTTGCATCATGTATGGAAAAAGCAAATCTACTATTTTCCAGCAACATGCTTCTCTACTCTTTGAGAGTAAACAAGCAATTTTCTTCTATTCTTAAGGGGGTAACACCACTGTGATGGCCAAAAGTATTTTGTCCATTTTTTTTTGTAGTAATAATAATATTAGAGGAAGTTATTGAGCATATATTCATGCAACAAAACAAAAATTATCATAAATATTAAGAAATGGCAGTACTGCAGTGTTTATCTCAAAACACTATTTTTCGAAATAGCATGCAGCATAACTCAAAAAACTGTCATTCTTTTCAAGTTTTTTACAATATCTTTTGAAAATAAATATGTAGGGTATCATTGATACAATAATTTAAAGATTATTTATTAACAAATGATAACCTTTTTCAATTGTAAATTGAATGTTTTAATTAAAACACTCACCAACCACACAAAATCATTATTTTTAAAATATTCTTTTAGCTATAAATACAAAAAATTGTTTTTTATGCTAAAAAAACAAAGAAATCAGTTTTTGAAGCTGTTATGTGGTGTTGTATCTGCTTTTATTGAATGATAATGTATTGTATCATGAGCTGATACAATTTGAACACCAGTCATTTGTCAGACAGCTTTTTCTATTTTTTTTTTATTTTGACTTGTGTTAGCATATTGGTGTACTTAACACAAATAAAGAATTGAAGCCTCCTAAAAAATTATTTTGATGGGTATAAGTGTTTCTTGCAGTAGTGTACAATTTTTATAAATTTTTTAATAATACAGGACACTCACATATCAAGTCTTCTTTCTCTTCATATAACTTATTTCCTATATCCTTTGCAATTTCATCTGGACTATCATCTGTGCCAACAGCCAAGTCCAAGATAATCCTTGGCTTCCCTTTCTTTTTCTCTTTATCTGAACTGCTAGATCTCCTTCTTTGTCTAAAATGGGAATTTCTCCTATCATCTACAGTCCTCTTATTACCTCTCCTTTGATCAACAAATGGTTTTGACTCTGGTTTATCTTTATTATAAAGCTTATAAGCTAATGTATAGTCATATGACTCTACATTTCTTGATCTGTCCTTAGAAGTTACATCACAGGAATTTAATGTTTCCGCTAGAAAATCTTCTTGCACTCGTGTGCTCCAAACATCATACTTTTTCTCTTTAGGGGCAGTTGTTCTACGTGATTTAGGTTTTAGCTTAATCTTGGGTCTTTTCTTTTGTTTTAAACTAGGTTCAGAGTCACTGTCAGTATCACTGGACTGTGGTTCTTCTTCACTTTCAGATTGGTAGTCATTTCTCGGGAATCTAGGGGTGGGTTGCATTGCTGAATAATTTGCAGGCCTTTCTAGGGGAACATATTTTGGTTCGTCAGGGTCTGAATCGTTAGATATCTAAAAAACGGATTGGTTAGGTGTGCCAGTTTATGCATATATAGGAAAGTAATACTTCTCCTTCCTCCAACGACGCCTCATCTTGCTCCATTGTTTCTTGTGCGTAATTCCCAAAAATACAGAAAAGCCAAACAGTTTCATAAAAGTTTTTCCAACAAATGTCCAAATTTTAACCTTAATCGCGTATGACTTGACATTTGGTTTTTGACATTGCCATTTATTGACAGCGGGCCAAATTGCCCCTATTGTATTTCAGAATGTGTCAGGCCGGCATCCCAGAGCCCTCATTTGAGAGGTAAAACTACAAAACTCACCACTGTTCCAGAATCTACGAGTTACCGCTAACCCCTAAATATCTCCTATCCTGCACAGCTTCTATCGGAGGATCCGAAGTTTTGCCTTTTGCATATGTTCTTCTTAAGTCTCGTGATAAATCGTAAGGCCTGGCAACACCTATTTTACGATTTATCCAAACGGGTACTTTCTAATCCCCACTCTTGCACTGATTTTAAAATACCAAAATAACAAACGGTTTTTTGCACTTTTAAAACCCTAGAGTTTTGTATGATGTTTAGTGTTGGTTCTATCGATCAGTAAGTATATATTTTGATTTTTATGCTGCATTCAGTATACTACAAGCATCGTTCTTTTGATATGTTTAATTTTTCATAATGTCAAATTAACATTTCCAGTAATTGTCAAAGCATCTCTTTAGTATCCCTGACAACCCCCGTTGAACTCTTGTTTTTGAAAATTAGTCAGTAATCGTTTAGTGCAAAAAAGTGGCTCTCATTTAAAAAACAAACCTTGAATTGTTGCATTTCAAAGGAATATTTCCTCAATTCATGTACATATTTTTTTACAGAACTACATTAAATATGCCTGACAAGAAAATTTTGAAAACTTTGGATCAGCTAAAGCACAGAGAATTAACATTAAGACTACGAGAAGAAATTCTTAATCAACGAGAGCAAAAGCTGGCAGAACTTGAAATGAAAATTACATTGAGGGCAAAAATGATGGAAGAAATGTATCATCAAGCTGAGATTTACCTGAAGCATTGCCACCAGTATTACAAAAAGCAGCAGCAAGTAATGGTATATACCATTTTTTAAGCTTTAATAATAGTTAAAACTACTCAATACTCTATATGTACTGCATAAGTAATTCATCTGAAAACATGTTATCGGTTCAAAAAGAGATCTCATAACATATACTAAAGCTGGGCAACTATTAAAATCAGCTTTGTTGGAAAAGCACAGATATAAATACAAAACGCATCTGATTTATCTACATGATATTTGAAAATGTGTTAACTGAATATTTTTTTATAACAGAATAGGAAAACAAAACCTAAGCCATCATATGAAGACTTGGACGCAACATATGTGAGCTGTGGTGATTCAGTAGTGCAAGAAACTGCTACCACCAGTAAGAAACTGGATGTGGGTAGTATTATGAAGCCACAGAACTTCACCAGGACACTTTCAGAAAGGAGGATCAGGTTCAAAGGCCACAGTCCACTGAAAGAACTAGACTTTAATAGAAAAAAATTGGCACCAACTGGAAAGGTATTATACAAATTATCAAAGAAAAATTATGGTAGAAAATTATTATTTATTACTTTTGTAGTAGAAGTGGTGATAGGCAAGCGAGGCCTGGCAACCCCATTGTAGCATTACTTCTGAAAATCATTCTCCTCAGGAGACAAAATAAACCTTCAGGTTCAAGCAAAATAAGAAGTGAAATTGATGTAGTTAGTATAGTTTCTGGTGATTTTCATTCTAAATTCCACTGTCATCAAGATAATAGTATTTAGAGAGGTGCCACTAAAATCTCTTTTATCATATTGACACAGATCTGGCTTAAGTTTCATACTATATTATTTTTTTTTATACTCCAACTACCACGAAGGCCTAAGGCCTAAACACCCATTGGGTACCGTGCGGCTATAGGGGGATACAGGGGAAAGGGGTGGGGGGCGCCACACGGACTCTGGCGAGGGAACACGTGTGCATGCAACATGCACACATTCTGGCTCCGCCTATGAGATCCGCCGGGTGGTACCTCCGCGTTCGACAGTCAGAGACCGTCTACCACCTACGGACAATCACAACATCCATAGCCAAGAGAAAAATTTCTCCTGGAACGGGACTCGAACCCGCACAGCGCACGGTGACTGATCAGCAGTTAAGGAAACCATAGTTCGGTATTACCTTTAGAACATCCTTACCTGAGGAACGTTACGCTTGCGATTTCTTGGTATCCATAACGCAACGCGCATGATCAGGGCACAAGACACTATGTTTGTTTGCACTCACACACAAAGTAACGAAATTGTACGAAAAAGAAATATGTCGAGAAAACACCGGCGAAGTTGTGCGGAACATAAACTCATGTCCCTTGAACAGATTTGTATGTTAAGAATCTTTGACTGATCCTGTCACCAAAGACAATATGGCATACCAATATAGCGATTTTCACCTATAGATAGAAGTACCTTATTCGTAGTCCATTATGCCCCAGCCCAACAAAGATGCAGCGCGGCAAAGCGGCAGCCGCCTAAGCGTTGCAATAGCTATTGGTCATTCGACCATAAAACAAGTGCAGGATTCGACAGGATACAACTCAGGCTCGGGGTATCGCCGGCACGCCGACGCTGGCAGGTGCAATTCATGTTCGGTGCCTACATAGCGTGTGTTTATAAATACGGATACAGCAGATGAAACTGAGAATAATTCTCCCAATGCTTCCTCTTCAGTGATGTCTCCTCCGCGGAAACGTGACAAGAAGGGACATTTGAATATTCAGGCAAAAGAAATTGTGCTTAACGTTTATAAGAGCTAAATGTTAGAGCATCCTGCATTGAACTTTCAACATTGTTAAAAAGAAAAAATTGTCTCCACCATACAAGAGGCTGCATTACATGGAGCTGTTGGATACAGTTGATAACTTTGATCGGAATGCCATCCGTCGCAAAGTCCATCCATTTTTTGAAAGGAAGGATCTTCCCGCCATAGACAAAGTATTAAAGGAGGTTAATAGTGATGACTTATCTACTTTCAAAAGGTCCACATTCTATCGTTTACTCACAGAACTTCATTTTGTGTATAGAGAACGGACAGAAATAGTATTTTGAAGGACAGCCAAGAGATTACTTTATGGAGAAGAAATTATTTAAAATCAATAAAGAAATACCGCCATCAAGGCAGAAAGATTTATTACTTAGATGAAACCTGGATAAATGCAGGACATACAAAACCTAAAGTATGGGCTGACTCTACAATTACAAGCCTTCTTAGACGGACTAACCACTGACCTAAAGAATCCGTCAGGTACGTGTATCTAACCCGTTCGTCATTGGTGTTGTAAAAATGGTGTTTCATGAAGCTGTCAACAGAGTGACGGCAAAACATTGGAAAGATTGCATCCGTCACGTTCAAGAGACAATCGAAACAAAGATGTAGGATCTGGATAATATGATCAATATTCAAATTGAACCTGTAATAAGTAATATTAACCATTAGGATGATAGTACTTCCAGAATAAAGAATTGTGAAAAGTGTGTGCACTTCTTTCTATAAAAATAATCATTTATTTTGTAAGATTATTCCAAGACCATTGAGGAAAATACGGACCTGCACAATCTCGCTTTTGGGCACGTTGTGTTTTGTCTGGGCGTAAATGGATTACGAATGGGGTATAGTGTTACCATTTACACTGCCTGTGATGCTGGAGATGTTCAATATTAGCGGTAAAATACACGTTTTATAACTTCATGGATTTCTAATTCCAGCTTCCTCGTAAATCGCCTAATAAGGTGTCAAAAGCTTTAGGTAGCGGTACAAGTGAAGGATGGGTGACATGTTCGGAAGAGGGAATTGAATATGTTGGGGATGGTAGCAGACAAAAGGGAGATGAAACAATGGGAAGCAAAGCGAGCAATACGCGACGATCGATCATCTGGACACAGGAAGGCACACGGAGAGCCTTCCAACTACTTAAGATCATGAACAACATGCAAAAGGAAAATGTTCAACCCCGATCAAGGTCAACCAGTCTCAAACATACTCAGTTGTGACTGAGAAGGTCTTAAAATTTTAAATATTTTAGATACCACAGAAAAAGAATCTGGGTGTGTATGTTGTGAGGAGTTTTACTATAAAGTAATATACGCAGGAAACCAAATTTGTCTGCCGGCTTGAGTTCAATGTGTACGAGAGAGAGAGAAGTGCATAGACACAAACATATGTTAGAAAGAGATACAAAACGGCTGGATAGAGTTGCCTACCAATCAATCAATCTGCCGCGTTCCCAATATGTTATACCAGTTCCTTGAATTAAGATGCATCTTGAAAATATGCGTTAGTTTATTCTCTACGACCAAATAATGGTTTTATTTTGAGCGTACACATTTTTGAATCGTGTCCGGATCGGTAGTAACGGCGCTTCATTTTGGGTTGAAATGAAAGGCAAGATCGCTACAAATTTTGCTTCGCTTGGCAATACCGCATCTCGTACATTTTGAAGCAAGATTTCGAAAGGTTTCCCCTGCGTACACGCAGGGATGAGAAAATTTGTATTAATGGTATTTTTTATATTGTATCACCATCAGTGGAAATGAAAGATAAAATAATTAAAACACTAAGTCGCATCAAAATTGAAATAAATAACTAATCAAAATAAAAACGAAATATTAAATTAATCGTTCGAATCTCTTTGGGTTCGACAGCAACCTAACCTATTAATGAGCCTGGGCGAACATTTTCTGGTGTAATATATTGGCAACGCGGCAGATTGCACGACCTTCCGCGTCACCGTTGCTAGGCAATGTGGGGATGACATTCGCTCTTCAGCAGGCTTCTATCTCTTTCTAACATGTGTTGATACACACTTCTCGCGCTTCTCTCTCGTACACATTGAACTCAAGCCGTGAGAAAAATTTGGTTTTCGCTGTGTATATGAAAGCAATGCATTTTATAAGATATATAGCTTTACATAAAATGATGTGTTTAATAAGGTTACTGCTGATTCAAGAATATAATAATAAAAGTGATATTTTTATATTTACATTTTTATGCATACATTTTGTTGTTTTAGTGTGCAATATTGATTATACAATGATGAATTTATTTAGTTGATAGTTCCTATCCTATATGTTTCCACTAGAAATAAGGTTGTGTGCCATTGTAAAATAAAAATATACAAATAATACCGTTTCAGGTATTACTTGTATATTTTTATGGTTAACAGTATTATTTTTTACGCATAAGCAAATATTTTTATAAAATCTTATTTTATATATCTATACCTCAAAGCCAGACTACTTTTTACCTCAAAAGAGTTTTAAACGACATGTTGAGTCCATGATAATATTTTGAATATTCATTTTGTGTGGCTCAACATGAATTTATTAAGTCCCTTATTATTACAGGTAGGCGGATGCTGCAAGTAGCAAATGAAAATGCATAATATCATCATGAACCTGACATATAAAACTCATTTACACCCTATTTCACTAGTAGCAAGTGACATTTTGGTGTTAGTCTGCGACATTGGCAATAATGAATCGGGTGTAAATCTAGTAAAACTTGTTTGTAGCGTTTTGTTTTTTGTATTCAAATGAACTTTTCTAAATGAAAGAGCTGTTAGCAAGCACAAAATGAATATGTAGCGCACAAAAAATACGGTTCTGTCCACAGATCTGACTTTGACGGGTCCCTCAGAATTTTGTGTCCTATGCCGATATGGGGAATTTTGAAATATTACTAGATAATCAGCTGTCATTCTGCCGTTAT
The DNA here is from genome assembly GCA_963669975.1 of Acanthoscelides obtectus. NCBI lineage: Eukaryota > Metazoa > Arthropoda > Insecta > Coleoptera > Chrysomelidae > Acanthoscelides > Acanthoscelides obtectus. The sequence continues at coordinate 84,806,069 of CAVLJG010000006.1, read as the reverse complement.
TTGATACTCGCGAAAAAGACTATACAAATATATTCAATACGTTTTGTGCGTTATGACGTCCACTTGACGTCTATACCCTATTTCAGTATTTCACGAGTATCCAACACGCTTTGAAGCCCATTGAGGTGAACAGCTTATCCGCAAGTGACATTTTTGTGTCTCCGCAAGTGACATTTTTGTGTCTCCGCAAGTGACATTTTTGTGTCTGCAACGTTTGCAATAATGACGGGTATAAATCTAGTAAAACTTGTTTGTGGCGTTTTGTTTTTTGTATGCGAACAAAATACAGCTTTGACTACCTATAATATTACTAGATAATCAGCTGTCATTATACCGTGATGGATACTCTCGTGAAATATGGTATATAGGTCTTGATAGTCTGGCTATGAGATGCAGAGTGTGAGGTTATCGTGTATACGCATATTATTAAATAAAAGCTACTCTTTACATTTTGCTTTTTTATAAATTCGTTATTTAAAAAAAAACAACTGGTGTTCACCAAAAATGGGTTAAAGCAAAATAGGGAAATTAGTGATACTGTATTTTAAGTCATCAGTTTGTGACTTGAATTCAATTTAATAGTTAGGTGGAATAAAGACAATATTTCGAATATTGGAGAATTACACTTAATATTCAAATATGATTTCACTGCTCAAATTCAAAAATGCAATCCAATCAACTAACTTCTAAAACCACCAGATGTCGTTAGGCTCAGCTCCTCAGCTGGTTGCTGCTTGATCCCTTGTTTGACAGTTAATTTTATTTTGAGGTTATGTAAATGTGTTTAAAATATTTTCGTTTTTTAAAATCACCCACCCTAATAATTTATTTCATGCAGACAGAATAGTAAGTGGATCAGAAAAGCATAAAATGACTTGGGGCAATATAGTAAGAAAATTAACTACGGCAGCAGTACCTCCAGAACAAGGTTTCCGAAGTGTGTTCAAAACTGTGGACAAGGATCTTGTTCGGTGGTTCCCTGGTCATATGGACAGAGGTCTCAAGCAGATGCAGCACAAGCTCAGGTCTGTTGACTGCGTCATTGAGGTGTGTAATACTATCACAAAAGACATTTTCATAAAACAAATCCGTTCAACAATGCTCCTGCATTTCCTAGGTACATGATGCCCGGATCCCTATGTCAGGACGCAACACTGACTTCAAGTACACAATCAGTGGTGGTATGAAGCCACATATTCTAGTATTAAACAAGGCTGACCTTATTGAGAAAGATATGCATGACCCTATCAGGAAGAGATTGCAAGATGAATTCCAACATATAATCTTCACCAACTGTAAGGTGCAAAAATGTAGTGGAGTATCTGCTATCTTTCCCCTTGCACAGGAGCTGATTAGCAAATCAGAGAGGTTTAATAGACAAGAGGCAGAGGACTTCAATATGATGATCATTGGAGTGCCTAATGTAGGAAAATCTTCATTGATCAACAGACTCAGAGTAAGGTACAGTATTTTTTCAAAACAGACATCTGATATTTCAAAATTTTTCAGAAATATTTAATTTGGAGCCTCTTTGTTCTATTGGGCACTGTGGAATGTGCTCCTTGCACCCTCAGGGTAAAGGCAGAATAGGATATGCTATAATCATTCCTAAGGGTCTACAGTACCCCTACCTATTCTTATTTAAGGATATATCCACAGTTTCATTATAACTCAATTATTTTTCGAAATACAAAATAAGAAATTTGCTTGAAATATAAACAAAAAAAAAATTGCAATATGGTAGGTCAATGCACAAGATAAATATATTCAATTTTCTTGAAATAAAAAATTGGGAAAAATATTTAAATCTCTGTAGATAACCCTTTTTTAATTTTACATAGAAAGAGAAGTATTTCCTCACATATTTCCAAATTTTTTGTTTTTATCTCAAAAAAAGTTATTCAGCAAATGAGGACTGTTTTCCATAGAATATGTATTTTTTAAAAACTGTCTTTCCATTAAGCCCTTATCTTGCATATACCAAACTGGTTCATATCTTAGAAAATAAAGGAGTTAATGTGAAACTATGGCATATGTATTCACATTGCAATAGTTACTGGTACCATAGAGCCTTAAACAAAACTTTCGAAGCATATTCGGTTCAATTGAGCATTTTTGGTTACATCATGACAGAATAACTAAGTGCCATATTGTCAGTTGTTCCTACAATTGTAGGATGCCTTTATGGTTTCGTTGATTGTCATAGTCTTTTTCTCCTTCAAAAATTTCTAGATTGCACCTGTTCCATGTCAGCCACAACAGCGCTCTCCTATTGTGAAGTTACGTTTTCTTTTTGAATTGTTGGAAATTTCAGGCTGATAAAATATGATATAAACCAAAAGCATGAACAATTTGATGCTGATAGATATTTGACATAACCTCAAAATAGAGCGCTGATATGGAAAAGTAGAAAATCAATGAGGCCATAAAGGCTTCCTACAATTGTAGGAACGACTGACAATACGGACCTTAGATATGGTTCAGACAAAACTAATAAAACGATAACGAAAATATTTCAAGTTATTTTATTCTTTGAAGGTACTTAAACAAAGGCAATGCAAGTCCAGTTGGTGCTGCCCCAGGTATAACACGATCAGTAATGAACAAAATCAAGATGTGTGAAAAACCATTATTCTACTTGGTTGACACTCCAGGCATCCTTACACCCAAAATAGCTGATGCGGAAACAGGATTGAAACTAGCACTTTGTGCCACATTAAAGGTCAGAACCTGTCAAACCATGTATAAAACAGGAATCAACCAAAACCATCTAGCTTCTAATAATACTGTTTATTCGTCAGATACAATTTTATTCTGACTTGTCAACATCAAAGTTAAATAATATATTTATCACAATTTGATTAAATAAGTGAAATCTTCATTCTTCATTGAATTCAAAAGCAGAAAGCTTAATCTTAATAAATAAAAACATATAATAGACAATCACACTACTTAAATATAGTTCAAAAAAATGTTTTGGAATACACTTAGCCTTAAGTACACCTGAGGAATGTTTTGACAACTTCTTGCACCATAGTGATGTATTTCTTGCATATTGTTCTTCTTCTTATTTTGTGTTTATTATCAGCAGGTATACATAGAGGCAAGGTAAAGTTAAAATACGCAATCCTCAAGGAATGTCTATAAATCTGATCCTTAGAAAAACCACTTTCCAATGACGGTTCTTAATATTCTGTAATGTCTGAAATGAAGTGGTACGTCGAAAATCGTCAGCGATCCTGACTACGCGAGTGGTTTAGGGTCAATCTCCTTGTCGCCATACTTTAAATTCCATATTTGGAGAAATATGCCTAAAGATCAGGACACCGCGGCTGCTATGAGGATCCCAAAGAAATTCAGTTAATACGATTTTTGAACTGATTAAAGTTAGTAGAACTGGGAAAAGCAACCTCTTGTAGATTTTTCCATAATCTCGATACCCCCGAGGCAAATAAGCGGTCGTATCGGCCAGTTCTGGATGTATGAAGTTCGACACGGTTAGGATGGGAGGCCAAAGTCGGGTCTGACTGACAGGCACATCGCGCGGTGACATCATGGAGGAGAGCTCTGAGGAGCAAAGCCCGTTGGTGTAGCGGTAGAAGAGAGCTAGATCGCCGACGGGCCGCTGGTGCGAAAGGGTCCTCGAGACTGTATATTAGAGAAGAATCATCGAGTATAAATAATGTATTAGGGGCGGCAGTTCCCCAAACATGCGTACTTCTTAGCCCTAGGCAAATAGCATAGCTTTTTTCCAGCAGCTGTCGCTATTAACGTGATGTGTTCGTGGCAGATCAAGTCATCGGTGATCTGGACTCCGACCAGCCCATAACGAACGGCTCTTTGGTAAACTGTTCAAGATTGTTACGTCCCCGAGCAGTGATAACCTCCAGGTATCTCGTCAGAGAGGAAGTCGCTACCAGTCTTCTTTTTTCCAGCTCACCGGCAGAGATTGGCTTGTTGCTCTGAACTCCTGCATGTAGTGTGCTGTCATCAGCAAAGCTGTAGATTGGATTGATCGTACCGGAAAGGAGGTTGTTGGTATGTAAGAAGGAGAGTGTCGGAGCCAAGACCGTTCCCTAAAGAACCCCGCGTTGACGTTGCGGGATGAAAAGTAGAACACATCAATTACGACGGATATCTTGCGGCCAGAGAGAAATTAACAACTCATCTGCAAAGCGTCTCTGGGAGGCCATAGGATGGAGTTTGCATAAGAGGGCAGTGTGCCACAGCTGATCAAACGCTTTCGTGATATCAGGAACAACGACATGAGCCTCATCATAAGACGAGATGAGTTGACTCACTTAAATTCCTTTTTTTGGGGTAGGTTAGATATGAGCAAATTTCCAGTTGTCTGGAAAGTTGCCGGATTCGTAAGATATCTGGAAGAGACGCGACAGAACTGGAGCAAGCTCCGCTGCACGCCTCTTCAAGACAATGGCAGGAATCAAGTCCTGATTTATGCCTGAATGTTTAAGGAAGCCTTTGAATCGACGGCGCTCGCGTTCGAGTCTGTGGTGGAGTTGGTGGCAAAGATCTTGGCAAGCACTTCCGCCTTAGCCTTTGAGTCGGTTACAGTCGTTCCATCCTGACACGTAAGTGGTGGAAGGATACTCTGTGAGAAGTTCCTTCCAATCTGTTTAGTCAGCGTGCAGAAAGATCGACTTCCATTGCGCTGCGACATTACCCTGTGCCTATCTTTTATATCTGCAATTTTGTTGGGATTTTCGAAACCGACCTAAACATATTCTAAAGTCAGTCCGCTTAAATGCCTATTGATTTCAGGACCATCTGGTAGGAGAAGAGCTGTTAGCCGACTACCTTCTTTACTGGATGAATAAAAATGGCAAACACTCCCAATACATCCGCTATTTCAACATGCCTAAACCAGAGGACAATATCCTGAATGTGCTGACACATATTAGCAAACTGCACAACAAAACTTTGAGAATCAGAGACTATACAAATAGCTACATCATCCGACCTAACTTCAAAGAGGCTGCGACGATTATGCTGAAGGCATTTAGAGACGGGGAATTAGGAAAGTTGATGCTTGATGAAGATATACTGTGATATGAATATGTTTTAGTCGTTTTTGTTAAGATAAATAAATAAAATAGAAAAAATCTATATTTCTAATTATAATCACAGTACAGCTCTTGCAACAGTTACAAGAAATATACATGAGATATAAAGATAAACAGCATTATGGAAAAAAGTGCAGGTATTCAGTCTCTGTCTAGTATTTTACACTATATGGCTCTATATTAACTAAGTGGTTTCTGACCTCCCATTTGAAAAAGTTCTTATTGTAAAATCAATTTTATTGTGTTTGGCAGGCAGACAAATTTCAGACATGCATAATATTGAGTCTTGTCAGTTAAAGTTAGTCTACTATATGATTGGTATAATTTATATTTAAATTTCTTATGTTGTAGGCCAAACATATATCTGTTCTTAAAAAAGGAAATCAAACATTCATATAAGTATAGTCCATACACTGTCAAGAGGCGATTGAATCTAAAATTCCCATTACTCCATATTCTTAGACAGTCTAAGCACCCGTTTTTGTATAACAAAAATCCATTTTGTTATCCAAGTATCTAACCTTGTGTCTATGGAAACTTTTAATCAGGAATGTAGAACATAGCGGAGCTGGCAGCCCAAAGCATGAATTAAAGTGAGAACTTCAAAAAAGAAGTTGGAAAATGGGGAGAAATATTTAGTTTGTACATAAAAAAGTCACTTAATTTTCTGACAAATTGAATATCATATTGCTCAATTTAAACGGATGATATACTGTTATATTGACGTAAGCAAAAATAATCATTTATAGGTATGCACATATTACAATCAGGTGCAAACAATGCATAAAAGAAACATACAAATATAACCAATTCTTGTGAATACGGGCGATCTAATGTTAAAAAGTTGAAATTTGATATAATTATAGATGACTATTTTTTACACAATAGTTGATCATCAGACCATAAGACTATAGTCAACGCCAAACAAAGTGGCGTGCACGTCATCAAGGTGGGTGTGTTGAAAAATTTACATTGTTGCCAAACTTTTTGTAAAATAATAAAATTTATTATTTATATATCTAGGTTTATAAGCAATATTAACCTCAAGTGAGAACAAAAATAATAGTATAATAAAATTATAGATCTGTACTTGCATAATCATTAAGTATGACAATTATTGATCAGATGACACTATGAAACTACCATATTTAATTGATAGCTTAAAGGTACTGAATAAAAATCCAAATGGGGTCCTCCAAATTTTATGCATGGTATTTATTTTACAGAATTCATACAGAAAAATGCATTCTAAAATTAGGTAAGCTACTGGTGTAAGCTTTTTCTGTACAATAAAGTTAGTCGGAGTTTCTTTCTTCAGCGCTGTCTGAATCTGAATCTTCATCACTCTCAAAGTTGATTATTAAAGGTTCGATGTCTGGTCGATCAAAAATTCGTTCTCTTTCATACCATTTAAAAATTTCTTGCTCAGTATGCCGAACACTATTTTTCCACATGTCTGGGGTAACCGTTTGTAGAGCCTCGTTCCACATATCCAAACAGTCTTTTTCACTGTCACCATCTCTACCAATATGTCTGTTATAGTAACCTTTTGCTATGCCCCAAATTAACTCAATAGGGTTAAATATACAATGGTAAGGAGGCAGACGAAGAACTTTGTGCCCATGTTGTTCCGCCAATTCATCAATCACATATATTTTAGGTGGTTTGTTTCTAAAAAAGCAGTTATTTTAAGAATAGGAATAAACAAAAGAAATATAAACTGTCGACCAAAATATATATAATTAAGAAGCATTATGTACCGAGCAACAATACTCAATAGCTCTGTTTTAAACATTGTGTTTAAAAATGGTATGTTTTGATTTGTCAACCAGTCTTGGATATTTTTTTTTGTCCATGCATTGTTGGGCACTTTGTTCAATATCATGCTGTGATAAGGGGCGTTATCCAGTATAATCATAGATGGACTCTCCAATTTTTCTAATAACTGATGTTGAAACCATTTCAAAAAATTGTCCTGGTTCATCTCTCCATGGTAATCGCTCAATTTTGTTTTCGAAGAAAATATCGCTTCACTACCCTCAATAAACCCATTTTCATTTCGAGCATGTAATATAATGTATCTAAAATATATTAGTTTTAAATTTTATAGTGCAAATTGTGTAAAAGTACATACCTTTTACCATCTGTTTTAATAGCTTTCACGCTTTTTTGGTTTCCATTTTGCCAAGAGCGACCTATGGTCCCATTTTGAAATATCCAAGTTTCATCGAGGAAGACAAACTGGTATAAGGCCTCAACCTTGGCTTGATTGTATTGCCTTAGAAATTCCACCCTTTTCAAAGCTATACTTGGTAGTTCCATGGGCCCTCGTCGCGGATTGTCCTTAAGCCACTTAAATCCAAGATCTCTAAGCAACCGCCTTAAAGACGTGGCACTACCATCAAATAATGCCCTATCTCTTAATCGAGACCATAAAGTTTGTATCGTAACTTGTTCTTCTGAAACCATGTGTAATATGACATTATAATTTAGTTAACAAATTAATGCAAATTTCTGATAAGTTATTATAATAAGATCTTACTTACTTTTGTGATACATATTATAGATCACTTCTCGAATGGCACTTGTATCCAATGTCGCTGTGTTGGTTACACGTTTAATATAACTCCGCTTTTTCTTGGGCGATTCTAAATTTGCATCACTTTTCACACCCTCGGAAATACGACTAACTGTCCTTAAACTAATTTTTAAAGCAGCAGCAACACGCTACAAAAAATGAAATAAAATTTCACTATTATTAATATACATTACATATAATTATTAGTAACCTACCTCTTGAACAGCATTTAAAGGCAACAAAGGCCCGTTGTTGTCCCTTTCTTGCTCAAAGTAGTGCATTAACGAGGCCACGAGTTCCTTACACCGACTATTTAACTGTTTGGGCATCTTTATATACCAAAATTGCCTTTATCTACTCGTAAAATGAATAATTTTGTTTTGAAACAAACAGTTGTTGATTTACAGTATGCGGGGCCAAAGGATTTATAAAGATTTGAAATGCCACAAATTGATTCAGTGTCAAAATTAATACAAATGTCAGTTCCCAGTTTAAATAAGTTTCAAGGTGACAATGTGTCAACGCTGCGAAATCGGTTTAGTGCGTCTACATGTCGATAAGTGATTGGAGCGTTTGCAAAACATTTTATTTCGCATAATGCGTCTAAATTTATCAGAAAGCAACTTATGTGATATTTTAATAACAATGTTTATATGACTATTAACCATAATAAGAGAGTAATGACCATTTTACAATTTATATATCACATTAATATGAAACTGCAATAGAGCAATTGTTTGTGATAGAAACCTAGGCATTAGGTCGGGGAATTTTTATCGTGATGACGTGCACGCCACTTTGTTTGGCGTTGACTATAGAGTACTTATCATTAGGAATCAAACGAGGCTCTATTTGATGGGTTTCCATGTCCACTTCCTGGCTCCATCATCAGATCATCTCGATGTCATAATAAATTTGCACTGTCAATTGTAATATTAAACGTCCGGTATATTGGATTAGAATGATGTCACTTTGCTTATTGTGTTTCTTTCATCAAACTATGCGACTGCTATACTGGATCTAGAATGACGCCACGATGCTTACTGTGTCTCCATCATCAAGCCTTCCAGTCGATAACCATATCATATGGGTACCTTTATAAACGCCATCTTGCGGCGGTCGACATATTTGATTTGAAATGACACTTTGCTTATTATGTTTCTCTCAAGCATTTTCATCTAATCCTCATATTATAGGAGTGACTATGGAAATTATAAATCCCCAAGCCTCCATCATATTGGATTTAGAATGACGTCAGTTTGCTTATTGTGTTTCTCTCATCAAGCTCTTTCATTTGATATCCATATCATATACTATGGATTTTTTTTATACTCCAACTACCACGAAGGCCTAAGGCCTAAGCACCCATTGGGTACCGTGGGGCTATAGGGGGATACATGGGAAACGGGAAATGATAAATCATCATGTTGTAGCATATGCCATATTAGATTCAAAATGGCGGCAGTTAATTCATTATGTATATTCACACGAATCAGACAGCCATACAAAATTTCAGCTCAATTGGTTCAAAATTCTGTTTCAAGATGTGTCCCACACATGCATACTAACAGTTTCTTGTACAAAACAATTTATATTGACATCCCAGCTCAAATTAAGCCAGAAGAAAACGAAAACGGTTCAGAGTAAATCCGTATTTTCCGTCTCTCTCTCTCTCCAAAAATACTCTGAATTGCCAAGCTATCTAACATTTTATTAGTTACCTAAATACGCAACTTTGCCTTCATAAACAAATTCAAATTAAATTTTTTTATTATCCTGAGAGACATTACAATGTATGTATAGGATTCGTCAGACTAAAAACTAATAAAACAACACAATATAAATATATGTATAAAACAAACACATAAATCATAAAATAACAAACACAGAGATGGCGTAATAACATTTACTTACAAGAAATTCTGTCAGTTTAGCCTTAAAATTATGTATATCTGAAAACTCTTTAATGTGGTTTGGTGCCTATTGAAAATTTGAGAGCCCAGTATTTCCAAAGATCTGACGGCGATCTTATACTTGGCAAAACACACATTTAAATTTCCAGCTTGTCTGGTCGAGTACGAGTTGAAATTGTTTAAATACCTATTTAAAAATAAAGATGGGTAAAGTAAAAATCTTAAGACGCTTAACAATATTCTTACAAGAATGACTCCTATCATACATCTAATCACTTTTCTGGGCCAAAAATACTAGCTGGGCATTTGGTGATAAACCCCAGAAGCATAGTGCATACCTCAGTCGTGTCTCAACTAGAGCATAGTAAACAGAAACTATATGTGCTTCAGTACGGACATTCCATAAATTTTTCATAAGATATGATTGGGAGTTTATCTTTGAAGCAATATATACACAGTGGTCTTTAAAATTTAAACCTGTATCTAGATACAAGCCCAAGAATTTTACTTGCGTGTCAAGGGAAATTCTTGAGCCATTAAAAGTGATATTTAATATCATAGGTTTCTTCTGGATGTTGTGAAATTGGTCCACTGATGTTTTTCCACAATTTAGATAGAGCTTAGTGCTGCTAAACCACTTGTGGATATTTTGCAGTACAACTCCACTATCTCCTTCTAAGGTCACACTTATTCAATATCACCACTGAAGTATCATCTGCATGTAAAGAGTACTCAATTAAGTATAGACTAATTTATTTTTTAGCTTTTCATTAATTAAGTCAAATAATTCATCAGTAAATGGATACAGCAACATCAAAGGCAGTGCCCTACTCGAACTAGAGGTATGCTTATTTGTCTGTTTTAGATTTATTTAGCATTAATGCTACAATATCCATATTACACAGTATATCAAAAAATATATTATGACTTCAAGACTACATATTTTTATACAAAATTTCACTACTATGAATTCTGGTTTTCCATGAGGTATTTTTTCAATTTCCCTTTGAACATTTTCAAACTGACACTCATCTTGATATCATTACATAACTTATTAAATTCGTACAATCTCTTTTGAAATACTGACCTGTTCGTTATATTGCTACAGCAGTTTTGTAGTAGAATAATTGTGGCACTCATTGTTCAATACAATAAAATTTTCGAAGTGATGATTTTTTAACTTGAATATGAAAATATTTATTTTGATTTAAGATGATTCTCATAGCTTTATTTTGTAATATTTGTAATTTTGAAAATACAGTTTCATTTGCAGTGAACAAAATAGTCGAACAATATAACAAATAAGGAAGAATGATAAGTGTTGTACAAATTTTTTTTAGAATAAACGCTTAGGCTAATATGCGAAAGTCTATAAAAGTATTTTTTTTTCTTAAATATTTTTGAAATAATATATTCATAGTGCCCTTCAAATTTTAATTTACTGTCTACGTATATGCCCAAATATTTAAATGATTCGATTGACACAATTTTTTCATGATTAATTGTAAGATTTATCGTATTTTGATCTAAAGATTTTCCTATTAGCGTATATTTTGTTTTGTTTGTGTTTCGTTTAAGTTTATTTACATTTAACCAGTTTATTACGTTTTTCATATCATTATTTAACAGCTATATTGCAGTTTCAATGCCTTTATTTGATATATATATATATATAATAGTTGAATTTTGCAGTGTTGTAAAATATCAGGAATATCATTAATATATCAAGTAAATAGTAATGGACCTAATTTGCTGCCCTGGGGCAGACCTACCGAAATGTTTTTAATGTTTGATAATGTATTGACAATTTTAGGTCTTTGATTAAATAATTTTGTAGTAAGTTGAATACTGAACCTTGAAATCCATAGCAATGCCATTTCGTTAACAATTTCTCCCTCTCAACAGTCTCAAATGCTCTCTTGAAATCTAAGAACAATGTTACTGTACACATTCTTCTGCTACCATTTGAATTGCTGTTTCAGTAGAATACTTTTTTATGAATGGGATTTGTTGGAATATTTTTGACGATGTTTAAAGGTGCATTTTTAACTTTTTGTATTATTTCCGGCCAGTTCAGATACAGTCTTCCCCAGACAGCTGTAGTTTTGTTGCTGGAATCATTTTTTTTCTTTTAATACTTTAATTTATCTATTCTATTAATTTCTTGTGTTGTTTCTTTTTTCCAATAATATACTGATATTTACATTCTGGAACTACTGTTGTTAAATAATAAAATTCCTTCAAGTTGTGAATAGTATGTATGCACGATTTCTTCGTTCACCCATAATTTACTTGTGGTTGAAATCGTATGCATTCGCCGTTGAAAATTCATTTGTTAGTTAAATACCTCAAAAAAATGTCCAAAGGCGTGGCTAACATCATTCATGTTATATAGTGGACACCAATCTTCAGCACATATAGTAGATCTGATATAAATTTATTTATTGTGTCTTCATCATAGCACATTTTATTATTAGGTTTGTTTTTTGTTGAGATGTTTTCATAAAATTCGAAGAAGATTGTCCTGTGGTCTGACACATTATTCACTAAAGCGCAGGAAGTACCACTATCCTCAAAATTTGTTAATATATCAATAGTGGTGACTGAACTACATTCTATTCTTGTCGGTCATCTCACTGATGGAGGTAAATTGAATTCACTATTCGGGTTTCCAGATTTAGTACCTTGATTGTAATAATCTATATTGAAATCGCCGCATAAAATTATGTGATGGTATGGCTGATAAACAGAATGTATATCTTGACCCAATTTAATATATATATAGTTTTTAGCAAAGTTGGGTTTAAATTCAACATAGATTTAAAACTAATCCAGTAATTTCTCCGGAGAAACCTGTACATGAACAACTTTTTTGTAAAAAAAAACTCTCTGCATTTAATTTCGTGGGGCTTGAGAGAAGGACAGCTTCTTAGAAAACATCCATAAACTATATGTACGCGAGAAAAGTGAATATTTTCAATGAAAATTAAGTAAAAGTGAGATGGATCGAAAAAAGTGAAAAAAGTAAGTCATCAGCATCCCTGCACATGTACCCCCTTACTCATGTTTTGTGCGGCATTCTTTTAACACCAGCTCGAAAACTGCAAAAAAATAAAGAGTACATTCTCAAAAAATACCCCAGAATGGCTTTCTAACCAACTGCATTAGTCGCGGTAAACTGGACACATGTAAACAAATACATAATTACAAACATTTAAATTCACATGAAAGGTTTTTGTCGCCATAATCCCTAAGCATCCCACGGCAACAATAAGTATTCGCATTTTTCTCTCGCCGTTCCTTTTCGAATATAACTCACAAAGTGTCAAGCAGCGTATCAAGGCAGTCTTTTACTTCATTCACGCCGTACAAGTCGCTAAGCATACTCTTCTGCACATACTCATTCGGACTTGCGATGGGTTCTGAACTGGAAGCGGCTGGATTCTTGTAACAGAGGTACTTGTTGCATGCCCCCACGTAGTGCTTTTCACGCACCAGGTCCTCTATATCCTGCAATTGTTCGTAGTCGCCGCCTAATTCTTCTTCCAGCTTGGCGCTCAGTGAAGATTGGTCCCAGTGCTTGAACGGACAGCCGTGTTCTTGATTCACGGCCGGGGTGAAACTGGAACCATCAGAAACGTTAGCATATCACCGGGTTATAAAGGGTTTGGTAATAAATAGGGATCGATGTTGGAATAAAACAATTTGTGTCCTAAATATTTTTTTACTTGGACCATTCACGGTTTGGCACTGTGTCTTAGAAGAGACAGATGTAATTTTCAATGACTTTGACCATCGATTAAGGTATTATAGGTATTCTTCCTAGGTAGGCTACTAGAGCTGAAAAGTACTTTTATCAACGTGACCTCGTCACTCTGTTCAAGGCTCAAATAAGACATAGCATGGAGTACTGCTCATATGTTTGGGGTGCAACCGCCACGACTACAGTTTCAGAAATCTTTCGCTCCCACGGGCCGTCGCCGATCTAACTCTCTTCTACTGCTCCTCAAACTTCTCCTCCATGATGTCGCCACGCGATGTGCCTGCCAGTCATACCCGCCTGACTTCGGCTTCCCACCCTAACCATGTCAAACTCCGTACATCCAGAACTGGCCGACACGTCTGCCTCTTTGTACTTAGGCTATCGAGATTGTGGAACAATCTACCTGAGGAGGCGTTTTCGAGTTCTATTGACCTCAGGCAGTTAAGAAATCAGATGAACAAAGGTTCTTTAAGCTCCTCATAGCAGCCGCGGTGCCCTGGTATTTAGGCTACTGTTTGCGCGGCTGCTTCGGTATAAAGAAAATTTTGTGGAAAAAATCGCAGGCTTCGGCGTCTAGGGGGGCTCTAGGTTCTAGTTCCGTCAATGATTTGTAGCAATCACTGTTAACAATGGTGCTCTCGCTAACATGGTTTTCGACAAACTACGGTCTCAATTAAATCGTCACTAATATCTAATATCATTCATGAGTGATATAAATGCTCACCTTTGTATCCTTTCGCATGTGTATGGTTTATATTGAAGTTTGCTGCCAACTTTACCATATTGGTGCTTGAATAGGTACACGTACTCCTTCTCGTATTTTTCTTCAGTCATTACCTGGCGCGTAAAAATCATAGAATATTTATAAAATCTATATCCACTCGATAACATCTAACATCATATAATTTAAAAACGTAGTAGAGATAAAAGAAAGTATGCGATCAAATGGGAAAGTTCCAAACACTGCAAATATTTTTGATAATCATACCATACCATTTATTAAACTCATAATATATAAAAATAAAACACGACTTTAAAATAGTTTCTACGGAGTTCGGAATTTATTCCATACTGTGCGGTTTTTATCATTAGTTTATTAATAAAATACTTTCTTACTGCTGCAGATATTGAAGAAACATTTTAATGAGCATGAATGAAACTAATGACCGGCTTACCTGAGTGAACTCTTCCTTCCAGAAAACGAGCATGTCCTCATACGACATGCCAACCCACTTGAGGAAAATGCCTAGCTGCATCTTGCAATCATACTTGAGATGGTGATTCCGCCTGAGATAATTATGCAGATGGAGCATACAGAGGGGGTAGTGCTGTTCAGCCACCCTATCCACGTTGTCCGTAGTCACTTCAATAGGGATATTAAAGCTCTTTGAGGTTACCACCGGCATGATGGGCTTCAGGTGGTAAATTCGTTCATCTCGAATTCCCACGCGTCTTGCCCACGTCAGTTTTTTATTTAGTCGTTCCTGAAAACAATGATTCAACTGTCATTGTCAATCCTTCTCTTCAGTAGACAAACGGAAACAAGTTGAAATGGAGTCAAGTAGGTTGACTCTGCAATTGTCATCAGTTCATAAAAGCTTAGTAAAAATACTAGTACTATGCACATGTATAAAAAATAAATTAAATGGAAGAGGTCAGATAAATAGCCCCAAGCAATTAGTTCCCAGACCCTGCTCATTTGATAACGTTGCAATCTCAACATTAATTTTCTAACCTATCGACCATTCGACATCGTTGCGATCAGATTTGGGATGAGTAAACCGCCACAGGCTGGCGCACCATAGGTTTAACTCCTGTTTTCGCCCCGCTTAACCGGACATCCCCAATTTTGTACCCATCAAATACTTTTTCGTCAAAAACGTCAAAAAACGAAGATTTTGTCCGTTTTTGTTTTTTTTTTCATTTTACTGGTATTGTAATCACGGAAAATTTCGAAAATGAGATATGCTTTTCGGATGTTTTTTGACTTGAACATCATGAAAAGCCTCATTTCTGTCTGTGGATACATTTGTCCGCTAATCCTTGTCCCGCCTATAACTTCGAAAGTACCGCTCGGATTTTGATAAAATTTTCACACAAGCTTCTGTTCAATCAGGCCAATCAGTGGGGGTGGAGCAATGGGCAAAAACGAAAAAAAGTCAAAATTGTTCAAACCTCACTTTTTAACATTTCAGAGTCTCCTGAGCGTTTTCAAAAAACATTGTAGGAGTTAAACGTTGGCGTTAGGGTTGTAGGGGGAAGAGAAGGATATATCCCAATTTTTTGGCATGAGTATATTTATATGCTTCCAATCCCGGTGATTTTACGCATTTTACGCACCTATTGGACATATTTCACACATCATACATTTGCCCTCATAACTTGAGAAAGAAAGAAAGAGATATACAGTAATGGACAAAAGTATATAGACAAATATGAATATTTACCTAAATACCTTTAGAAAACGAATTCATACTTCATTGCTCCATAAACAAATACGTTATTAGTAGAAAAACTAAATTCCTTGTTTTTACATTATCTACAATACAAGTCTGAATATAAGCACTTTTTTATGAGGGACAAAAATATGTAGACAAATTCTTTTCAACATTAGTTTAGTACAGTTTCGTGTCAGAAGAGGATTAGTTTGTGTTCATCAAGCATGGTGGAATAAGTTGAGTTATTGTAAGACCATCCCGCGTGATCCAGAAATTTCTTTCGATGTGAAAACTAAGATCATTGAGTTATACAAAGATGGTCAACGTCAAGTCGAGATTGCCAAAAATTTGAAGCTGAACCGTAAAGCAGTTTGGGCAATATTGAACAAATATAAACAAAAAGGAATCTTGGAAGCCTCTAAGAGAAGCGG
The DNA here is from genome assembly GCA_963669975.1 of Acanthoscelides obtectus. NCBI lineage: Eukaryota > Metazoa > Arthropoda > Insecta > Coleoptera > Chrysomelidae > Acanthoscelides > Acanthoscelides obtectus. Next base: position 84,789,862 of record CAVLJG010000006.1, on the reverse strand, counting down.
TCGGCCTAGAAAACTAAATGCTAGATCACTTAGATTAATAAAAGTAATTTCGTCCAAAGATCCGTTTACAACCCCAAGTCAAAAAAAGCCGAAATCGAGACAAAAGGAATTGTCAGTGTTTCTACGAAAACTATAAGTAGAAGATTAAATGTTTTGAAGTTATTTGCACGTCGCCCGAGTAAGAAGCCGCTAATCTCGAGGAAAAACCGTAAGGACCGATTACAATTTGCACGGTTGCATCTTGAGTGGAGCATCTGTTACTGGAACAGCGTATGTTTCAGCGACGAATCCAAGTTCAATATGTTTGGATCAGATGATGCTCGTTATGTTAGACGTTCTAGTGGACAAAGATTGAACTCCAAGTACACTTTGCCCACTCTCAAACATGGAGGCGGGTCTGTTATGGTTTGGGGGTGCTTTTCGGGGTTTGGGATGGGACCTTTACATAGAATAGATGGCATTATGGATAAGTTTGTATATACAGACATACTAAAGCATGTCATGTTACCCTATATGGAAAACAATATGCCCTTAAGGTCAATCTTCCAGCAAGATAATGACCCGAAGCACACTTCAAATCTCGCAAAGAAATTCTTTCTGGATGAAAAAAAAACAGTTCTCAAAAGGCCTTCACAGTCTCCCGATATAAACCCCATTGAAAATCTATGGGAATACTTAGATAAGCAAATACGAGATGAAAAATATTTAAACAAGGATGAACTTTTTGCCTCTTTAGAGCAAAAGTGGAGACAGATTGATGAATCTTATATCAAGAAACTTATACAATCTATGCCGAGACGATGCAGGCCGTGATTGATAATAGTGGTTGTGCTACAAAATATTAACACAAACATGGTTGGTTTTCTATAATTCAATGAACTTTATTTCTTTTTTCTATAATTGTTTTGCTTTGTCTATATATTTTTGACCAGTTTTTTCAATTAATTTTTTATTGGAGGGAATCTAATGAATTTATTTATGTATAAGTGAGTATTATGATATAACGAATTATGTATACAGGTTGGTGTATTAATAAAACAGGTTAAAAAAGAAATACAGTGCAATATTAATTTGTCTATATACTTTTTCCAGGCAAGCCAACGAACGTATACTTACCTTGTATCAGACCTGACCGATGAGCGGCTATAAAGCCGTGCTGGGTTGACGAGTGCAGTGGTTAGTTACAGCAAGGTTGTCAGATGGTCGGTACTGCCGGTAGGACATGGAATGAATTTCTATATCGCAACACTGTCAAATGTGGACTATGGTCTAATAGCGTGGACCTGTTTGATTGGCTTAATCCAGCTGAACATGATCTGATGACACGCGTGGAAAGTGCAGAGTCATCCTACTTTACGCCATTCTTTTGTGCGTAGCTCCGTCGCCACTGGATTGTATTTCAAAAACTACAAAGCTTTTTTCGAACTTGGCACAGTGGCGACCTTGTAAAAAAAATCATCAAAATCCGACTTATACTTTCCAAGTTATACAGAGGCTAAGCAGACATGCAGACAACCAAAGAGACAGATCAACTGAAATGAGTGATACGGTTTTTCCTGTCTTGTAAGATCAAAAAAATATATATATAGTCTCTGGATCATAATTTTTTTGTGATTGCAATACTCCTCGCCAATAAGATTGTTAACTGATGAATCAATCAATCAGCTTTATTCAAAACAAATTAGTTACAAACAGAAAATAAATGAACGAATAAAGCATAGTACCAATAAGTATAAAATAATACTTGTTTCTGCACAAAAAAGAAGTGCAGTTAAAAGCTAAAATTTTCCTGACTATCATAAAAACACTTATAGGGCACACATATGTGAAAGCACTACTAAAACGAATATACAGTGATATAGTGAACGTACTGTAAGTGAACTACTCTAAAAGTGAATTATTTTTGAACCAACTGCTTATGTTCGTAAACGAACACGTCTGTACAGGAAAATGCTTCGTTTTCTTTCGTTCAATCGGATCACGGCAGTTTCTTGAACATGGTATGTATCAGAGCTGCCTTCCAATGGTTTTCGGTTTGACAGTGATACGCTCCCAAACTGTTCCAGAAACAACGCATGAGAATACAATATGGTATTGGTGCTGAGCACTACTGAGCAACTCAACAGGGTCACGGGAAAGTAGCAAATTAGGAAATATTTAAGCCTAAGTGCTAAGGCCAGATATTAGAAGTCTTAAAGAAAGGTGTCAAGGTGGCTGTTTTCTCCAAAGAATATGGTGTTGCCAAGTCTACTACATGCACTATTCCCGCAGTCAACAGTCACCCCTCTGATCTAGATGACTGAAATAATGATATTTTAGCGGATAAAGAAACTGAAGATCACAGCAAAATCAATAACTCTGATCAAGATCAAGAAGGTGAAGAATCAGTCAATAAATCACAATTCATGGACTGAAGAAAATGAAGTGGAATGCTCCAGTATACTTATTTCACAAAACTTGAGAAATAAAAAGGTCCAAAAAGGGTTTACGAGACAAAAAATACAAACAAAAATAACCTAGTATTTCGATAAAAAGGAATAAACTACTTTTCATTAGTACATATGCTGGTAACGTTTTTTTTTATTGTTAATAATGTTGGTTTACTAATGAGTGATTTTAGCGAATTTTAGAAATATCCCATATATGGTGAATAAATCGATCCGGGGAACTGGCTGTGCATTAGTTTGTTCAAGATATTGCAAGTCTACTGCATGCATTATGAGTTTCTAATTTTTTCTCATTATACAGTGAGAACATTCCATATGAATGGGTGTTCTATGAAGCAGCTTTTAGATATGATACATTTTTTATGATTTCTTGACCGCCAGCCAATTTTAAAAAAAAATGTTTAATTCTGGATATGACAAGGTATGCCTAATATACCTGAAAGTGTTGCTGCACAGCATATACTAAAAGCTCCTTTGGGAAGTAAGCCATCCCTTTGTGTAAGAACACTTTTCTAAGTGTTACCAGTTTTTGTACATTGCTCCAGTGTGTCTTGTGGAAATTCCCAGCCAATCTAGATCTTTTATAGTTGCATGATGCAAATTCTTTCTCGAATTGTTTTTTCTCTGCCTGAGAAACCTGAGAAGAGAGTAAATACTAGTAGTAGTAGTTAAAGCTACCAGATCGCAGCTTCATTACTACAATGTACCTCAATTGCAGATAGATTAATCTACTTTCATTACAACAATGGTCATAGATTCAAAACTATGATTACGTACTGAAAGGGTGTGGAAAATTGGAAGCATGGCATATATATATTCGTCCATAACAGTGGTCAAAGGTTGATATATTTTTCAAATGTTTATGTAGTTTAGTTGCCTCAGTTCAAGTTGTTACTTTAAGTAATTCGCCAAAAAAGCATGAAATTTTTATATCTCCTCTGATATGAATAAGTTACAATATACAACTGTTCTAGGTAATACCATTGATTAACATATTCTACCTGAAGATAGACAACTATCTATTTTTGGGTTCCAAAAAATTATCTGAGTTAAACTGAGAGTTTCTATGAGAATTTCTTACAGCTGTGTTCCTCCTGTCTGCAATAGTTAGAAGTCTACCTTGAAAGCTTAGTAACTCATAGATGGCACTGTGGTCAACTAAATACTCATCAAGTTGGCTACAGTGCCATCTATGAAACACTAACCTTATCAAAGTAGATTTCTAATTATTGGCGAAAGAAGAAACACAGATAGTACCAGGATATTTCATTTCATCTCAGATAATTTTTTGGACCCCAAAATAGGTGACTATCTTCAGAGTGTATCACAGAGTGAGCCGTGTTGAAAACCCCATAGGACATCAATATCATTACTAGACAGTTTTAGGACTTGCATCCTATAAGAATTAGAGGGCAACTGTGAGAATGGGAAATACAAGTCTATACTACCAGGATATCTCATTTCATCTCAGATAATTTTTTGGACCCCAAAATGGGTGACTATCTTCAGAGTGTATCACAGAGTGAGCCGTGTTGAAAACCCCATAGGACATCAATATCATTACTAGACAGTTTTAGGACTTGCATCCTATAAGAATTAGAGGGCAACTGTGAGAATGGGAAATACATATACATTTGAGAAACATATTTTATTCCTGAGAGTAATATGTATACGTACGTATAATGATAGATTTTTTTTAACTCATTTAAATTTTTTTCGAGCTGTCACATTATTGCTACAATAAAAAAGCATACCTCTGGAAAATCAAAATGGTTCTCTTTCAAGAACAAGTTAAGATCTTCAGCAGAAGCATTCTTGTACCTCAGTACTAACCATTCTGTTTCTCTTTTGATGAAGAGCTCCCTCAGCTCCTGAGATTGACAGAAAACTGGAAAAAAATGATGGTTCAGAATTCCAGACAGTGGGAAGATTTATAATCCACATTTAGACTTCATCCCAATACAATGTTTTGGCAAGCAATAGTGCTGTTCCCAATATAAATCTTGTAATTTTGTAAATCTGGTCTTACAAAAGGACCCACTCTACTACAGGGGACACTCTACCTCTATATGGACCAGCCTACCTCTAATAGGCTATGCAGGCTCTGATAAAATCAAAAAACTAGTTTTTCTTATAATATCTAGAAGCTAAGCGGTGGCAGACTGCCTCAACTTCTTGAGGTACCTCTTCAGATACCTGCAACCTGCTACCTATACCTAGCTGTAGATCTAAGCGTGCCCTACAAATTGTATGTCGTAGGATAATGTTGTCTGTTTGATAGTAGTTTTCACTTGGCTGTCCAGTATTATAGAATGATGATTAATGTTGTAATTGTCAAAAGTATTCCACAGGTACTGCTATTTGTCATGAAACTGCTGTACTCCTAGATAGATTAAATTAGCTGAATGCTCCCATAATTACCCACGACTTGTGCTGTTTCCAACTGTAAACCAAGTAGGTTTACAGGAAAGATAATTAGTAATATTATCCAGAAGTTCAATCACCTCTACAATTTTACTAAAAACAAATGGAAATGTTCAACTCACACAACAACAATATCCAATGAGCCATTTCATCCCTCCAACATGTCTGGACTTTATCTACAAAAATGATGCAGTCTTCCAGAAGATCAATGTAGTTTTGTAGTTTGTAATGTCTTATTTGCTGCATGATATATTGCTCCCACGGTAAACCACCCTTCCTAATGCTTGCCATCTCGAGAATTTGGTATAGCTGCATGCGATCGTTGATAATAGTTTCTAACTGAGATAACTGGATACCTTTATCATTAGGGGGAACATTGTACAGGCTCACACTTGATAGCATCTTCCAGACTACACAAACATGATGTAAATTGTAAGTATAAGAAATAGAAATTCTGAAACTTACCTCTTTTTTGTTCAACGAATCATATCTACATGCGAAAATCGGTTGACACTGGATGCATTCAGGGAAATTCCACAAACAAAATAATAAGAAAGCATCAAAAGCTGTGAGGACCGGTTGGATCGAATATAACCTCAACTACAAAATAGCAAAGCTATAAATTATTACAACATTCAATAATAAAATGTAATACGTCGACAACAATAATTTGTTATTCATCAATTTACACTAAATCACACTGAACAAACACAACGGTTGTTTTAGAATGTTCCAAATTTTCCGATTCCAATAAACAAAACGAGAAAACAATAATCTGCAGGGTATGCAACCACTCGCTCAACTTTGACGATCGTCAATCGGTGTTGCCAGTGATAGCAGAATATTCTTGTTAATGAGGAAAATATTTTGTTCAATGTTGGATTCTATCCTACTGAATGCTAATACGTCATTTTTGAATGAATATCCGTTGAGGGGCGAAGTAGTAGAAGCAAAGAAACAAAAAAGTTTCAGATCATTTTGAGCGTAACTAAACATTGTTTTTGAAGTAAAGGTTTAATACTTAATTGCCTAAATTTGGTTTCCCAGTTTTTCAGGTATGATTTTATCATAGTTCAAAAGTACCAACAGTTGTTTTAGGGGCGACAGGAAACTACACTGGCATCTCTGAGAAACAATGCTGGCTTCTATAACACCAAACAAGAACATCCACTACATATACGCGTCCTATTGCACTCAGGAGAAACAATGCTGGCTTCTATAACACCAAACAAGAACATCCACTATACGCGTCCTATTGCACTCAGGGGATACTAAGTACTTAAAAGTAGGATCGTAAACACAATTGTCTTCAACCGACAGTTGAATTTCAACTTTCGGTTGGAAAATCGGCGCGGCGGTTCAGTTTTACTTTTATGCAACCGACCCTTATAGATATATACACACATGAATAGAATATGTTTGCTTTTTGTCTCTGAGATCATAACCAGCCCCGTATACCAAAAACGTTGTTTTGTGTGCTTCTCTGCTTCTTAACAATATCGGTATAGCTGTTAAATACCATTGATTGACGTTTCTACCTGAAGATAGCCAACTTGAAATTAGATACCATAGTGTCATCTCTATAGGTATTTGTCACAATTACGTATTTCCTGTCCGCAATAATTAACATATATTTAGCTACAGCGCCATTTATGAGATATTAACCTTTTCAAAGTAGATTTCTAATTATTGCGGAAAGGAGAAACCCAGCTGTGACAAATCTTCATAGATGGCGCTATGGTATCTCATTTCATCTCAGATAATTTTTGGAAACTGAAATGCAGTATTTGGTTGGCTAGCCTTACATCTTCAAGTAGAACATATTAATAAATGTTCATACATATATGAATAATAATTCCTAATTGTTCAGCCTGGATGGTTCAGACCACAAAACACATAAGACTGAGCCGAGTAACTGGCAACATCGAAGGTGCATTTTCATCTTTAGTCATCTGACTGCTGACGTTTTAAGTTTTTGTGGTTTGTTTTTATTCGACGTAGTTGACCCGGGTTTTAATAGCATATTGTAGAAGTTTCTCTGAATATTTTTAATTTTGGTGGATAATAGCCAATCCAGAATATTTTCCAAGATGTCTAGTCCAAAAACTACCGAATGCGAGCTTAAAGCGGGCCATCCTCCTGCAGGTATTTATTTTTTATATAAATAAAAAATGTAACAGGAGTAGGGATTGAAAGTCCTATTTGTACGCTTTTTGTGCAGTATTTTTCGTTAAGATATCCTATACAGTATCTGATTTAACAGTTTATAGGGGATGAAACGATATACGTAAAATATTTGTAAGATAGTCTTATCCATATGCTCTTTATCAGAGAAAGACATATCTAATCATTACATACCTTTTGATATGCGAATACTGTAGATAAACACTTGAATAGGCATTGTAATGAGACTCACAGACAAGGATGTTCTCAGTTGTATAATCATTTATTAGCAGATTATAATTTGTGATTAAATGTTATTTCCTAATAAACAAAATTTGTTTCAATATTAATTCGAGAAATTGCTATCATAATGTAATCAAAAAATACCTTGGTAAATAATTTAAAACTGTATCTTGTCAATTTCATTGTCAGTTTGACAACTGAACTTTATATTCTCAAATATTATATGAAAACCGTTGAGAAATAAATTACCCTCATGTATCTTAAATACCTCAATAATCAGCATAATGTTGGGCGATGGCTTTCAATGTTAACAGAGGGAAAACATTTGTACCCTTCTCTGCTTGGATGGACCACACAAAACTGAATACACTGTCTGTTTTTTTCATTATGTTTACCACCAGACAATTGAATATATTTTAGAGTAAATGTAGAATGTCATGTCATGATCATGATTGAATATTCTGTGATAGATAGTGATCGTCATGAAAACAATTCTATACTATATTATGCACCTTAGACTATTATTGCATATGTCTCATTTCATTCATAGTCAAAGCTGGAGGTATGAGAATCACCCAGCACAAAACAAGGAAAGATTCTGGTGGCATAAGTGAAGACATAACTGGAATCACTGTCTCATCTAGCCCTCCAAAATCTACCACAATCTCAGGTGCTATTCCAAAGGGTAATGCAGATTTTCCAGCAGAGGCTGTGCAAAGCTTCCACAAGGAAAAACCTCCAGTAGTTCACAGTGCAAAGCCTATTATCCATATTCAGCAACCTAGGAAGTAGATTGTTGCTTCTTTTTAATTGATTTCTTACATTGTTTTGACTGTATGCATTTTCATGAGATGTTCATAGTTTGAGTGTGGATGCTTATATATGTAAGAACAAATAATGTGGCTTGATTAAAGATATCATTGGAGGATATAAATGGATTTGATCATAGAAGGGATATGTGAGAGGATTGATGTTATTATTGAATGGAAGCATGGAATATACTTTTTGTAAGCACTCATATTTTATAATAACAGTAATAAACTAAGAATTATGATATAGGGTGCGTTCAGGGAATAGGGAAACTTTAATGCTTGATCTGAGTATTAATTTGAATCATATAGCTGCTGTCACAAAGCACTACAGTGCTGTTATTCTCTAAATGCACCTACTATTGAGTAACATGTTGAATTTATTCCACCTTTAAAATTTAAATAAACTATTTTGAGGCGTTTAGTTAGTTATTTTGATACTAAATATCATGAATACCTACTTAAATCAGAGGTGTCACTGTTAAAATTATTATACAAATAATGGTATCTTTACAAAGATGAAGATAATTATGAAATTTTTGTTTATCAGTATATTCCATGTTTTGTCTTCCTTATAATTGCAGTCATTTATTTGATACTAGTTTTGTGATGTCTCAATGCATTTATTTCATATACATTTTTAAACTTATTTTGAATCATCTTCATGACATAATCTTTAATAACAGGTTTGATGTCTTATGGAAATTACACACATATTCTTTATATTTAAAAAAAATTAACATCTGTATACAGTATATTTAGGTAAAATATCTTACATCCATGGATGTATTATTTATATTTTATTCTGATACCACTGGAACAGCATATTTATATGATACATGCTTTTAGGTTTATGGACAAATATCAATTTTGATATGCCTGACCATGTGGAGGCACTTTTAGATACATTGTCTTCTGTGCATTTTATTGCAGTCAAAATGTTGGGTTGATTAAATTGTTAGGAGAGAATGTACCATATTTTTATATACATAAATAGTTGAAACTTATGCATTTTATATATGGCCACTTGTAAAAGTGACTTCTTTTGAAGAAGATATAGATTTTATTCTGAATATATTTTGTTAGACAATGAATGTTGAATATACTGTAATCATTTATATTCTACTAGAAACATCCTATTGAGAGATGGATATAGTGCGGTTTTTGGCTTCAAAATTACTTTGTATTGATTGTGCTGTCCATTTTACTTATATATATCTCGTATTGTATTTTATTGACAAGGTGACCAAAATGTAAGTTCTCATACATACCTGAAAAGTGATAGTTTTTGAATTTCTATTGTAGATGCTCTTGGTGCAAATTACACATATGACTCATGGCTTCTCAATTATTCTTAAACTTTATTGTTCCATATGCATCTCCAAGTATTCTAGAATCTAGTATTTTTTTAATTTTAAACATGTTTGACTATAATCAACAATAACTACTATAAAATGCTTTTGTAGTGGTTTACATTTTCCTTTGTATGTATGTGAACTGAGTTTTGAATCATCTGTTTTGTGTGGGTGTTACTACAACTGTACTATGTACTTGTATATTTTATATATAATAGTCAGACATTTTAATGGGTGAAAGGTTTTATTGTATTTTCTCATATTTTATGGTCCATAATAAAGAAGATTCAAAAACATTTTCATTTGCATGCTTTATTCCAAGCAAGTAGTTTTTTATCCATTATCTCCTGTCTAGACAAGGATTTCAAGTGAGCTGCTGCCACATAATCTCTGAAAAGAAATTTTATACTCAATGATATTAGAAGTGTTACACCCAGAAAAAATAATTTCTTCAACTTGATTTTTTACATCAAGAATGAAACGATAACATCCACGCAAATTTATTGACAAGAAAAAAAAATAATGAGTTGGACTCTTCGAACTAAAGGCATTTTGTTATGCTTAACACTAGTAAATCAATAACTGAAAATATCTGTACTACTCAGCTCTCAGAAATTGCTTTCTTCACAAAAACTAAGAGATAACATTTTAACAAAGGTAAACAAAAACAAAGATAAAACGTTGACATTGTTGCCACAGTATTGTTTAAATATAGTCATCATTTCGCCAAAAAACAAATTGAAGAAATCATTTTTTCTGGGTGTAACATTGTCACTGAGTATATACTAGCAGTGGCCAAGCCAAAGGCTGTATGGATGAGTTATCCACCAAGGAGCTGACTTCAATTTACCAGTCTCGATCTGCAATAACTACAGTATTTGTATTATACTTGATTTTTTGGTCACTTAAAAATGACTGAGATTTTAAGAGTGGCAAGTTAAGTAGTAGCAAGTTCAGTGTAATAAAAACAATTTAGGTTTAAAATGCTTTTGCTAGTACATACAGGGTGTTCCATAACTTACAAATTTTAACCACATATGCACTGTTGCGAAAGAAGTTGATTTCTCAAAAAAATGTAATGAAAGTTCTACAGAAATTAAGTTATAAATCTGAGTTTCTATAAAAAATTGAAAAATAAATATCTGAATTTTGCGTTCATCGTCGTGATATTAGAACACGCATTAATAATGTATTGTAGCAAATGTTTTACCTAACAAATGACGAAAACAAAATACCAGGAATTTGTAAATAAGGTTTAATCTGTATCGTGGGTGATCTGAATGAAGAACGGTCGATTTTTGTGAAGTTAAATAAAAAAGTATTTTGCGAGTTATACATTAATGAGGAATTAGTGGACATTGTTTTAGCGTACGGAGAAGCACGACAAAATTCGAGAGCGGCTTCTCGTTTGTATGCACACCTATTTCCGAATAGGCACATACCACATCACGAAACATTTAGTTTAATAATTAAAATTATTATTATTTTACGTGCACGTGCTAGTGGAGATTTGCGCCCCGGACGTGGAGTGGATGGGGGTCGGGTTCGCCCACAACGCGTTTTAAATTACGAAGAGGAAATTTTGGATATTGTGAAAGAAGATCAGGGAATAAACACACGGCAGTTAGCCCAACAGGTCCCGGAAGTGTCACATGCCACAGCGTGGCGCGTATTACATGAGGCCCAACTGTACCCTTATCACGTCCGGAATCCAGTCGTTGCTACCTACAGACTACCCCCTAAGAGTAAGATTTTGTGAGTGGTTGTTGCAAGAAAATGCTCGAAATGCCCGATTTACAGCGGATATTTTGACCACCGATGAAGCTATTTTTACTCGTAATGGGATAACAAATCTTCATAATACACACGTTTGGTCCTTTGAGAATCCTCGCGCAATGGTCCAGAAACACTTCCAACATCGTTTTTCTTTAAACATGTGGGCTGGTATTGTCAATGAACGTCTAATAGGACCATTCATATTGCTAGATCGGATGGATAGTCACCAGTATCTGGAATCTCTTCGGAATGATTTGCCGGTCTTTCTTCCGCATTTTCGTTTAGAAGTTCGTGATTTTTTTAATCAGGTTTACCAGATACGCTGTATCGGAAGGGATGGACCAATTGCATGGCCTCCACGGTCTCCCGATCTATATCCTTTGGACTTCTTTTTATAGGGATACTTGAAAAACGAGGTATACCGTACCCCAGTTCAGAATATTGAAGAATTGCGTGACCGAATCACAGTCGCTGCTGATAATTTGAGCCTTCAGGCACAGCAGGAAGGAAGGTATATTTGAATGAGTGCGCCGAAATTGGATTAGAGTCAATCATCGACTACTAAACACAGCTGTGTTCAGTAGTCTATGCAGTCAATGGAAACAATTTTGAACAGTTTTTATAAGTAATGGACTGTTAAACTATTATTTTGTTATCTCGATTTCTGTAGGACTTTTATTACATTTTTTTTTGCGAAATCATCTTTCGTAACAGTGGTTAAATTTTGCCGGATGACCTGTGAAACACCCTGTATATTAACTGGCCCATTAAAGGCCAACCAAGTACTTAGGAATTTGGTTTTACTTACTTGAATTCCTCGTATGTTTTTGAGGTTGTTACAGCTCTAATCTTTGCATCATTACGAATCCAGTACATTTTGTCGCCGTCTATCTTTTCTTGTAGCTCTTTATATAAATCCATATTCATTCTGTTTGACATGTTAAATGGTTATTTCTACGCTGAGAGGTTATACCTGCCACTCCTAATAAATATTTGAAAAACCATTGGTTGTTATATCAATAAGATCGTTTCTATGGGAAATGAGTGGTTCTTGTAAAGCGCGGCCCATACATGTAATATCCTCTAAGGGCTTCTCCGCATCGTATGGTTTACTTACCTCTATCAAAGAGTCTCTGAACGAGTGGCTATGCTGGGGTTGGTGAATAGAATTTTTGTTTATACTCCAACTACCACGAAGGCCTATGGCCTAAACGCCCATTGGGTACCGTGGGGCTATAGGGGGACACAGGGGAAAGGGGGAACGCCACACGGACTCTGGCGAGGGAACACGTGTGCATGCAACATGCACACATTCTGGCTCCGCCTACGAGATCCGCCGGGTGGCCCTCCGCGTTCAACAGTCAGAGACCGTCTACCACCTACGGACAATCACAACATCCATAGCCAAGAGAAAAATTTCTCCTGGGACGGGATTCGAATCCGCACAGCGCACGGCGACTGATCAGGAACTGCAGAGTCTACTACTGCGGCCACCGCTGCTGCCTCAAGGTCCATTTGAGAAAAATGAAACGCATATTGATGATCGAATCTTTATTTTGCAATAGCAAATAAATAATCTAAAAGTTACTTTCGAATTTAATACAAAAATTTCTTCAGCTTTAGAAGCTAGCCGTTCATTAAATTGAACAGTTCATACAAAATACAGAACAAATACATATAACATTTTCTTAAGATACCATTACTTTTTTGTACACTCTTTATATTATAATATGGATGAAATCAACTTATGACAATCTAGGACATAAACCTCCTACTATAGACTAGTACTATACACATTGTGCAAAAATAGTTTGTCAGAACAGAAATCAATTACAAAAAAGTTTGATGCTTAATAAATTCAAAATGTAACATAAATGAAAATTGATTGACCAGACATGCTTTTCAAGACAAACCACAAGTTACAATCAAGAAACAGCAAACAACATGCACAATCCAAAATGAACAAAAAAAAGTCTGAATACAATCCATTTTCAACATGTATCACAAAGATTGGAATGGCTTTGAAACCGTCTGCTAAAATTCTTTATCCCATATAAAATCATAGATTTACCTAAGTGGCTCCATTAATTACGTGAGATGTTCAACTGGTGAGGAGGTCGAACTGTCGACCAAACTCACGCGGAGGACAGTCAAGCCCCATCTCACTAGTGGGGAAGGGGGATCAAAAATCGTTAAAAATGCCTCACGTAATTAATAGATGCCTTCTTATATGGCAAGTATCACCAGAACAATATTTAAAATATCTTTTTTTATCGTCAGTTTCAGAATGCTAAAATTACAGAATATTGTTCCAACAACATAAGGTTTGACAATGGCTATTTAAAAACTATTATTCTATGAATGCATAATTATTTCAAGCTACAGCTTGAGATACATCTCTGATAATTGAAAACCATTCTTCGGGCATGATAAGAATAAAGGATTAATTCAAAATATTTGGTGCAATAGAATATGTGTGCAATCTTTCCCATACATATACAGGGTGATTCAGCAGTGACAATATTTCTAGGGATGCACTTTATCAAAAAATAAGACTACACGTTGATATAAACATGGGTGGCAAAATGCCTCCTTATGGAGATACAGGTTATTCAATTGTACATGAACTGCTCCTCTTTCTGTCAGATCACTTTTGGAGAGTAACGGTACAACCGATGCTACTGTGAAAATACGATGAAGTTGGCGAAGACTAACAATGAACATTTAATGTAGGGCAATCCTCTCTCGCCATAGCATTATTTGAACAATATTCATGTTTTATCCTTATTAGCATAAAGTTACAACACCCTGTATCTTGGTAATGAGTCATTTATGGACTATTTTTAGGATTTCTACACAAATATTATTTATGTAAAACATATGCAAGCAGAATTCCCCTAAAAATGCAGCCCCAAAGCGGCAGCACTTTATGCCTGCAGCATTTGCACCACATGAACAGATATCTATGAACGAGATATTATCCGTGCAATGACATGCTTTAGGAGCCTATATATCTATAGGAGCATCCATAGGTACTTTTTCTATTCGCTATGTGCCGGTTGATACCGCCGCCTAGTGACCATAATTATTCTTTACTCGGGGACTGTCAATGTTCAGCAATTAGATAGAACATTTTTTTTGCTCTTCATCTAAAAGATATAAAATTAAATGAAAGTACTATGTAAGTAATTTGCAAAGATTCAAAGTTCCAACCTCAACCTATGCCAAAGGGAAGAAACTAGTATTAGCACAGCATGTGAGATACTTTGAAGAGTTTAGGATGAACAGACAAAGCTACTTAATAAGAACTTTTATTATAAGACGTGTATCTGTGACAGACTCTCTACAAAACAGCACTACTTAATGAAATTGTATTTTTGAGATAGCTTTACGTCAGCCCATATTTATTATTCTGTTTATTTTTTATGACTTTTGCAGTATAGTAAAAATAAAATTTATTTACTAATAGCCTACAACGTTGCTTACTTTTTTCCTCTTTACAGAAGCTATCTTCATCTATTTCTCTGTTCTAACTTCCATGTTGCAGTAGAAACCGAATAAAATTTGCTCGTACGTTTTTCCCATTGTTCTCACAGTTTACAATGCAGCATGTATTGTGATCCATTTCGAGAATTTGATCGATTTTACATGAAAATATTTAACGCATTTAGTGTGGAATTGTATGAAATACAGCAATTTAACACACATCAATCTAGAGTTATTTCACATATCTGCCACATCACATGCAGGGATCGATTTGACGGACCCCATCACCCACTTTGCATATAGCATTTAGGAATTCTGTTTTTTGTGTTCTTTATGAAACTGACAGATTGTCCACATATTCTATAACGTCACGTTTAAAATGCGTAATAATAAAAAACCTGTATTAAACTAAATATGCCATACCTGATACAACTTCTAAAAATATCCAGCATCTTTGCTCGTTAAAATTAAAAGACATACGTCAATTGACAAACCTTTACATTGCTGTATAATTACAATTATCTTTGCCAAACTTTTTCATAATTCCCTGAATACGATAAAATTATCGTTCACTATATTTATACATTTATCTTTGCACTAATTATATTATATCTTTGAAATCCCACAAAACACGCATTACTTTATTTACACCAAGATGTTCAGAAATCGAGAGAGCGCGGTTTCAAGCCGTTGGTTTTCAAAAAATTCCGCGCCCTCTCTGTCATCTCAATCTGGTCTGGAGTGCGGCCGCAGGCCACCATCACCCACATAGGATCCAGCTGCAACAAACATTATGAGCATGAATATTATTTCGTAAAAAATATTCATTTTTTAATTATCCAAACCGTCAAAAAGAACCAGCCAGTTTCCTGATGGAAAATGGCTTTCGGCTAAATTAGATTAAATATCACATAGATGGCGATCGAAAGTCCCAATGGGGCCAACCCCCTGACAGTCCTTTACCTCATATGGAACCCAGAAACCCCCAAGTAGGGGTTATTAATAGATATGAGAGGACCACATAACTCTTAAAATAATATTATCAGAGAAGTAAAACATACTGTTGCTAGGATTTCTCAATGACTGGCCTTGACAGTTACCTTGTAACATGTAATATTGACAGAGAAGAATTAATACGCACTGTCGTAAATATTTATTCCAGATTGGCCAATGGTGAACATAGATTTGACCTTGTCCGTGACCTTGGATGATATGGTCAAGGTCAAGCCAATTTTTTTAATTGAGGCATCCTATTTGGCAGTGATGTGGCTTATTTTGACTGACTGAGCGGTAAGGGGTCTTGATTTAAAAAAAAAATGCACTCGATATGAGACATGACCCGCTCTCCAGTATCATGAAAATGGCCAATCTTGGTCCAAAATGTCAAAGTGTGAGTGATATTATGATTAGTTACTTTCAAGAAGAAAAGTGGCCTATCTAAAATATGACCTGCCTATCCAGGTAGTGAAATTTTAATTTTGACCTAGGTACAGTTACTGCATAAAAACAAGTCCCTTAGGAAGGAAAGACGACTAGAAGTCCGTTAGGCACGATATACTAGCCAATTCCTTTTAGGCACTAAATTTTATTTTACTTATTATTAAAAAAAGATTTCATCTAGTAACCTGATCGGTCGGTTTTTTTCAGTGGGCTCTTGCTCATTAACACAATACGTGCTTTCTTTGTGGTAAATTCAAGTGATGAAACAATGATTTAAAAACCAAAAAAATAACAACAATACGTGACATTGCCAATTCTAGTTTATATGAGATTATTATGTTAAAATTTACAGGTGCTTAGAAGTATTTAACACGTAAATCCAAAGCTTTCGATGTGTTACGTTTTTAGCTGAATATAAGCATGAAATTTTTGCGTTTCACAACCGTAACTGAAATAATTTTTTGGGCAGAAAGTGTTGTAGAAACTAGTTGAATATATCTTATTATACTAATGTAGGTTAGTAATGACAAAACAGCAGCTAAGTGTTAAATGTCGTGCTATACATAATTTTGTGATAACATAAAATAGTTAGCATTTATAAACTACCCACTAAAATATCCCAGAGTACATAAAAATATAGTATTAGTAAGAATGTTTGGGATGTGGTTAAACCAAAGCATACATGTTTGTACAAATCTCCTAAAATGTAATATTGATATCTGAAAAAAACAGTTATTAGTGAAACTATTAAAAATCAGTATTTTTAGTGCATGAAAGCATTACCAGAATTTTTTGACACAATGAGTTAGCGATAGTTTGAAACGAACTGATTATGTAAATAAATTTGATCATTCCTTATATAAGCAATCAAAAAACATATTTACTGGATTTATCTTATCCTAATTAATATACCTATTGGCATATTATCTCATTATCACAAGCATTTCTTTCACGATTCGAAGGATTGTGATGCCTTAATAAATTTAGCTACATAATTTTCTTGAAAATCCCGCATGGATAGGCGGGTTTACAGAAATATACGTTCCCAAAAAGTTTTACGAGTAGTCGATTTTAATTATCATATGAAAAATATCTAACTATACAATTATTAGGTTTGTTTTCGGTTACTGAAATGTATGTATGATAATATGCCATTCGCTGTTACCTCTTTTGATGTGTCTAGAGCGGGTGCAGGAACGAAAACGTCATGGATTTTTGCCTAACTCTGCATTAATTTTTACAGCTGAGAGCAATAACAATTACGTGGCGGCATCCCCGTGTTAGGAAAAATGGTTGCCAAAACAAAAATGATTTATGGGTTTCAATTTTTCAGCGACCGAGACACCAGTGATTTCATTTGAAAAATTTCGGGTACATTGCGCTTGATAGGATTTCTGTCACTGTCCACTCCGAAATATTAAGCTCGGTCTTCAGAAGATGCACTGTGAATTTTTGGTACTGGCTTTTTTGGAGTAATGATGGAACTGTGTCGTTTTATTCCCATGATGTTCAATAACTTCTATCAACTGAGAACTACCTGAACTTCTTGGCAGTAATTAGTTGATAGGAGACAGACGCTTTTGTCACGGTCGCACGTCGGCGTCATCGTGAGCGTGAATAAATGTTTCAGTATCTTCATTTTTATATACATATGTCTGCTCCAAACGCACCTAAGCAGAGATTTTTGGACTAGTATAATTGATCAATATATACTAAGTGACATATAAATCCGAACACCCAGTTTAAATGGTTTTATTTTAATAAAATTTTGTATAAGTACTTAATGAAGCATAATAAGTAAATGAGTAAAGAAAATTTCAAAATGATTGCACTGCTTTAAAGCACTTTGACCTTTAATAATGTGTGGATGCACCCTGATGTGCTACGCATTCTCCAACGCGCCTAGGCATGCTTCTGATCAGGTAGTCAATGTCATCCTGTGGTATCTCATTCCAGGCAACCACCAACTCCTCTCGGAGTGCTTCTAGAGTCTGAGGAGGACGTTGCAAATTGAGCAATCTCCTACCCATCATATCCCACACGTGCTCAATTGGGGATAAGTCGGGAGATCTTGGTGGCCATGGTAACAATGTGACATCATTATGTTGAAAGAAGTCTATTGTGACTCTTGCAACATGTGGTCGGGCATTATCTTGTTGGAAAGTTAGATCTGCCAGGGTGTCAAGATAAGAAAAAAGATGGGGTTCTAGAACTCCGTGGATATAACGCAGCGCGTTCATGTTACCTCTGATGAAGATTAAAGGTGACCTGGAACCATAAGCTATAGCACCCCAAAGCATAACTCCAACAGTGTGATGAACATGTCTTTCAACAAAAAACTGTGGATTCCTCCTTTCACCACGTCGCCTTCTAACCCTGGCACGACCATCGTGCATGCCTAAACAAAATCGAGACTCGTCACTAAAGACAATACTGTTCCATTCCTGATCCCAGAGTGACCGTTGTCTGCATCACTCAAGGCGATTACGTCGGTGTTCTCGAGTTAAAGGGAGGACCCAGTGTGGCCGGTATGAAAACAAGCCAAAACTTCTCATTCGTCGGTAAACACTTCGCATGCCAATAGGTCTTCCGTGTTCTGCAAACCATTCATTTGCAATGGACCTGGTAGTGGAGAAAGGGTCCCTTAAGGCCAATAATCTTAGGCGGCGATCTTCACGGTTTGATGTTCAACGGCGGCGTCCAGTGCCCCTTGCTCTTTGCATACGGCCTTCTCGAAGCCATGCCTGACAACACCTAACCACAGTGTCTACACTTCTTTGCACTCTAACTGCAATTGCCCGAAAAGAAAGTCCAGCTTCCCGAAGTCCCACTATGCGGCCCCTATCAAACTCACTAAGTTGACGAAATCGTACAGGTCTCCGTACTCTAGGCATCGTAACCGATCGTAAAGGATGTCAAGAACCAAAATCCGCCAACGTTGATTCTTTACTGCGGCTGAAATATTCATTTTTAGAGCGTTAGTGAATTAAAAAAAAAGCAGTATAAAAACCGGAATGTCCAACTGATAAGGCTGAAAATTTTTTCACTTGTTATTTACAGTAAGATAAATACATTCACCAACTTTTATTAAAATAAAACCATTTAAACTGGGTGTTCGGATTTATATGTCACTTAGTATATTTCGCTGTCAAGAAAATTATCCGAGATAAGAGAAAAAGGTTAGTGTCTCATAGATGGCGCCATCTATATAAGGATATACAAGCGTACAGGTGGCTACAGCGCCATCGATGAGACACTAACCTTTTCAAAGTCAAGGTCGTGGCGTAAATGTCATTTGAGGTCAAGGTAACATTCGGACGCAGAATTTCCAGATATTTTCCATTTTCAGTATAAAAATGAGACGTTTCGTTTAATTTGACCTTGAAGGTAATGGTTAAGATCACCCCCACAAACCTTACAACTGTGCTGCCAAACATTTTTGCCAGAGCAAATTGTCTTCATGTCTTGATTTGTCATTTAAATGTCTTTAAGGGCAAAGACCAAGGTCATGTTCGGATGTAAACTTTTTTCTGTGACGGGAAAACATTTTTACATTTTATCTCTGTTGACAGGTAACAAAATGTCACTTTTTATGAAATTACTTGTTCCCCGGGAAACAAATTAGTACTTTTTTACAGGATATTGTATAAAAGATTTAGCTGGCAGTAATTTTTGTGACGCTACTTCTACTAATTCCGATGGAGTCAAAGAAAACTCGGAATCAGACATTTTATCACAAAATTAAATTGACCGCTATTTGATTACTTTAAAAGTTTCCTTAGCAACGCAGGTCTAATTGTCGCTATACTACTAGCGCAGCGTCGGGAGACACAACCTCAAACTAAGATCTAGTACTTTTTTCCATGGTATAATAAATAACTATATTTTCTCACTTGACCTTGAATGTAGTCAAGGTCATTTCCAGGATCACCATCATTTTGCTCCCTCGACACCGTACAACTTTCGTTTAAAACATTTTTCCATAATGTTTGTTATTTAGGTGGGGAAATTGAAATGAGTACACTGTGGATAGTTGCTCAATTTTTGACTATAATATGATAGCGCGCCAACACGCATATTTGAGATCTCGTGAACGGGGAGATTTAGACAAATGGCAAGTCTCTAGCAAACTACGTGGTTGCCCCTTGTTTTCATAACATGTAAAGAACGTCGCGCAATTATTGCTGCTCCCAACTATAACGTGCAGTCAATTTGAGCCCGTTCTTTTGATAATCAATAACAAGCAGCAATGCTCACCTTTGGCGTGGTCGGCACCTGCTGAGCTCCAGCACCGTTCCCGCCAATCTGGTCCTCGAATGTGATGCGTTTGGCGGCGGAACTGCGATGACCACCGGAGCTGGAACCAGAGCCTGGAGCAGCAGTGGGGCGGCGAGCAATGGACGACTGATGCGACTCGGGCCGCGGCTGCTGCCGGGAGGATAAGGATATCATGGTTACCGCTACAATACACCACCACGCTCATACAAAGGGAAGCACACATACACACCATACAGTCGTTCATCCACGCACGGTGCTACTTTGTACTTTACCCAAACACACACTCACAGCCCCAAGCCATCTTTGCGGTGCTCACGGCAACAGAAAACCGTACGAATTTATATACTTCCTCATAAAATCATAGATCACTTGTACTTTGACACGTAAATTTCAAAAAAATAATACATAGAAGACGTGATTGGCACATAACCCATATACACAAGGCGAAAACATCGCATTCGAGAAAATGTTCCAACTCGAATCAAGAGCTTGCCGAGCCGTAACCAGTTAAGTTTTTTTGAAACAAATTACAAAATGTTTTTTTCACACTGGACAAAGTATTTTTAGGTATTCTAGATCATTAAGAGGTCTGTAAATTAAGAGATGAGACGGGCAACGTAGCATTCGATCCTACAACAATGGAGGTGCCGTGCTTGGAGGGGTGACAGGGGAACATGTGATACGCCTTCAGTACAAGTTTGAACTCGCTTGAGTCATTTTTTGTTCTGTGTTATAATAATTAGTTAGATCAATTTCAAGTATCGGTGTGCTATCATATTTTGCTTCTGACTTGGGTACAGTGTAATGAAAACTCTTGCTTAATAGGCTTACGAAGATAGAGGTTTGTCAAGAGCCCAGTTTTTTCGATGGTTTAAAGTATTTTCAGAAGGGAGAAAGTCGATTGAAGAAGAAGCCCTTCATCTTCAAGAAGCGTATGAAAATATTGATGGAACCCGGAGTTTTGTGCGTTCAGATCGTCGATTGATAGTCGGAATGATCGGGGAAGAGTTAAATTTGACTCACACCACCATTCATCAGATCAAGAACAACTGGATGTTGTATTACAATACGACTCTTTTCTCTTTCCCGAAGTTGAAAAATCACCTCAACGGAACTCATTTTGGGATAGTCGAAAACATTCAAACGGCTGTAACCGACCAGCTGAAGGCTATTCCAGCATCGGAGTTCCAGCCCTACTATGAGGAATAACAGAATCGTCTCCAGCGCTGTGTGGGTTGAGTATGAAGTTATTTTGAAGGCGACAATATAAAATTGTAATTATATTTACATAAAAAAATTAAAATAAAATCAGTCTCACCACTTAATTTACGAACCTTGTATGAGCAAAAGTGATTAGTAACTTTTCTCCAAAGTTGACCATTATCGAGTTTAAACGATTTAAAGTTAGAAAAAAACAGAAAATTGACATTTTCAATCCTTAAAAACTCCAATAAGAAGTGTGATCTCAAGACAACAAAGAGTATTTTAGGCTTACAAACTAGAACTGTTCTTATATTTACTTGTGCAACAACGCAAAATCTCATCTCGGGGAGGTTCCATACGACTTCATTCGTTAATCCATCATCAGATATCAGCTCCAATTTTTCAGATTAAATACGCATGGTTTGCTTTGAAACTTGTAGTCGATGCTAGTTAAATTTATGCGGTTTTTATGACAATTACAATCCGGTGACATGTACTATTAAATAAGGTAATCAACACAAACGACAACTGACTTATACCCCAAAGTCAACTGCAGTTTATTATTTAAAAAACAACAGCAATTCCGTAATTTCAATGTTTACAATTAAATTATGTTGAATAAATACTTTTGTAAAATCAGCTTACAAGTTGCTTGTTTTGAGATTACAGTTTTCATTAGTTAGCATATTTGAAATTCTGGCAAATGGTGAGATTGAGAGTTTCGTGAGAAATTTATGGCTTTATTTTCAAATTATGCACCTTAGAACTTTGGGAATATACCTATGACACTCGCAAGTCTCTTACATATAGCTGAGGTCAAATCGGTGTCCCGAAGGGTTTAAGATAAACAAACAACGTTTCCTTGTTAGTTTATCTTGAACTAGTGCTATTTAGTTGTTAATAACGCGTTATGGGGCTCGTGCACGACTCTCTAACGTATGAATGCAGTGGGGAACGAGGCCTGACGAGGGGCATCCCACAAACGTGATTATGGAAAAAATCGATGCGGAAAATTTCTCTCACAAGCAAAAGGTTTTCGTTTTGTATAACGATACTTTAATTACCTTAATAAACTCATGTGTCAAAAGCAGTTTATATCAAAGTACGCTAAAAAGACAAGCTAGGGTTGTCTACCACAAAAACGTTAATTTTTTGTTGGAGTTTTTTTTGGCATAATTCTAACACCTGAACAAAAATACTTATTCACAATGATAAAGCGTACTGTCGCCAGGGTTAAACTGGTTACGTTACCACGGACAATACTTGGACCATCAAAACGTCTCTGTAACAGTGAAGCTTACTTAAGGCAACAGTTAACTATTATCATAATGGAATGCGTTTGCAGAATTTAACGTATTTTTCAAGAACTTTGACATAAACAACTTTTAAACCAAGAGATTATTGGAAGGGTAAAGTGTTATGGAATCTGGACTTATAATTCCAGTAATAGCTTCGAGATGTTTAAACAGGGTGTTACAGAATGATGTCAGTAGAATTTAAGGGCAGATTCACTACGTAAGAATATGAAAAAGTTTCATACAAACATGAATCCGGAAATTCCCCATGCCCTTGATATGGGGTGCTTAATTTGTGTATCTTTATGTTTATCGAAATAACGTACGCCAAAAATTAGTGTTGTTTTCTCAAAGCCATTTTGATACTGCTTGATAACTACTTTTTAATAACGGCAAACAGACTGATGTCCTGGTTAAGTGAATCATTTTTATTTTGAAAGACATGCGTATGAGTCAAAGACTTCAAGAGTAAGTTTTTAGATTCTGGCTTTAACGTACTGCTACTAATTTTTGACAAAAACCCGTCGCATATTTTTTTCGCTTAACAGAGTACATATCAATGAAATTTCTAATAATATACATTTTGTTTACCAATATCTCGATGTTTTCAAGAAAGTGGAGCGTTTCCGGGCCTATGCAACTTTTATTTTCATATTCTAACATTCTGCAAAACCCTGTGAAAAGAACCCATTATTTTTATATATTTTAATAGATGTATCCTCCTTGTTATATAAACACTAAAACTCTATTGGCTTGAGAGTTACGCATATCACGTTTTAGTTGCAATAAGGATATGATGAAAACACAATTATCCAAAATTATCATTTATTATCGATAGTCGTCTTGGTTCCACGATAACGTATAAGATAGAATAAAAATTGAAATTGTTGCTCAATAAATAAGTAAGAAACGCATTTTTAAGAGCACGCACGTAGGAGTTTTCTGTTGCCTTAGCTTAGCAGAAAAATGAGCACCATCATTTTTGGTAACTTAAAACTAGTGCAAGGAAAACCTTCAAATTTGAAAGTGCAACATAAACATTATTACAACTACAAAAAAGAAAAATAAAGAGTGCAAGTATCTACAAATTTCCGAAATAAAAAACAAAACATAACAAGATAGCCTGTGCTTATATGGTTCACGCAATATCGACATTCTATTCCTTCATCTATAGACAAACAGAAAGCTAGAAAATAATTTAAAATCGATTTTATGAAGCTTAAGAAAACAGTATGTCGATCGACCAACGTTCGAAACGAGAAGGAGAGATGGAAAAAATTACACACAAATTGAAAAATAGTACAGAGTTGTTTTCTCTGATGTAACAGTTTTTCATTTTAACTACCTTCATAGGTGTACGACTTCAATTTTCAAGAGCTTTGCAAATCGAACAGTTGCGACTTATTCCTAATTTAATGAATCTGAGACTCACAGACTTGGTCAGGGAATGAATAAATTAATGAATAAATATGAAGTACTAATATTTTCTAAAATATCTCCTTAATAAAATTCACAGATATTTCATAATTGAAAACGATAGCACGATAAAGCATTACAGATAATTGATAATAAGGAGAGAAAATTCAAATGAATATTTCAGTAATGATCTGTGCTCCTTCACAAGTCAATTCTTTAAATGTAATTCGGGCGTTTTCATCCTTGACTTTATATCAGAAACACAATGAATTTTCCGCGATTTCATCTGGACCAATTACTTCAAATTAAGGTTTTGATTTTTCACCATATAGCTTATGCTTGCCCTGCTTAAGTAATAGAATATGCCTGATCATAAAAAGAACTCTGATATTAACAACACAAATAACAAAAACTATATCAAAATAAATAAAAAAACGTTCTTGCAGATTAAATATCCTTAATAAAAACAAAAATATTATTTTTATCATAAAATAATATACTTGCGTTTCTGTGCGACGGCATAAGCTGGATTATAGTAAAAAAAAGGGAGAAGTAAGGGTTGTATTTACAGGTTAGGGTACTTTGGTTTACAATTGTATCATCTTACAGACTAGAAGGGGAACTTCAAAAAGTTTAGAATGCAGGACAGTATTTTGCATGCGAATTGTAGTACGCAGAATATGTAGTACTTTTTAGGCCTTCATGAATCTATTAACGTGTTAAAACGTCTAAAAATGTTAGTAATAAACTAAAATTAACTGTTGGTATTGATAGTATTAATAAAGGCTTAAAATAAAAGTAAATATCTATAGATACATAGTTACAAAGTAGTATGTCACATAAATCAAGCTAAGAACTGCAAGAAGAGTGCTATGACAGATAAAATGTAACACAGTGAAATGTTTTACTGATAACTGGAATGTTTCTGTTTTACAGAATTTTCACATAGCTCAAAGTTTGTTCCCAGCAAACTCTGATGATTCAGAATTGTTGATTATTATGGATGCTATTCTCAAAAAGTACGTATATGTTTAATTACGTTACTTAACAACTGGAACATTTCTAATGCTGCCTTTATTACAAGAATTACTTTAGCACTTTCCCTGCGAGTACCCGTAAAACCTAAACCCCCAATTCATGCGCAAAACAGCATTGGACAACGTATCTGATAGAAAAGGTCACCAGAAACCTATTTCATTATAACCAGAATCATCTAAAGGAATACATAAGAATGTTAAAAGAGGTAAATCTACAAAAAACATCTATCCCTCAGGGAAAGTTAATATGGTTGCATGTAGGTCTCGGTAGGTTGGGAAAGGGAATGTTAAGAGAGGAAATTATCGCCGAATTGGAACCATCCAAGTACCTTGGAGCCTGCTTGCGATGGATAATCCATTAAGCCTGTTACGCCTACGTCTTTCATTATCGACGAAGGCGTAGAGAATAATATCGAGGTATCGTTGCCCAGGGATTTACTCTGAAACAAGAGATAAAGGCATATTTTAATACAATAGTCATATATCCACAAAAAATATAGGGTGTCCAGTGGGAAAGTTCAAATTTCAAATTACGCGCTAACCGTATACGCGAGGAAGTGGGGAGAGGTCTTGATCGACGCGTTCGGCGTGAGGGTTAAATAGTCACATTGGAACATTGGACCGAAGCGCAACGTGCTTTTGTTGTCGAGGCTTACTTTGAGTGGTGACTCTGCCCTTCGGAAATTTTGTACACGATACAACATTCGCCGACCAACAGACGTCCCAAGTAAGAACCTATTGAAAAAGTGGATTAAGAGGTTCCTTGAAACAGACTCTACTCTTAGTCTACCGATTCCTGGCCCCACACCTACTGTATCAACCGAAGAAAATGTGCTTCGAGTAAGTGATTCATTGCAAATCCTCGGCGTTCTGTACGGAAGCATTCCGCTGATTTGGAAATCCCTAGGTCAACACTGCATGGCATAATGAAGAAAAAAAATTAGTGATTACGTATTACGGACATCTTGTGCTGAACGGATGTTGAATCTTTTCCTACGCAGCGAGACTCGACAACGTTGTTTTCAGTGAGGAAGCCCATTTTCGCTTAGACGGTTATGTGAACAAACAAAATTGCACCAACGAACCCAAAAGAGAAACATCAACAATAGCTACATAATCCAAAGGTGACCGTTTGGTGCGGTATTATTCGGCCGTATTACTTTGAAGATGAAAACGGCCATGCATTCACAGTCAATTCCGATCGATACAAGGACATGACTGACAGGTTTTTTGCTCCTATTGTAATAACAGATCGTCCATTTAACAGAAACACATGGTTTCAACAGGATGAGCCACTACCCATACTTCAAGAGACTCGATGGACTCGGTGAAAGCACTTTTTCCTCAAAAAGTTATATCGAAGTTTGGAGACATTCACTCGACCTCACGCCATGCGACAAAAGTGTATAACACTGTAATTCTTCCCAAATTTTTATGTTGTTTAACTCTTGTTTACAGCAAATGAAAGCATCTTATCAAAATAACAAATTCTACAAAATAAAGCTATGAGAATCATTTTAAATAAAAACAAATATGCTAGGATTAAGTCTATGTTAGAAGAACTACATTGGTTGAATGTGAAAAATTTCATATGTTATTTAGTTCTTATTTTCATATTCAAATTAAAAAATAATTTATTACCACCACATTTAGAAAACTTCACAAAATTAAATAGTCATTATCATAGCTACGAAATTAGAGGCAGTATAGATTTTCATCTGCAAAATTGTAATAGTAAAATAACTAGCAAATCCGTATTTCAAAAGGGAGTATTAAAATCACATTATGAATACTCAAAATGTATAGTGATGTAATTTTAATAGACAGGAATGTAAAATTACAGAAAATGGATTGAAGAAAAATGTGTAAGCGAATAATTATACAAAATTGACTTTGTAGTATTAATGCTAAATAAATCTTCTACAAACAATCAAAATTAATGATAGTATTTTTTCTCCAAAAATCACCTACAGACTAATGCTAAACGGATGAAGTTGCGAGTTTAGGCTAGATAATAATATGTGTGAAATATACATACCGGTGTCTCCACGGCGAATGAGATATCCGACGAGCTCAAGTGAGATGACGTTGAAGTCCAAGAGGGTGCAAGTGCTTTGCGCACCTTCTTGTTCGGCAGAACGTTCTCTTTACCTGCCGCAGCTGACGAAGGACTCGCCTTCCGTTTACCAGTTAAATATCCACTATCACTCTATAAACAAAAGAGAACCTTGTAGATGAAGGTCAGAAATCGTTGCTGCGAGACACTACCAAGGAACAACGTTACCATACAAAAAAACTCTGAAAAACTTCATCTTAATTAAACCAGCTTCATAGAACCACATATTTTTTTGCCAAATGGTATCACATAATGTAGAAATTACTTTATACTGACATGTTGGCCACCCCGAAAAAACTGATTAACGATACATATACCAAAAACGCAGTACCCGCAAATAGGAAGCAGTGCAGTTGAAAGATTTGGTAGCAGGATCAGAGGAAATGAAGGGAAGCTCTCAAAGCTTTCAAATATGTAACTGGGAGTGCCTTTATTAGCCGATGGAAAATACCCTGACGAAATAAATAATAAAATCACCCAGGGAAAGCATCTAATACGTAGAATGCTGTGCTGTGGAACAATAAAATAACAAGAATGTCCAAGTGCAGGATCTACAAAACGATAGTCGAAAGCATTGCCATATATGAAGCTGAGCAGAAGTTGTGGAGTTTCTCGAATTGAGCATGTCCGTAAAAATAGTATCAGACAAAGAATGGGCAATGAAAGAACAATTTCAGATTCTATCGAGCTAGCAATTAGAGTGGTGAGGTCATACGCAAAGAATGAGTCTGGAGAGAAAAGATAATGTCCACCAAGTAGCTGCCGCCAAGATATATGTGAAGCGATGGCTGGCGGGGGACTACAGCAAAAAGTCCACCGTGGGGCCAAAACGTCAAGCGTTATTTCTACATATATGGGTTCATTTGGCCAGAAAAACATCTAGCAGCACGAGGGCCAGATGATATGTTAGTTCTAAATATAGATACCTCTGTGGTATCCATGATACAAACAACCAGTGAAGAGCTATCTAATTAAAACCAATACATTTAAAAAATATAAATATGCTACATAACCTTTTCCTTAATCCAAAATCACTCCATTCTGTCGGCGGCGATAACGATCACTGAAATAATACTGTAACAATTTCATTAACCACAGGCTACCTCTACTAAAATTTTCTAAACAAACCCAAAAAAATTGCAATGAAAAACCTTATGTTTGCATTTCTGAAACCAAATACATATTATCACAACAATCTACTACACAAACGTTGGTCATTTCTTAAATCCAACCAACTAAATCAAACTGCAGATTCATCCAGATCATTAAAAAACTGCTTCGCAACATGGATTTTATATGTCGCAAAATTATATTTATTGTATTCTGCAAATCGACAATTTGATTTGGTTCATCAATCACCTTAATTCATAAAGTTCCCTCTTTTGGTTTAACCACATGGTAAATTGCAAGTTGCGAACACACAAGACATATGTTTTAAGCACACCCTTTCAAACTACCCACATTTAGCAAATCAAAAGTCCAAAGCAGTATTATGCTCGTTTCAATATTCTCTTAAGTTGCCAAACATTTGGAATATCTGTCGCGTATTATGGACCTGATAGTTATGTTTGTACAGGCTGTATCTTCTACTAAATCAATTTAGAAAATTTTATTTAATTGAACGATAACGAAATGTTTTCCAGTTTGAAAATATTCAAAGGGAAATTCAAATATTTCATGGAAAACGAGACTAGCAAAACTTGGTTAAAACTATCTATACTTGAAGACAAAAAAATGCTCTATATTTGTACTATGTAACATTGCTAAATAAATCGTACAACAAACATATTTTTGAGAGATGTTCTCATTTTTTCTTGTAGAGATTATCCAAACGTGCATAGGGCAAGGGCAAGCTATAACAATTTCTACAACAAACTTACATTGACCATAGTGCTGGTATCGCTATCGCAATGCGAAGTATCCTGGTCCTTGCGCATGATCTCCGTGATGTCTTCCAGCCTGGACGAAGGAGTGTCTGGTAAGCAGGCGATGGGGCCTGATCGTTTCTCCAGGTCGGCCAGCGCCTTTTTGAAGGGAGTGGGAGTACGAGGGGTGTCGCCCGTCGCATGAAACAGTCGTTGCCTGGGAGTGGAGACCGTCTCCGAGGAGGAGGAAGGCACCTGGACTGGCTGCTGGATGATCGGGATGCCGCGTGGGGTGCTTAGAGGGCTGTAGTCGTGGTCCTGAAATTACGGGTAGTGCTCTAATTAAACAGCCACTGTGAAATGATATCAAATTGTATCTACAAAATGGGTGAGGGTGAGCAAATGAAGCTGAACACCATACAGGCGCATGTAGCCTTACGCTGACATGTCGTTCAGCTACATGCAGTAGCGGACAAAAGTTTGGAAACATTCTTAGTAATTTTTAAAGAGTGCGCTAATTTTTTATTCTTTAGTATAAAGGACTATTTTTTTCTCATATAGTCTGCTTACAGTCTTGAGGATACAAATGACAATTTGTGTTTGCTGTGGTACTACAGACAAGCATTAAATAACTTCATATTATTTTATGACCAAAAATGTGACGACAAAAGTATGGAAACATTTTTTATTACAAAATTAAATAAAATAACTCTACAAAAAGTTTAAAAAAATACTATTTCGCTAATATTTGGTAGCATAGTCTTTAGCATTCAACACTGCCTGACATCTGCTGCTTATAGAAGACACCAATTTTTTACTGACGTCTGTAGGGATATTTTGCCAAATATTTTTTACATAATCAAATAAATCGTTTCTATATTTAGAAGTTTTTCTTGTCAGTTGTCTTTTAACATGCTCGCAGAGATGTTCTATAAGGCTTAGGTCCGAGGATTGTGAAGGCTACATTAACATTAATTAGTCTTAATCAGTCCTTTACGAATTTTGAGGTATGCTTGGGATCATTATCTTGCTGGAATGTCCATCGTAAAGGCATTTCTTCTTCAGCAAAAGGGAGCATGTGTTCACTAAGAATATCTTTGTAAAGTTTTTGATGGATTTTCCCAACAATTTTAACAATTGGACCCGTTTCAGAACTAGAAAAACAGCTCCAAACCATGATGTTGCCTCCACCGTGCTTAACTGTTGGCAACTGATACTTTTTGTCGAATCTTTTTCGTATTGGACGTCCCACATCTGCCGTACCGTCAGATCCAAACAAGTTAAATTTGCTTTCATCGCTCCATAAAACTATATTCCATTGTTGTTCTGTCCGAGTTTTAGCAAATTCAAGCCGAGCAATACGATTTTTTTTAAATGACAGGCTTTAGCACTGGACGCCTACTAAAAAGCCCAAAATCCTACAAGCGTCTCTGCACTGTTCTTAAAGAAAGACTCTCGGCACCCTCTTATACGTTTCTTTAGAAAATCTGTAGCTGGCATTCGAGGATCTTCATGAAACAAACGTTTAATGTAGCGATCCAAAACATAATCGTTTTTTTTTTCGGTCTTCCGCACCTGGCCGCGTTGCTGTTGATCTGTATTCTTGATATTTACTAATAATTTTCGAAAACATTTTTGATCTTTGAGAAATGTCAAAATTTCTGACACTTCTTCAAAATAATTCAATTACTTTGTCTCTTAAATCTTTTGGAAATTCTTTTACTTTTGTCATTCTCACTGATCGCAGTATCGCAGAATGAATAAACACTGCAAAACTGAAAAACATTTCATACTTTGATATTGATAAGATAGACCTTGTATTAGTACGGGAGCCAAAGGTAGACTTTAATATTTATATTATCTGTTCCTTCACAATTTTAATTTAGGTATATGAAATATATAGTTCATAATAATGTTAATATTTGTTTCAAACTTTTGTCCGCTACTGAGCCACTGTACATTAGTCTTTTACATATAACAACTATGATTTTTTCGATGATGTTGAGAGCTTCAGGCACCGTGGTGTCCGACGCTTTCGAATATCGTAGCGCATTTGTTCAATCATTCACAAATACGAAATATTTGAATTTGTTTAGAGGAAAAAAATGCAACCTTTGTTTTTCGCATAAAAATAACATTTATCGTCCGGAATAGTTTGCGATTCATATCGGCAAGGTAAATTAGTGTATTTTGTTATATAATGCCCTTTTATCTGACCGTGCATATTGCTCAATAAACTAGCAGTTATGGCCGTAAAATAGGTGTTTTGGGATAAACAATTAGAAATTCTCAAAATCTACTTAACCAATCTATTCCAATTTTGTTGTGGTTATTTAGATGTACGAATCCTACGAATTTGAAGAATTTCAAATATCTGCAAGAAACCATCGTCGCATTACCAACAGATACTTGAAATTATTCAAATTCGTAGGTTTCATACTTCTAAATAATCACAACAAAATTGGAGTAGACTGGTGAAGTAGTTTTTGAGAATTTCTAAATGTTTGTCCTAGAACACCTGTTTTCCGGCCATCACTACTAGTTTATTGAGCAATATACAGGGTTAGTTCAAAGGGCATTTTATAGAAAAATACACTAGTTTACCTTGCCGATATGAATCGCAAAAACTTCCGGAAGATAAATGTTATTTTTATGCAAAAAGGATGGGTTACGGTTTTTCTTCTAAACAAATTCGAACATTTCGTATTTGTGAGTAATTCGCAACAAAAGATGATAGACACATCCGCTTTATTTTAAACTGTGTTTTTCGAATATCGTAGCGCATTTGTTCAATTACTCACAAATACTAAATGTTTGAATTTGTTTGGAAGAAAAAAACGTACCCTTTGTTTTTCGCATAAAAATGACATGTATCTTTCGGAATGGTTTGTAATTCATATGGGCAAGGTAAACACGTAAATTTTGCTATTAAATGCTCCTTGAACGAACCCTGTAAGCAATAGATCAATAAGCTAGTAGTGTTGGTCGGAAAACAGGTGTTTTTTGGGATAAACAATTGGAAATTCTCAAAAACTACTTGACCAATATTCAATTTTGTATAAATTTGAAGAATTTCAAGCATCTGCGAGAAACCATGGTCGTATTACCAACAAGTGCCAAAACTTTTTTGATATTAGCCGGATCTTTTTACGTGTGATCTCATTTTGTAGGCCTCATAAATACCTAAAAATCTTATATTCAGAGTTTTTTCATTCCTGCCAAAACTTTCGATTTAATCCCAAAAAAAAAAAAACAAAAACGTTTTCTCATTCTTTGTTGTCGAATAAAAAGTTTTCCCACAAAAATTGGTGTACCCATTTTATGCGCCCATGTTTTAAATACTCCCTTGGACAACTCGCAGCAATAAAACCAGACATTACAATTATTTCGCAAAGCAAAAGTATTTTCGTCTAATAAATATGATTAGACTTGCCAAGAAACGGGTTTTTGTCACGGTTTCAAATATGCACTTACCATCCTCGACCTATCCTTTGTAGGAGTCTCAACCTCATCTTTCCTCATAGGCGTTGAGCTGAGACTAACGTCGAACGTGATGTTGGGACTGTTGAGGAATTGTGAAGGGCTGAATGGCAGTTGTTTGGCAGGTGTAGTACCGTTGTGACGCATAGGGCTGAAGGTTGGTTTGCCCGCCTCCAGAATGTAGTCTATATCTTCCAGTTTTTCGTGGACTGCGCTCGTGCTGGGCATGGACAGTTCCGAATGGGATGGTTCTGGAACCTGCCAGGGAAACATCTATATCAAAATCTATATAATTGTTTAGAGATATAAGAAAAACAAACAACCTCAAAAGCATAGGTTCCCTTGCCATCTATTACTTGCAGGCAGTATAAAAGTTACCGCTGCGCGTCTAGCAGAGACAATTAGCGAGCCAAGTAAGACGGACAGAATAAGCCATTGACCGACATATTCCATCAGAAGATACCAAATCAAATTAAAACCATGTCTGCCCGAAAATGTATGCTATCAAGTTTTGTTTCAGAAGGGAATTATTGAAATTCTAGTTGAAAACATGATGACCAGATCAGCGCACAAAGTTGCCGTAGCGGTATGTCAAAGAGATTTATTTAAGGCAGTCAAGAACGTGAGTGCGTTTTCTATCGGCAGTACCTCATGCTGTATTTTAAAATTATTTCAAGCCACTAACCTCAATGCTTTCTGAGCTTCCACCACTTGCTTTAGCTTCATCTGCCTCGTTACTCTCTCGCCGTCGACGAGTTTTGCCACTTCGTCGAAGGATCAACGGGGTGGCGGAACGACCTAAGCTCAAGGCGTTCACTACAGGTACTAATGCGTTCTGAGAGCAGGAAGGTGGCACCACTCCTGCAAATAAAAGAAAAGCTTTATTATCGAGTCATCTACTATTTGGAGAATCATGACTCAAGCATTTACTTGAAAAATAAATATAAACAAAGATTTTTTGTATGTCGCAGTCGGCCACAAAAATGGAAATCTAACGAGGAACGGCTAAGCCATCTGAAGCATTTGAAGACGTCTATTTAATAATAAACGGCTTTCATTTAGAGTGAAGTTTAGCTACAAACTATTCCACTAGTTCACCATGGAAAAACTGGCACTAAAATATTGAAAACAATTTTAATGAACATTACATAGGTATGTGTGTGAAAAAAAAGATTTATATAGTATGCAGAATTATGAGGAAGTATAGATGATCTATAGACTGAGAGTTAATTCAGATTTGAGCATAAAATATAATTTGTTTGAATTGCTTTTGAAATATATTAAAATCAACATGTTCAGCAGTAGATGGTAATGCATTATAGGTAAAGCACAAAAAAATTGTGAACAGGCATAGTTAAAGTGTCAGTGAAGCGAATATTCCATGAGTGGATAGTACGAGATATCAATTTATTTTTAAAATATGAAGGAACTAAAGTATGTACGAGTTTGTGAACATAGCATAATAAATAAGATTTGTACAACTTTGCGACATTCAAGCAATTCAGCTGTTCGAAACCTGAACTATGCTCGTATTATCTTAAATTGTTAATCAATGTACAACATGAATATTGAATTTTTTTGTAGACGTTTAGCTTAAACTGAATCTAAAAACGGATAGTATACTAAATCACAATATGATTAAAGATACACAAATAAAATTTTTAGCTTTGATATCAAGTATTTATTTATTCAAGTACAGATGCCGTAAAACGGAAAAATAACTTTTAGTTACATTATTTGCATGATAAATAAATTTGAGATTATCATCTACAAACAAACATAAGTTTTCATCTGATTCTTCTATCTAAATAGCCGATTAAAGTTATGCGCAAATTATTTTCAATAAAGGACTTTAGATTTTTAGGAGAAAAATAACTTTGGATTTAGAGAGATTCAACCGGAGATATGTTCTATTTCCAATAAAATTTAGGTCCTCGATCATTTGTGCTTCCTAAATTTCTAAATTTTCATGATTGAAACTATGATATAATAAGAATTATGAGTCGTGAATCCACATTGTCTTTTGTAGTAGAACCCCATGTTCTGTAATATGGTCATTTGTTTGAAAGTACACAGCTTTTTCCAATTATTATATACTACTTATGGGCCGTAAGTCTGTATATGAATTTGCATTCTTAATTTTCGATATTGGTAAAATCAGAGATTTTTTCCCATGAATTTGGAAATATACATCTTTCTAAACAATAGTTTATTAAATGCAATATATGTAAAGAGATTTGGGGTATCAGAGTCTTACCATCGTAAGAGATACCCCAACAGTTCCCAAGGCGTTCAATTTCAATAAATGTAATAATGAAGAATGGGTTTGAATACGTGATGGGTTTAAAACTAAACTTATGGTTTGAATAGAGATTTGTAAAAATTTTGCATCATAATCTGATGAAACTGCTAGGAAGGAGAACGCATAGGCGGGTTTTCGGACCAGCACGATTTTGATTTTTTTATGTACGCAAAACAGCTAAACGATTTGACCACACATGACACTTATAGGAACCTCCTCCTTGCCAGTGTGGAGGTCAGCAGGTCAGT
The DNA here is from genome assembly GCA_963669975.1 of Acanthoscelides obtectus. Taxonomy (NCBI): domain Eukaryota; kingdom Metazoa; phylum Arthropoda; class Insecta; order Coleoptera; family Chrysomelidae; genus Acanthoscelides; species Acanthoscelides obtectus. Next base: position 84,754,479 of record CAVLJG010000006.1, on the reverse strand, counting down.
TTTAGATGGAATTTCAAAAAAGCTATTTTTTTACACCGAAGCAGCCACTCAGGCAGAAGCCTAAATGCAAAGGCTGCTATGAGGACCCCAAGGAAATTTTGTTAATCCGATTTTTGAACTGCCTAAGGTTAGTAGAACTGGGAAAAGCTTCTTCTTGTAGATTGTAAATATATTCAGTAAATTTTTGGGTCATGAATTACAGTAATGGACAAAAGTATATAGACAAATATGAATATTTACCTAAATACCTTTAGAAAACGAATTCATACTTCATTGCTCCATAAACAAATGCGTTATTAGTAGAAAAACTAAATACCTTGTTTTTACATTATCTACAATGAACACAATACAAGTCTGAATATAAGCACTTTTATGAGGGACAAAAATATGTAGACAAATTCTTTTCAACATTAGTTTAGTACAGTTTCGTGTCAGAAGAGGATTAGTTTGTGTTCATCAAGCATTGTGGAATAAGTTGAGTGATTTTAAGGCCATGCCGCGTGGTCCAGAAATTTCTTTCGATGTGAAAACTAAGATCATTCAGATACAAAGATGGTCAACGTCAAGTCTACAGTGCCAAAAATTGGAAGCTGAAGCGTAAAGCAGTTTGGGCAATATTGAACAAATATAAACAAAAAGGTATCTTGGGAAAACTAAATGCTAGATCAGTTAGATTAATAAAAGTAATTTCATCCAAAGATCCGTTAAAAACCCCAAGACAAATAAAAGCCGAAATCGAGATAAAAGGAATTGTCAGTGTTTCTACGAAAACTATAAGTAGAAGATTAAATGATTTGAAGTTATTTGCACGTCGCCCGAGTAAGCAGCGGCTAATCTCGAGGAAAAATCATAAGGACCGATTATAATTTGCACGGTTGCATCTTGATTGGAGCATCTGTGAGGAATCCAAGTTCAATATGTTTGGATCAGATGGTGTTCATTACGTTAGAGGTCCTAGTAGACAAAGATTGAACCCCAAATACACTTTGACCACTGTCAAATATGGAGGCGGGTCTGTTATGGTTTGGAGGTGCTTTTCGGGGTTTGGGATGGGACCTTTACATAGGATAGATGGCATTATGGATAAGTTTGTATACACAGACATACTAAAGCATGTCATGTTACCCTATATGGAAGACAATATGCCTTTAAGATCAATCTTCCAGCAAGATAAGAACCCGAAGCACACTTCAAATCTCGCAAAGAAATTCTTTCTTGATGAAAAAATACCAGTTCTCAAATGGCCTTCACAGTCTCCCGATATAAATCCCATTGAAAATCTATGGGAATACTTAGATAAGCAAATACGAGATAAAAATTATTCAAACAAGGATGAACTTTTTGCCGCTTTAGGATCTTATACGTAATTAAGAAACTTCTACAATCTATGCCGAGACGATGCCAGGCGGTGATTGATAATAATGGTTATGCTACAAAATATTAACACAAACATGGTTGGTTTTCTATAATTCAATGGACTTTGCTTCTTTTTTCTATAATTGTTTTGCTTTGTCTATATATTTTTGTCCTTCATAGTTCCATTTTTTGTCAATTATTTTTTTATTGAATGAGTTTATTCATGTATAAGTGAATATTATGCTATAACAAATTATGTATACAGGTTGGTGTATTAATAAAACAAGTTAACAAAGAAATACAGTACAATATTAATTTATCTATACACGTTTGTCCATTACTGTAAGTAAACAGGCATGTGGCAATTGGCCATCATGTTTATAGGTTTTTGGGGACGTTGAGTCCGACTATGTGGTCAGTTTGTCCGAATCAGGTAATTTTGAGGTATCATCACTATGCCTCCTCAGCCAGCCTTTAGGTCTTGTGAATAAGAAATGGTCACAGAAAACGACTTTACACACATAAAATCTTTATTTCAAATCGATACAGTTCAAACGGGTAAGTTGCTTCTACGCTCGGATCTCTTATCCCTCCTCAAAGACGCCCAAAAACTCACGTACAGGTTTAGTAGATTTGATTTCAAGAGACTTTCTCAATTTAACCTTGAAATGACCGAAACGTCATTTAAATGGCTTGATACTTAAACTGGCCTCAGATTCGTACTCGGCGACCCCGAACATTTATAAGCATGACGATTAAAAGCTAGATACCTGATTACTTACTTTGAAAACTTGGAATATGCTGAATCACTTTCATCCCGGCCAGGAGGAGGATCCTGTCAGTGCTGCATTGGTATTAAAGTCACAAACATGTCTATGTTAACATACTTACTCGCTTTGATAAACTGCCGGCTATTAACCTTCAGCGGACTGATACCGGGCGAATTGTAGAATCCCATGTCGAAATCAGACGTTGCATCATCCATAGGCGTGAGTTTGACAGGTGACGGCTGCATTGGGTATCCACGACCACCATAGGGCGGGAACGTTTTCGAGTCTTGCCCACTGGGCGATGGAGCAACCCTGTCGTACGAACTGCTGTTTCCGCCCATTTGTTGAGAATTGGGAGTCAACGGGCCCGGACTGGGCCCGCCCATCGAGAAGCCGCCCGTGCTAGATTGGCTGCTTGCTTGATCGTACATCTCCACTGCCCAATCCTTAAGAAAAACAAAAATAACTTGTGACGTCTTGAAAAACTTTAAATAAAAGGGTACTATATAAGTTTTGCAATATAACTTAACCAACGGGCGCAGGAGGCTGCATGTTGAGACATGTACATGAGTGCATAGTAGCCGCCAGCAGCACGTCTGTTGATTTAGTTGTTCATTCGTATTGACAGTGTAAATTGCGGACCATGGCGTCGTGGTCACGTAGTGAGGTACGGGCAGTTTTACGGTATAAGCAAAGGGGCAATTTCACTCTGGAGGACGCTGAGAGGGAAGGGAGGTCGCTAACGTCAGTAACAGAGGAAAACATTACTACTGCGCAATCCCGGGTGAAACTTGGCAGAGCTGATTTAAGGACTGGTTTTGGCGGATGGAGTATTGAATGTGGTGGAAATTACTTTGAACGTAGTCAATTAATCAAAGCTGTATTGCAAAACTTTTATAGCACCCTTTGTACTATGATGAAAAGGAAAAGCATCGATACATAGACCACAATCACGCGTCTATCCACCCTAGTTCTCGAAACCGACGTTTATTTCAAAAGCTAAAATGGCTTCAGAACCTGCACATATTAGGCTGAGGCCATATGATAAATGGCCATATAATATTGGCAAGCTTGGTTCTATAATAATATTGCCCATTGAAGAAAAGCATACCTCATGTATGTACACATGACCACATCGTACATCAAGAGGTATCCTAACCACTCCGACCAGCATGTAAGTGTATGTTATTTATAAAATATAACTTCCATATTTCTACGTTCTGGTAATACAGTGTCCGTCAGAATGAACATGTTTTTCGAATAGGTACTACATCGAGTGGGCTGTTCCCGTATCGGTGGCGAAGGCCGTGTTGGATAGTGGGAGAAGTGCCGTTTCAGTTGGCAAGATGGTTTGGAACGTTGAGCATCGTGTGTTCACTGTAGGTCGGTACTTTCAAAATGGCGAGTATGTCGTTCGAACGCAATGACATGACGCTGTTTATGAGTGATGAAGCACATTATTTTCATTTACATGGATACGTCAATAAACAAAATTGTCGATATTGGTCTTCAGTGAACCCCCAACAGTTGCATTAGCACCCCCTGCATACCCCGAAAATTACAGTTTGGTGTAAAGTAGGCTCAACGATGATTATTGACCCTTATTTTTTTGAGGATGATGGAGAAACAACTAATGTGAATTCTGAGCGTTACACCCACATGCTGAATAACTTTTTTTTCCGGAACTTCGACGTCGACGTGTCCGTCTCAGAACAGTGTGGTTCGAACAAGACGGGGCAATATCTCACACAGCTCGCTACCTGAAATCAAAAGTTTACCAAAGCAAGCCTCGGACCCTCGTCGATTTGAAGGAGGAAATAAGAAGAGAAGTCACCCAAATTCCTGCACAGATGCTGGCCGACGCAATGGGCTCATTTCGGGAGAGCCTTGATTCCTGCATTTCGGCTCAAGGGCGCCATATGGCCGACATAGTTTTTAGAACGTAAATTCTGTTTTACTCAAAAAATGGCATGCATTTCTGAGTATTTTGATATGATAAAATATTTTTCTTATACTTATTTTGACTGTGACTGTGTTTTGAATATCATATACGTATACCTATATAATCTTTTCAGTAGATTTAAGCTTACCTCGCTGTATCCTCTTCGCAACGAATGGCCGTTGGTAGATTCCGTATGGCTCACGTTGGGATAACTGCTGGAGTAAATGTTTGTACTGGTGCTCTGTCTTTGATTTTTCCTCGGCCTGCTGCGTCTTTCTCCGTTTTCCCTGTCATGCTCATACTTTCTTCTCATCGTTGAGTTCCAGTGGTTCTTAATAGCATTGTCTGTCCTACCTAAATATTTAAACAACAAACATAAAATATGCTTACAGATACATAAGTTGGGATTCACCTTTTCAGATATTATTACATTTGAAATGACACAGCTAAAGTTTGGTAAAAATTATTTGAAGAAGTGTTCATTTGATAAAGCTCTCGTTAAATTACCTCCGTCTGACCGGACTTTCGTTGAAAGCGTTAACTTAAAAACAGTATATAGAAATACCCCTGTAGAGAGACATACAGGATGTTGCTTAATGATGCACTAGTATTTTAGGATTTGATTCCTAAGATTTGTGGTAGCTAAGAATATTCGTACCTGGCAACAATTTAGCGATTCTCGCCCATTGGTTGCCCAATTTCTGATGCGCCTGGTATATGATTTCATCCTCCTGTTCCGTCCAAGCGCTCTTTTTGATTTTGGGATTGAGGTGGTTATGCCACCTCTCCCTGCATTGCTTCCCTATCCTGCCCTTTAGATGCCTCGCTATTAGCGTCCACTTTTTCGCCCCGTACCTTGCGACTAATTCTATCACCTTTTCGTCTTCCTGAAAAACAGAAATACACTATAATTAACGTATTCAATGAGCCGGATTCATAAAACAGAAGCATATGCTCGGAAGCATAAGGTCTTGCTTCGGAGAAAAAAGGTACAAGTATAGGCAGAGGGTTAACTACAAAAGAACTGCAACGTCTAGTGCTATTACAGCAGTACCAAACAAGTATTTTACATCAACAGTATTACAAAACGAAATTAGAAATGATGCAGCGTCAGAAGCCACCTGTAACTTATGATGTTCACGAAAATAAAACATATTATAACTTATAAATACACTTCAATCAGTTTATTATAATACTCAAGTTTCTTCTTATTTGTTGTCCTAGTTGGCGGAGAAGAAGTTCGTTATTCTCATGATTTCCTTCATCTTCATCTGGGTCTTGTTCAACTAACTCAAAGTCAGGATCGCCCAAGCTCTTCGCAACATTATGGAGTACAATACAAGCTATAATTATTTTCGGCTCATTTTCCCACTTTACGCGGCAAACATTCTGTAGGATAGGAAACCGGCGTTTCAGTTGGCCGAAACAGCGTTATCCTTCTTGTTGTAAAAGCTTATTATAATTTATTTCTGCACCTGGAGTAGGATTTCCGAAGAGAGTCATAAGGCATGGCTCAATACCATAACCGTCATCGCCAAGTAGTACAACATTTGCCTTATTTATTAGTTGTGATCTAGTCTGTGTGAAATAAATTACATCAATTGCTGTCGGAAATTTATACACGCTTTGCCATATCTGCTTGGCCTCCATTAGTTCATGGTTGGTAGTTGGAAACTTGATCCATTCGCTCGACTGTGCAACTATGCTGTTCACAACTCTATCCACAGTCCGAGATACCGTTGCTTGACTAACACCAAGCTCCTGACCAATACTTTGTTGATATCCAGGGTCACCGAGATAGCGTAGACATATCTTCATTTTATGAATAAATGAAAGTGCTCCTCCTCGAGTTTCCTCATTCTCAACTAAAAATCTGTCCGCAAGCCATTGTACATTTGCTTCGTCGAACCGATATAATTTTTTGAAGTCACGACCAAGTGAAGGTAAACGAGGTTTGTACGTTTTAACATCCCTAACATCCACAATTTCCGCCATCATCGTTTGACCACCTTTCGTTACGAAGTTGAGTCTGCTACTGACCACACTCAGAATTTTTGAAGGGTATGCTTCCTATGCCAAGTACTCGTATAAGGTGAACATTATGAATATCCTTTTACTTACGTCACTGCTTTGAAGGATATGCTTATGCTCAAAAAGAAAAAGCATTTACTTCACATTATTATAAATACCATCTGGAGGATTTCCTTCAAAATTTGCAAGTACAAAGATATCCTTTGTTTTATGAATACGGCTCAATGATTAATTTATTTATTTATTTTTAATGTAGTTTTATAGGGCACATTTGTCGAATCTAGGAGTTTCTAAATCCAACGATTTGTATTGTAGTATGCTCTGACATTTTACCGAACATATGAAGTTTCTACGCCTAAAAATTATGAGAAACAAGAAAGGAGATATGGGGAGGGGAGTTTCCGCTCGAGGCTCTACCACCACTCGACTCATTGCCCAAGCAAAACCTACTTATAACACTTTTTGGTCTTTGGCATCATAGCAACCTTGCATCTACATTTCATCTGAATCGGAGTAGTATTTTCTCAACAAAAGAAAATAGAGATTGAGATTACAACAAAAATGACTTTTAAAATAATCTTTTCTGTTTATTGAGGTTTTTAAGTTACGTGTATATACATTTTTCAACAATGCATCACATATTATGTATAAAGAACAATGATGTCTATAAGCCTTATGAACCAATAAAGATCTTCTAAGTCATAGACTATTTTTTATAGCCCAATCCTCGACAAAAACCTTCCTTCATTGTTTGGGTACGCAGGCCATTTTTTCAGGTAGATATAAATCTAGTTGTTATGTCATAAGTCACAAGACTGGCAATGATGCGAGAAATGATCACGTTACGCCGTAAAAATGTACAGAAACAAGTTTTCTAAACGTACTTTTTGCCTCCTGCTGAAAATTAGATTTATATGGCCTTCACTGATTTCAATGCCAAGTTTTTCGCAACAATGTCTTCATGAATTGAGATTATTAAAAAACCATTATTAACTTCTACACAATGAAGAATGATGAGGTTTCAATTTTATCTACATCAAACCTTATTAGCAAAAATCACATATAAAGCTCAACAATGATGTCAATTTGTAATCTAGCTGGAGGTATCTAGTAATGTTGAACAATCTTTGAAGATGTTTTCTAATCCTTGACCTGCCTGTAACTTGCAAAGTTCTGTGACTTTGATGGAATTTTCAAAGCTTTATAGTTTTCGAAAATCGGTTCAGTCGCGGCGGAGCTAAGGGCAATCAATAAAAAAACAGCTCAAACTTCACTTTTTGAAGTTTCATGGGTTTCTGATCATTTGTATAAAAATTTGTCTACACCTACGTTAAAAATTAGGGGTTAGAGGTGGTAGTATTTTTTTGCGTTATTTTGTTTATACGCTTCCAATCCCAGGGATTCTACGCACATATTAAACATATTTCATACATCATAGATTTCCTCGTATATTTGCCTATAAAACTTAGAATGATAAATACTTTCAATACACGCGTGCCGTGCAACTCAAAGAAGCCTGCTTCGAGTCCTGACAGATATTTGATCGATGGGTGTTTGGGCTGGAGAGAAGCGATGTTAGTCGTAGCAACGTTGCCAGATGGTCGATACTGTCGGTAGAACAAGGAAGAAATATCTAAATTGCAAAAATGTCAAATAGGTGGAGACAAATTGTATGGGCCTGTTTGACTGATTTGATACATTTAATTCTTTGGCATAAATGTAGGCAACTTTTTCACAGAAGGACTAACATGTGCCGAACATAATCCCCTATGAACTGATAAAAGGACAAAACATTCTTAGAACGGTGCAAAGAATCCTCGCGAGATTGTCACTTATTTATGTAAACATTTATTGAGCTTTGAAAAACAAACGAGGCACAATCTTACTACGCTATGAACAGAGTGAAGCTAACTTGAAAAGCGCCCTTTTCCTAAGATATATGGTATAGTGAATCTCATTATTACGTCCTAGATAGCATCAAAGGCGCTATGCAAGCTTTTCTGGACAAACAAAAGAAAAAATTCAATGGTCTGCACAAAGAAATGGTTCAAAGTAATAATTTTCGCTAATGAATGACACATACTAGCATTAGTTCCGCCCTGCTACCCTCAAGGGACAATGCCCTGCACAGCCCTAGAGGGTAGTCGGTAACATTTGTCGAACAGACGCAATGGAAAAGGTTACTGGGTGGGAAAAGGATAAAAGCTCAGTGTAATAATGCATAAAAAGAAAGAATGATCCTGATCTGGGCCATGAAATTCAATTTAAACACTTTAAAAACAAACAGTACAAAGAATATTATAGCAACGATAGATCTTTACAAGCTGCAGTCCAGATCAAGGACTTATTTTTGTCTCAAACTTATCATTAAACTTATTGAAACAACTGTGCATATACGATGTTAGGGTTTATACATCGGCAGTCTGTTGATCTGTCATGTTTTTCTTTTAAAATGTTGCGTTGTACTTTGGTTCGTTCCTTACATGAGTATCGCCGTTCCATCTGGTCCCCAAGTTACAACTTAGAGATTAACCAATTAGAACATGTGCAGAAAATTCTTTTGGGAATATGTGAATAATTGCATTAATCCTCACACATTTAGATTATTGTAGTACTGTATATTATCCTTTTATCACTGAGAAAATGCAACAGAAAATTCAAGTTTTACAAAACCATTGCATGAGGTTTTGTTTCAATGAGATAAACAGACGCGAACACATTACTGGGTATTATGTAAGGGAAAATCTTTTAAAGTTCAAATATGGCTCGTTACTTTTCTATGCTGTTCTACTATTTAGGGTTTTAAAATATAAATCTCCGAAATATCTTTTTGAAATATTCGAAAAAAGATCTTCACTCCATCAACTGTTCCTCCGTAATGAATATTGTTATAATATACCAGCCCACACTACCTCAAAATTTAAAAAATGTTTCTATTACATAGCTCCCAGTATACTAAATGATTACCCAATTTTCTTTAAATTAACGTCCATTCACAGCTTCAAAAGAGAGTTCAAAAGAATGCTATTACAGTTACAATTTAATGAATCTACAAGTGGCTGAATAAATCTCATTATTAATCTTATTATATTTTAAAGTTTTGTTAGCATTATTATAGTCAACTACATATCCTTTATGTAATGTATATGATATACCCTAGTAAGATATAGCAATGCACTTAATGAATTTACCTTAGCTATTCAGGCGGGGGTGAAAAATGGCTATGTCAATCCCCAGCCCTTTGGAGTATTATTTTTTTTGTGTCATATTATTTGCTCGAATTTTGGTTCTATTATGTATTAATACTCCAATAAACATTATTATTATTATTATAAAATGGGTTTCATTAGAAAGTATTGTATAGGACCAAAACCGAAGAAACGGCCAAAGGAACAAACGTTCTTTATTCTAAGTTATTCTTACAACAAAACCCTAATTTTTGGCTAACTAAAAGTTCGTCTTCGGTCGAAAGTTGAAAGCCGAACTTCGGATTCGGCAACGATCAAAAAAATTACCTCCATACTCTATCTTAAAGTGTAAAATATTAGCTGAAATGAGCACAATACGAAAGAATTCAAATATCCACATATTTGTCCCGTTTAAAGATGCCACTCAAACCTCTAAATCAGTTAAACAAACAGATCCACTTTACTTACATTCATTCATAAATTAACTCCATGAATATTTACGAAAAATAAATAACACGCACATATGGAAGCGTTGCAAAATGGTTCTGGCTTCCTAGAATGCTTCGAAAGGTCAGTGTTTGTAAACAATTAATTTGAAAGAGAAATATTCCAGCTAGGAATTATTTAAGGTGGCACTTACATTTGGTCAAAATTTATTGTACATAATGCATCAATTTTTAATATGACGGAAGTATCGTGACACACGTTTAAACAAAGTTTTATTCCTGAGATCATTCCTATAACAGTCCCATACAGAAATTTGTAAATAATTTTCTTTCGATTTTAATATTTGAGGGTTCTTTAAAAGCAGTAGATCTGTAATTTTTACATTGTTGACGAACTTTCAGCCATTCTCGAATACTCATTCACTATTTTTATATGAGCGCACGGTCACAATACTTTCTACATCAAATCTATAATAAGCCTCAATGAGACATGAAACGCATACAAAAAATCGCGTCCAGTAGGTTGACTCCGCACTTCCCGCGCAACGCTGTTCTTAGGCTCTCTAAAAAAAAAGTTAGCTGAGAACATGTTGTATAACAGAGGAATTATACGGGTCAAATCAGTCAAACAGGCCCACAATTAGTCCACAAACATATTTCCCTGCCCTACCGATAGTACCGTCCATCTGGCAACGTCGCCCCTCTCCCATACGTCACCGCTAGATGAATTCACTCGTGAGACACGGTTCGTGGCAGTGACGGAAGAGACCGTGACGCCAGACTACCCAGAGAGAGGGAGAGAGAGACACCCATGCGTTATTCCGATCATAATCAATATGACATTAAAATAATTTGTTGATTCAGATGATTTTTGTTGCTGCTATGACTACCTTAACAATTAGTAGCATATTGATTTTGGGACGCTCTGTATGTACAGTAATGGACAAAAGTATATAGACAAATTAATATTGTGCTGTATTTCTTTTTTAATTTGTTTTATTAATACACCAACCTGTATACATAATTCGTTATAGCATAATACTCACTTATACATAAATAAATTGATTACCCTTCAATAAAAAATTAATTGAAAAAACGAACTATGAAGGACAAAAATATATAGACAAAGCAAAACAATTATAGAAAAAAGAAGCAAAGTTCATTGAATTATAGAAAACCAACCCTGTTTGTATTAATATTTTGAAGCATAACCATTATTATCAATCACCGCCTGGCATCGTCTCGGCATAGATGGTAGACGTTTGTTGATATAAGCTTCATCAATCTGCACTTTTTGCTCTAAAGCGGCAAAAAGTTCATCCTTGTTTGAATAATTTTTATCTCGTATTTGCTTATCTAAGTATTCCCATAGATTTTCAATGGGGTTTATATCGGGAGACTGTGAAGGCCATTTGAGAACTGGTATTTCTTCATCCAGAAAGAATTTCTTTGCGAGATTTGAAGTGTGCTTCGGGTCATTATCTTGCTGGAAGATTGATCTTAAGGGAATAATGTCTGATCCAAACATATTGAACTTGGATTCGTCACTAAAACATGCCCTCTTCCAGTAACAGATGCTCCAATCAAAATGCAACCCTGCAAATTGAAATCGGTTCTTGCGGTTTTTCCTCGAGATTAGCGGCTTCTTACTCGGGCGACGTGCAAATAACTTCAAATCATTTAATCATCTACTTATAGTTTTCGTAGAAACACTGGCAATTCCTTTTGTCTCGATTTCGGCTTTTATTTATCTTGGGGTTTTTAACGGATCTTTGGACGAAATTACTTTTATTAATCTAACTGATTTAGCATTTAGTTTTCTAGGCCGACCACTTCTCTTAGAGGCTTCAAAGATACCTTTTTGTTTATATTTGTTTAATATTGCACAAACTGCTTTACGCTTCAGCCTCAAATTTTTGGCAATGCCGACTTGACGTTGACCATCTTTGTATAACTCAATGATCTTAGTTTTCACATCGAAAGAAATTTCTGGACCACGCCGCATGGTCTGAAAATCACTCAACTTATACCACAATTCTTGATGAACACAAACTAATCCTCTTCTGACACGAAACTGTACTAAAATAATGTTGAAAAGAATTTGTCTACATATTTTTGTTCCTCAGAAAAAAGTGCTTATATTCAGACTTGTATTGTGTTCATTGCAGATAATGTAAAAACAAGGAATTTAGTTTTTCAACTAATAACGCATTTGTTTATGGAGCAATGAAGTATGAAATCGTTTTCTAAAGGTATTTAGGTAAATATTCATATTTGTCTATATACTTTTGTCCATTACTGTATGTACGTTGATTCATCGATAACCAGATGTTGACATAAAACTTGCATTTTTCAGCCACAGCTTGAAACAGGAAATGGGAATTAAAACTCGCCCAATAGTTCACATCGCCATATGGTAACGTGACCTAACTAACACTTTTCGGCAGCGAAGAACCATATGACACAAAATTCTAGCCTGGCAAGGCTGTAGGTGCATTTACAAATATTTCATGCAGAATAACAAACGTGTGAACACGTAACATTCGTATAACAGGTTCGTTTAGGAATAGAAAGGGTGCGAGTGTAGGAATGTTAAATAATGCAAATGGGGATGAATAATAAAAACTCACACCCAAAGAATGTCTTGCAAGTTTGAAATTTTACAAATTACGGGAATCGTGAATTTGAGAATTATACATATACAAACACAGGAATGACAAACATGCAAACAACTAAATTTGTAAGACTTTTGAAAGCTTATAGATAGCAACCATTTTTTTTAATATGGTGTAGATAAACAGGATATTATTGTCTGGAATATACGTGCCATAGCTAGTTGGAGTGTCAATATTATTTCATGTGACATTTTATCCCAGCAAAAATATACGCTGAAATGATGTGATAAATTTGTCGGCAATCTAGCGGCAGTTTTTGATTCTGATTCTCCCATATCAATGCGGTATGCTTACAAACGATACGCACAAATAAAACAATAACATGCATCAAATCATCAGAAAAACTCTTGATCCGATATATTTGATAATCAAGCAGATTTAACTTTTGCATCCTTAAGGCGGCTCCGCCTCAGTGAGTTACAAGCCATTTACAAGTGTTCAGCTGCTTCGAAACTGACACTCCATTTTTCAATATTTTTGAATGAAATTCATAGAGTATGTTCAGAAGATAATTGCCCAGGGTGCTATAGGAGCACTTTTTGAAATTTCGTTTTTGTACAAGTTTTATGATGGGTTGAAGTGCGCACTTTTTCTGTTCAACTTCACGATTTTTTTAAAAAGAATCTAGTAAAAATAGCATATAGGGTTTTGTTTTCAGCACACTTTGAAAATTTCATTCAAAAATATCAAAAAATAAAGCGTCAATTTCGAAGTGCGCAAACCTCTACAAATCGTATTTAGGACGAATTTTGTCTACTGTTTCGTGCTGCCAACCCAAGCGTTCCGGCGCAACGTACGGACTAAGAAAGGACGTATTCAGATAATTTGGTGGCCCTATTTCATATAATATCGCATAGATAAGTCGTTCTGCAAATAGGTACTCATAATCGCGATCGCTCATACTCCTCGATTTTAAAGCCGTTTTATGTACCTCGCCAGTGGCGAGGAAGTATTGTAATCGTGAAAAATTTCTAAAATTAGATGTTATGTTTTTTAAGTCATATGACATCTACATCACGATGAACTATATCACTCATCATCAACTTGGAAATTATCGCTTGGATTTTTATGAAATTTCCACACGAGGTTACTAGTATGCCAAAGCTTTGTAGTTTTAGTCCAATGGCAACGGTGCTATAGGCAAAAAAGAAAAAGTAACAATTGCTGAAACTCCGTTTTTGACGTTACAGGGGTTCTTTATCATTGACATAAAAAAATTGTACTGCTTAAAAAGTGGGGGTTGGGGAAGGTGATTCTAAATGTTTCATCTTTGATATCAGTGAAACACGTTCTATTATTAAGAAGCTTCTGATCCCAGTGATTACAGGAAATTTAAGTAACGAAAATCCGACGAATAATGTGCTCACGATTTGAAAAAGTCTATACCTGCTCTATAGGTTTGACACCAAGAGATAACAGATCTATCTGCAACTGCCCACAGAAGGGAAGAATGAATTCGGATATCACTCCAGTCAAGTATAAGGGAATTTAGCGTGGAACTTTAAAATTATCGAAATGTCAAGGAAATATGTTTTTAGAACGATAATTTGATAGATTGTATACCTGCAATTTCATTTGAATTTCATGACCCGTGAAATGTACCCATTTCGCCGTTACCTTTAATTTGTGTTCTGCAGTTTGTGATGTTTTTCTGGATATAAGCAGGACATAATTGCCTAGGGTGCTATCAGAGCTTTTTACAAAATTTCTTGCGGAAGAATTATGGTGGGTTGAAATGCTTACTATTTGTGCTCAACTACTTGATATTTTAAAAAGATCCTAGTGGATAACATCGAAAAAGTGGATCGTTAGCACCTTGTGGACTTTGTTTTGCTGCAAGACTTTCATTTGGAAATAATAAAAAATGAAACGTAAGCTGTGAAGAGCAAATCGGTTTTTGGGCGAAATTCGTCTACTGTTTCGTCCTGCCAGTCCAAGCGAAGCGACGGTGCGTTCCGACTAAAAAAAAATGTATTCAAATAATTTGATATCTTTCCTAAAATAAATTCAAGAACTCAAATTCAAATTCGTTTATTCATGTCAATAAACACAATTATGTTTACAAGGGTCATGTGGTACATGGTAACAATTGACGACGGTTATAAAAATATCTTATGCCCTCAAAATAATAGGAAACAGTTAGGTATTTTTTGCAAAGCAATAAACAGGTAGGCTTATACCTGAATTGAGTACATTTCTTGTCTACTGTAATAGGTAGATGGAGGCGATGCTGCCAGAAATGGATGTGTGCGATCAATAAACAAATCACAAGATTGAACTGCCGTGTCCAATGATTTTTGTATTGCCTTTATTATTGCTTTACTAGAAAAATCTGTTGGGTATATGATGGAGCTTACTAGAACTTTACAGCTTGCTGTCTGTGTTCTTCTACAAACTTCACCAAATCGAGACGCTGTCAACCTTATCGCCCGATGAAGGTGCCACAAAGTACAGTCCTGTGATTTGGTGACTTGTTCGATTTGCAAAATCTAGTCGTCACTTTTTTTAAGTTTCCCTAAAAATTCTTGCTTAGTAACCTCCAAATCAATGTCGTTCATGTCAGGTTTTTGACAGAATTCGCCATAAAACCATTCATTTTTCATTTTTTTGGTATGAGTTTCTTTTCAAGATTCTTACGTTTGAGTCTTTGTTCCATCTTAGCGATAAGCGAGGTTTGACTAAGATTAGAACGCAAATGTATTTGGTCCACATAGACAGGCCGCTGGGTATTGTGGCTCACTACAGCTGCAGCACATCTTCCATGCTATGACCTCTTATTGCAATAATTTATTCGCTTACTCCCAAATGTATTTTGCGATTATAGAGTTGAACTGCTCCACACTATTGTTGACCTCATCATGAATTAAACTCACTGCATTCGTAATTAAAATGGTCGCATATGACC
This sequence comes from Acanthoscelides obtectus, assembly GCA_963669975.1. Taxonomy (NCBI): domain Eukaryota; kingdom Metazoa; phylum Arthropoda; class Insecta; order Coleoptera; family Chrysomelidae; genus Acanthoscelides; species Acanthoscelides obtectus. The sequence goes on along the minus strand of CAVLJG010000006.1, from coordinate 84,739,166 downwards.
TTTTATTGTCCATTATCAACCTTGATAAAAAAGGCACTCAAGAACAATCACACCAACAAGAGTACAGCACAACAATTCAACAACACAATATGGACGAACAATAACAAGGGGAGAAAAATACTAAATGATCACTTGCTGAGCACCAAAATAGGAAACGATTTACAGGCTAGATCGCTAATCCAAATCCGACTCTGTAATAAAAATTTAACTTGGTATGCACCCGCAGTCATCCTTTCCTCTTTTAAAGTAGCGCCGACGACAGTCTAGGGCCAGCCCACCCTCGTTTCCTTTTCACCCCCCAGTTACCTCAGCAGATGGTGCTCGTGATTGTAGGAGCCCCGTTAAAGTCATGTTTGGTACTTTTCACGCTCCAGCGCATTTCAGTCTTAGAGCCAAAAAACTTTTCGTAATTTTTCATTGATCAATTTGTTCTTATGCTGTGTCACACACACACTACATCTTGCATGATGATTTAAGACTTAACATCCTATAAGTAGGAAATCGTTTCATTTTTCATCACGTCGTCAATCATATCAGATATCGCAAATAAATAGTGATTACTCGGTCTACTTCCTTTTCAATATTCTACACAAGTGTGCCCTTCAGGGTCGTACGCCTTTGAATGAATCGGAAACCAGGTGGGCGAGAGACCGCCGATAATATTTACATAAAAATGCTGCTCACAATATCACCTCTATCCTATTCGTCAATTTCTTATGCGGATCAGATCATTCGACTCGTAGAACATTCAAATCCTCTGTCACGGTTGGTACTACCAAACTAAACAGATTACGAAAAGTAAGGTCACTTACGGAGCTACTTTTACGTTCGGGCCGCTAGCCTACCGAAAACCTAGCTGTTTGCCATCCACGGACAGTCTCGGCAAAGCGGTTGCTTCTGCCGAAGCTTTGTACAAGTTTCTATTTAACTTGACTCGCTTGATGGTATGGTGTATGTTTGTGTGGGGTAAAACTTGAATTTTGAATCAGTCAACCTAAACCAATTCAATTTTGTATACACGTGTTGGCGTGTCAATACACAATGAATCAATCGCCGCCATTTTGTATCAAAGAGATTGAAATGACGGTCTATATTTTTCACAGTCACACCTATGACATGGGTATCAAATGAAGGACTTTGACGAGTTGAACACAATAAGCAAAGTGACGTCATTGTAAATTCGATATGGCGGCCGTCGCTAAACGGTGATTTATAGTTTCCATGATGACTGCTATAATATGGGTATCAAATGAAAGGGAAGAAACACAATAAGCTAAATAACGTCGTCACTAAACTAGTTACTTGTCATTATGAATAATAAAAAGTAACAAATAAAAAAGAAACATTTTCAATATTCTTTTTAAAATAAGCTTTTTCAGCTGTTGATAAAATGAACTCAAAATTTAAAAATATTTATTTCCGATTGTAAATATTTAAACGATAAGCTCCTTTATCTCAAGTTTTCAAATAAAAGAGTATTACACCCTTTTTACATCTTGCTGTCAAAACGTTGCACGCTTTCATTTCAAATCATGAGATGAAGTAGTTTCATTATCGTTGGAATACTTCCAATCGGATAAAAATATTTTTAAAATTTTCGGTCGTTTTAAAAACACCTAAATAATAGCTTGTTGTCAAAAATTGTATTTTCTTATCCATTATAATTAAAAACGTAATCAAACACGGTTTTGGATAGTGAAGTGAACCTACTATTCGTAGACTGTATACCTGGTATGACCTATAATCGGTGTTTTTAACCAATCGCGTGGGATGGCGCCTTTAAGCCGGAATTCCTGCCTGACGAACAATGAGGTACTACTTGTACTATGTTGGTAAGCTGGTAGATATACTCAGTAAATTTGTTATGAATGCGAAAGAACACATGCATGTTCATTTCTCCTGGGAAACTGAATCTTAACCATACTGTTTAGCAAGCTCAGGGTCTGTGGACTCATTATAAGACGCCAAAAATGACGTTCAGTAGGATGACCTTGCACTTCCCAAAGCAACTCTGTCATCCGTTCATAAGGGGTTATGTATAACAAAAAAAAAACAAACAGACCGATAGACCCGACGGAAATGAGTGACATGATTTTTCGTAAAGTCCATGTCATATAACAACAAAAAAAAACATAATATAAAGTAGAAAACATACTATTCTGCCACATCAAGTCTTAGATACATCAAATATAGTATTAGTGTTTCAAATTAGCATTTAGCAATAAATAACACACAGCAGGTACATATTACATGAATATTTTTTCAAGAATGTACAACTAACCTCTTTGGTCCATGGCCCTTTTACTAACTCCGGATTGACGACTTTCGTCCACCTCTGCTGGCACTGTACATCCGATCTGTCAGGGAATTGGTTTGAAATCAGGTCCCACCGTTCGCCGAGAGTTTCTACCAGTTGTTTCAACCTGGCATCCTGTAACAGAAATATATCGATTAACTTGACTCTTTCATAGAAGCTGTTATACATAAAATATTTATTAGGGAAATATAAGCCGCATATTTTAGTTTAGAAATTTTCGTAGTCTTTTTCCAGAGGTTTGGAGAACTTTTGGAAGGCAAAGGCGCTTTGCTTATTTTGGATGAGATGGGGGGTAGGGGAGTCTAGATGATGATTACGTCATCGGTAGTTATTTACTTTTTTACACGAATGGCAACCCTCACATTGTCTTTGCTTGAAAACGAAACGCATTTTCGGGGATTCCCGCAAATAATGCATACGTTTAGTGAACAGCGCGCGGTAATTCCCCTACTCGCTTTAGAACCGAGTAGGGGAATTACCGCGCGGTGTTCACTTGTCTAAATTTCCTCTATTAGTGTATTGTTTCGTTTGGATACTATAGCGAGTAGACGTATTGTAAGCATAGTAAAGCAAGTAAACATTAGTGTTACCATTGATTCCATTAGCCAAAGTTTAATGTTTAAATAAGATGTCGTTTTACATAGACAAATCCAAGCTATGCCAAAAATTGTTTGAAAGTTTTAAAAAATCTCATACAAGTACGAAAGTACAAAATGTACAAAAGTTAGTTAACGAAGTGTGGCGAAATTACAAATTGCAAGCAAAATCCGACAAGGATCTAGATATTATTGTATCTAAGAGAATCGAAGAAGAATTGCAAGCAGCGACTAAGAATAAATCCAATCTACTAAAATTTTTTTCTAAGGTGAGTGACGAAATCATTTTAGGTACCCATGAGTACTAGAGATATTAGAAATCGCCAAAATTTCTCTTTACTGATTAGAAAATATTATGGCCTATCTCAAAGTATAGAGGTAATATTCATTATATTATAGATTTATTTCTTATGATTGATTCCGTCAATTGGTCACAAAGTACAGGATGTTAGTTTTATACATATATACAGAAAACTAACACCCTGTATTTTGTGACCGGAACGAATTGCTCGTTTACACATATTAGATTTAAAGCCATAGGGTTTTGTATTTACCATATATATTGCCATACTTTGTATTTATGTACCTTAATAAGGGAATCTTTAGCAGAAGACACAGAAAGTTTTTATCTTTAGGCAACCTGTAAACCTGCAGAAAAAACACAAATTATACAGTCAGCTTCAAATATTAAGAAAGAGGAAGACGATAAAATAAAACCCGGTAATGAATCACAACAGCAATGCGAAATTAATGCAAATTCAGATAAACAGAGAGCAAAAGCTTCAAATATTAAAAAAGAGGAATAAGATAAAATAAAACCCGGTAATGAATCACAACAGCAATGCGAAATTAATGAAAATACAGATAAACAGAGAGCAAAACCTTCTCAGGAATCTATGAAAAATAAGATTGCTCTACTCGAAAAAAAAATTAATGCTTTGTATTCTGCCAGAGATACTATGCCAAGCCGTGCTGAAGTTGATACACAGATCATTAAGTTGCGCGAGGAAATAAAAACAGCAAAACAGTCTTTAAACAGGAAGGTTCAAAACGCAGTTGCCCAGAAGAAACACAGGGATGGTATGAAAAGAAAGTTAGAAGATATTTGTCATGAAAATACAGAAATAAAAATAAGACTATCTCTGAGGGATTCAGTGAGACGTCCTAATCTTGAAAGCAATCAACATTCACTATTGAAAACAATCGCGGATATAGCTTTATTTGGAAGTGCAGCAGATGATAGAAGACGAACTGAATCAATTCGCAGCGTAAAAACTCTTGATGAACTCACACAAGAATTACGTAAAATAGGATTTGGCATTAGTCGCAGTGGAACATATCTTCGTTTGATTCCCAGAAAATCTAATTCTGCAGAGGGACGAATACATGTATCGACAGTCCCTGTTAGGCTCATTCGGGCTCAAACTGATCACCAGAAGAGCCACTTAGCAAGTTCGCTGAAACATCAATCCATTATTTAGAGAACATAGCATCCATACTTGGACCAGATCAAGTATTTTTCTTATCTCAAGATGATAAAGCTCGAGTCCCTATTGGCGTAACTGCGGCAACTAAGCAAGCACCTCTTCTAATGTACATGGAATATAGAATCAAATTGCCTGATCACGATTGGGTAATCGCTGAGCGTCATAAATTAATACCATCTGTTTATGCTGGTATCAAAATCACTTCCAATATGCTTGGACAACCGCAAGCCGTTGGATATTCTGGACCAACATACATCGCTATTCGAAGTGGAAAGCATAGTTCATCTACTGCTAATACTCATGCTCAGGATTTCGAGACGCTTCTCGAACTTGAAGAGTTTCGACCATTAGCTAAAACTGACCATGGACTAGAAAACCAGTGGTAATCATGACGGTTGATGGAGGGCCAGACGAAAATCCACGTTATCAAAAAGTCATAGGGTTTGCTATAACATACAACACTTTAAGCGACATGATCTCGATGCTTCTGGAAGAAGTGCATATAACAGAGTAGAGCACAGAATGGCTCCTCTTAGTCGGGAACTGGATGATTAAATATTGCCTCATGACCATTTTGGGTCTCATTTGGATGAACGTGGCGTTACAATTGATGAACAATTTCGAATTTGCAGAAAATGTATTAGCTGAAGTATGAAGTTCAATGGAAATTGATGGCAATAATGTTATTGCAAAATATGTTGGGGCAGGTGAACAAGATCTTCCTGATTTTCCAGACATTAAATGGTATTCAGAACATGTGCGTGAGAGCCAATACTTGCTTCAAATTGTAAATTGTAGAAATACAGAATGCTGCCGTCCAAGAAGTGGCCTATTTAGATTACTAGATAATAGGTTTCTTCCACCGCCTGTAAAAGTAAAACAAACAGTTGATGACTTGGTTTTGGATGAAGGAGGACAATTTCTGAATCTTCCAGTCAATTTAGCTCTACGCTTAAGTGCTTCAACTCAAAGATTTCCTGCAAATGCCCTACGATTATTTTTGTCCGACGGCAAAATTGAGGCTATCAAGTCGAACATGCGAAACGTGTGGTCTTTATCATGCTTCCGTCAAGTCACTAAATCGTCACATCGAAAATATCCATAAAAAAGTAAACACGCACACTGATAGGAAAGTTAGACCTGTAAGAGTCGCTGCTCGTCGTGCTAACGAACTGATGTGCATTATTCAAAATTTAGAGCACCATGATGTTGAATGGCTCGATGAGAACGACATAGACATTCCAAAATCCGATGAAACTCACAACACTGAGCAGCAATCGAAGCAATCCAATGTCATCGAAAACTTAGAATCATGGATTCGGGTTTCATGGACTGAAGATTGTTAATTTGAATTTAATATATGTACCAAAAATTTAAAATAAGTTTGTTATGATAGTAAGATATAATATTTTTGTCCTTTACTCTATGTTGAATACCGTATCAGTAAAACATAATCTCTATCCTAAATCTATTTTCTTATTTTTCAAATTATATTTATAACTTTATAATTATAATATTAAAAAAAAAATAGATTAATTGACAAATGTTTACGAAAGCATGGGGGGAGGGGGTAAGAGCTTTGCTTACTTTTGCTGACAAGGGGGATGGGGGGTAAATAATTGTAATAAATCTGCTTAAGTAATACTTGAACGGCCCCTTAGAAGCTGTATACGGTAAATGTTTGTAAATTGTTATAGATTTGGTGTCAGTGAAAGACTTTCTATTACTAAGAAGCTGTTGATCTCAGTGATACTATGCACCTGTTACACATAAGTCACACATATTTTCCCTACATCTGCCATGGAAACAGAGATATGTTTGATTTGCCTTAAATAGTTTAATACGCAGATATCAAAGATTCATTGTACCTAAGTGAACCTACCTAATCGCGATTCGATTTCGCCTTTTAAAACGATTTACCTCTTTGAAACCTCCAACGAAGGAGTAGAATGTATAGAGTCAATATACTTGACACCATTTTTCGAAACGGCATCATGATAGGGAAATCTGCAATGTCATCATATATGATGACTTACATAGAAATCATGCAGTCAAAGCAAGTGTCACTGCATTCCCACCCAATTATGTTCAGAAAAAAAGACGAATGGCCGGTATTCGATTATCAGTATAGACTAAAATTCTGTATCTGTCGATCTCTAATATCTACATATCAACGGCTAACAATATAGTGAACATGAAAAGGCATATAGAATGAGTTGTAATGTCGAGTTTTTACAACATGGACATTTTGCAGTTATCATTTTGAGATGAGTGTTAACACAAAACACCATGTAAAATGTACCACCTTTCTTTATCTCGTTTCTCAGTACGCGTGATTATGAATGATTTGTTCAAAACCAGTCGCGGAACCAGCCCTTTTCACCGCGTTTGGGGCATGGATATTCAATACGACCATCAGTAAGCCAAAGCAATCTACAATCCACAACCAGTTATTTGACGAAGCGCAGTAGGGACATGCTTGGGTGCATCACTCGCCCATCAGACCCACGAGAAGAGTGCGTGGTGCGTGGGAACTACCAAATGTATCGAACCGTAGATTTTAGGGGCGAACTCACGTATAACATGCACGATTTTATGAGTAATACGCAAATCGACTGGTCATTGTTGCCACTCATCACGAACAAACTACCAGGGCCGGTATTCTCGTTCTTCAAAACGCAAAGCGTTTCAAGTTTCTCAGCGAATATGACGACATTTGCTGCTTCTGGATGCCGTAAAAATACGCTTAGCGTTTTTTAAAATCGCTTGTCGACTTCAAAGCGACTACTAAGTGGTTGGTGTTTCGCTCATCACTGCCTGGGTTTATTTATAATATCTATGGTGTTGGTGCTATTGATACGATGCTGTGGTAGTTTTTGAATAAATTCACAGTATCTAGGGGCATGCCAAATATTGGGCACTTGGAGAGGCAAAGATTCGAGGCCGATGATTGTAAAAAAATTGTAAAACCATACCATCTAAGAAAAGACGATGGGGAACATTTGGAGAAAATGGCACAACCATTTTTCCCAGTGTCTTTTATACATCGCGCATGATAAGTAATTTAGCAAAAAGTACGTAACAATATTGAACTACAGTAATGGACAAAAGAATATAGACAAATAATATTGTGCTGTATTTCTTTTTTAACTTGTTTTATTAATACACCAACCTGTATACATAATTCTTTATAGCATAATAGTCAATTATACATAAATAAATTCATTAGACTCCCTTCAATAAAAAATTGATTGAAAAAATCTGGAACTATGGAGGACAAAAATATATAGACAAAGCAAAACAATTATAGAAAAAAGAAGCAATGTTCATTGAATTATAGAAAACCAACCATGTTTGTGTTAATATTTTGTAGCATAACCATTATTATCAATCACCGCCTGGCATCGTCTCGGCATAGATTGTAGAAGTTTCTTTATATAAGATTCATCAATCTGTCTCCACTTTTGCTCTAAAGCGGCAAAAAGTTCATCCTTGTTTGAATAATTTTTATCTCGTATTTGCTTATCTAAGTATTCCCATAGATTTTCAATGGGGTTTATCTAGAGAGACTGTGAAGGCCATTTGAGAACTGGAATTTCTTCATCCAGAAAGAATTTCTTTGCGAGACTTGAAGTGTGCTTCGGGTCATTATCTTGCTGGAAGATTGATCTTAAGGGCATATTGGCTTCCATATAGAGTAACATGACATGCTTTAGTATGTCTCTGTATACAAACTTATCCATAATGCCATCTATTCTATGTAAAGGTCCCATCCCAAGAATCGAAAAGCACCCCCAAACCTAACAGACCCGCCTCCATGTTTGACAGTGGGCAAAGTGTACTTGGGGTTCAATCTTTGTCCACTAGGACGTCTGACGTAATGAACACCATCTGATCCAAACATATTGAACTTGGATTCGTCACTGAAACATACCCTCTTCCAGTCACAGATGCTCCAATCAAGATGCAACCGTGCAAATTGTAATCGGTCCTTACGGTTTTTCCTCGAGATTAGCGGCTTCTTACTCGGGCGACGTGCAAATAACTTCAAATCATTTAATCTTCTTACTTTTTCGTAGAAACACTGACAATTCCATTTATCTCGATTTCGGCTTTCATTTGTCTTGGGGTTTTAAACGGATCTTTGGACGAAATTACTTTTATTAATCTAACTGATCTAGCATTTAGTTTCCTAGGCCGACCACTTCTCTTAGAGGCTTCCAAGATACCTTTTTGTTTATATTTGTTCAATATTGCCCAAACTGCTTTACGCTTCAGCTTCAAATTTTTGGCAATATCGACTTGACGTTGACCATCTTTGTATAACTCAATGATCTTAGTTTCCACATCGAAAGAAATTTCTGGACCACGCGGCATGGTCTTAAAATCACTCAACTAATTCCACAATACTTGATGAACACAAACTGATCCTCTTCTGACATGAAACTGTACTAAACTAATGTTGAAAAGAATTTGTCTACATATTTTTGTCCCTCATAAAAAAGTGCTTATATTCAGACTTGTATTGTGTTCATTGCAGATAATGTAAAAACAAGGAATTTAGTTTTTCTACTGATAACGCATTTGTTTATGGAGCAATGAAGTATGAATTCGTTTTCTAAAGGTATTTAGGTAAATATTCATATTTGTCTATATACTTTTGTCCATTACTGTACTTGCACTTGCAAGACTGGCAAAAGTACATCTAATATCGATGACACAATGATGCTTAACTATTATAAATTTGCTAGTCAAACTACCAACTAGACGTAGACAAAAATCACACTGTAACTCTCAGCCGGCCATCTCTCTCAACCGATAGTATGTTGGTAACATTGAAAAAAGCATAGTTGCAAAGGCGGATTGAACTTAAAAACGTTCGCACAGCAACGAGAATTCCTAAACCAAACACTTGACTCTTTTGCTGTACGGCATGATTCGCTAAGCGTTTCGAAAACGTATCGCTTTCAAGCTAAAAAAACGAGAATACCAGTCCAGGGGAGTATGTTACAAAATGGCCAAGAATGTATAGGTGTGTGAATGGTAGAAAATTTCAAACTACGGACGCTGTACCATTGATTAACATATTCTACATGAATATGTCCAACCAAATGCTGTATTCTAGCGTCCAAAAATTATGCGTGATGAAATGAGATACCAGAGCATCATCTATGGGAATTTGGCACAGTTCTTTCTCCTTTCCGAAATAGTTTGAAATCCACTTTAAAAAGGTTAGTGACTCATAGATAGCGTTGTAGAGAATATTACTGAATTTCCTGCATATTTTTCTTTTTTCGATGATTTTTTGTAACTCCCCCCAGTTTTCCGATAAAGGATGCAGCAATCAACTAAATATAGATATATTGGATGGTTTATGATTGTTCGAAAATCAGTTATCCGCTCATGAGTGATTTCATGCAAATACTACTAATATTACTACACATACTAATAATAATACGTACCTCTTCTTTACTCCACCGCCCCTTATTTATTTGTTTCCGAAATTTAGATAGTTGTTCTTGTACATCAGCGCTGTCGTCACTGTCTTCGTTACCCGTATTATCTATTTCCGAATCATCATTTTTCATCCTGCAACAAAAATTATAAATGAATCATACAACCCCATACATTTTTCAAACAAACAACTAGTGACACGGGCCCACGAAAAAACTCAACTAGTAACATAGCTTTCGTCCGACAACAGACAGCCAACCATGGACATGTTTCGTGCTATTTGGCAACTCCTCGGCATGGTCTAGGCTTGGTCTCAGGTATAAAAACGAACGGAAGCTGAGCAATTATCCTCTATTCAGTGCATAAGGTCTGTCGAAATAACACAACTCAAAGTGCCATCTATTACCAGAATCGACCACTGTGAGTTTTGTATTTTCTTATTTCGATTAACATTTCATAATACGCTTCTTATACATCGAACGGTTTTTGTTGCTACGATTGGTCGTTTATTAGCTGAAACAAGCTGTGTTGCTGCCAAGACATGTTTTATTCGATGACACGTAAATCGTTAAACTGTAAAGCTGTCGTTGCTACAGGAATCGTTCATTGAGTAACGAGCTTTAGGTGTCCATATATTGTTATTCAATTTTCAACAACTACTTGAAAAAGTGTACGTATCTATGTATGTACGTAGTCATGCCATAAGTTCTGTCCCTCGTTTTCAAACAAGTGTAGACCTGTTAATACTTGTCCGATTGTTTACATTGTGGTGTCAGTTGATTAAGCGCTTTTCGGGTAATTACATATACCTCAGTTTGTATTGATCTCTCGAAGCATAACGATGGAGTGGGGCAAGGCAGAGAACCGTATTGCAGTGATAGCTTTACATAAGTGTAATCACAGTGCTAGTCAGATTTTTGAACTCTTACGCGGCCTTCAAATATCGCGTAAATTTGTGTCTAGGACCATTCAGCGGTACAATGAGACGTCCTCTGTTGATGACAGGCCAAGAAGCGGAAGACCTCGTCAAGTAAGGACTCCAGCAGCCATCAAAGCCGTAAAAGCCAGGATTCAAAGGAATCCACTCCGGAAGCAGAAGATCCTATCCAGGGAAATGAAGATTCCTGTCCGGACGATGTCGCGCATCATTAAACAAGACCTAGGGCTAGGGGCTTACCGGAGACGTACGGGCCAGCGACTTACGGCCACCTTGCGACACATCAGGGCGACAAGATCCAAGAAGCTCTTGGAGAGGTACGCAGCTGGGGGATTCCGAAAGATTTTGTTCACGGATGAGAAAATCTTCACCATAGAAGAAAAATTCAACCGACAAAATGACAAAGTGTATGCAAGGAGTTCACAGGAAGCTTCGGAGATCATTCCGAGAGTTGAGAGAGGCCACCACCCTGCGTCAGTCATGGTTTGGTGGGGGGTGTCCTACGAAGGGGTCACTCAGCTCCATTTCTGTAAACAGGGCGTGAAAACAAAAGCGGCAAACTATCAGAGCGACATACTGGATCCTATCGTCAAGCCTTTAAGTGGTACATTGTTTGCTAACCAACACTGGGTCTACCAGCAGGATTCCGCCCCCGCTCACAAGGCTAAGAGTACGCAGCGCTGGCTGGAAAGCAATGTGCCAGAGTTCATTGCTGCGGAAGATTGGCCCTCAGGGAGTCCGGACCTCAATCCTTTAGACTACAAGTTGTGGGACCTGCTAGAGCAGTTGGCCTGCTCCAAAGCCCACCGTAATATCGAGTCCCTGAAAGCGGATTTGATCCGATCAGCGGCAGCTATTCCTTTGGAAGCTGTGCGTGCAGTGATAGATGAGTGGCCCGCGAGATTGAAGCAGTGTGTGAAGGCCAAGGGGGGACATTTTGAATAAAACTGTTTGACTATGAATTCTAAAAATGTTGTCGAATAAATAATATCTTTCATATAAATATATCTTATCTTGTTTCATTTTTATCATGAGATTATCATGGGACAGAACTTATGGCACGACTACGTATATCTAGGGGTGTGTCGACAGGTATTTTTGGAAATGATCTAGTCACAGAGAAAGGATATTTTGTTTCAGGGCCTATGCAAAAGGATCGCGGAATTTTTTTGGACCGTCGACGCGAGCTTCACGATTGCGCGTAGATAAGTTGTTAATCTTCGTAGTCTTTATGATGTAGATTCGTTGCAATAACATGGCATTTGCTTTGGCCACTTTTGCTCACGAATTTGCGTATTTCGCGTTTAAAACGGTCAAAAAAGGATTTTCCGCAAGAGTCCAATCTGCTGGCCAGTACGTGTTGGATATTAAAATTTATAAATATTAGTACCAGAAAGAAAAAATCTAACGGCTTTATAATGAATCTAATTGCATCTGAAAAGAAAACACCAGCTGTCGCGTCAAGGAACTTTTATTAGTAAAGAGGCGGGACGCGTGAACGTGATAAAAAATAGGGAGCATTTCCATATGGTGTTCAAACCATATACCATGACATAGTAACTCATAATTAAGACAGCCTACGATTACTTTTTCACCACAAAAATTTCGTCAAGTATGTTGACTCTGCACCTCCCACGCAGTTCGTAGAGGATTACGTTCGGCTCTTGTTAGTCCCTTTGATCTGCCTGCAAATATGTATAACAAAAAAATTAAATGGGTCAAGTCAGCAAAACAGGCCCATATACAATTAGTTCAAACTCCATGGTCCCCATCAATTCGCAACGCTAACGCTAGTTCCTTTTCTGCCTAAAGTATCGACCATCTGGAAACGGTGCTGAGCCACACCAGTCCAACAGGCCATAAGCGCCAGCCACAATACTATAACTTCAGATCGAGAAAGCCGGCGGTGCAGTTAGATGCACATAGAGTCCGACACATGAAGGTTGCCGTCGTCCCGACCGACCACATTTTTAAAGTTCCAAATCTCTTAGATAAATCTGTAATGCACACATATTTGACCAACCAGTGGCGGATTTGAGAGGAAAAGACCCCCCCTCCCCGCATGTAATGCCCATCGTAATTTTTTCAAGTAAATTAAACTTGATTCACCAGCAAACTTCTTGTGCATAATAGTGTTTAAAAGTTATCACGGATGCTACCGATAAGTAGAGGGCGCCAAGTCAAATTTGGAGTGCACGCTATTTATAGAATTTGCATAAAATTATAAGTAAGAAGGAAAAACAAATATGATCGATGATAGTTGTTGTCATATTTGCCGTGATTAATATTTCATTGAATACAAACTTGGTGAACAACACTAAAATACGTTAAATAACGTGCATTACTACAGGATATACACTGGGCACTATTTGCGAAAGTGATATTCTCCACATTTATCGCTATTTGCAAATTAATGACGGCAACTTAGCATAAAAAAATTAGAAATACCTGCACAAGTAACCGAAACAAGCTCATGGATAGTGCAAAAGGTTTTTTAATAGTAATTTAATGCAAAAAGTTAATCTGATGCTGCTTCAAAGTGCCAATAAAACAGTTAATTCAACTGTTTCAATATTCACGCGGATCTAAAATTTTTCGATAACGTAGAATCCATCTAAATTGTTCAGATGAAGTTCGAACTACATATTTTGCTGGCAATAAGGATGTTACATATTAACAGGGGCTTACAATTATATGCACACTAGTAGCTGCTGCGCACTGTTACCTCTGTTTTTTTTACTATATGTCTATATAACCTGAATCAAGTAGAGACGAGATCAAACATTATTCAATACAAAATAACAGAATTATTCTAATTTGAATCCGCGTCTTGCTTTTCGTTCAGCAAAAACTTCCATCGCAGCACTAGCTGAACCGATAGGCAAAGTCAAAAACAATCTGAATAAGGAAAACTGTCTACAAAATTGTTTGCAATCATGAACTTCAAATAATCTAGCGGGCTGTCATTAGTAAAATTACGATTTTCCGAAAAATACATGCTCGTAAAACTGGCTAATTCATATTTTAGATCTGTACTGAAAAATTCCGAATATTTTTCCATCAAATTAGTGATGCTGGCTTCTAATTCGTTTTCTTTTAGATTGACTAATTTCTCTGACAGCAAAACACCAAACACATCATTCACTTCACGAAATCATTCAGTACGTTCTTGCAATTCGTTACTCATTGAATCCAAAACTTCGTAGTAATTTATTCGATGTTTTTCGTGTGTTTCCAGTGGCGAGTCAGCAGCTTTTTCGTGGAACATTTTTTTTTGATTGTCCCCTTTCTGACAATGCGAAAACCAGGATTTTCCCATTCCATCTCTTCCCATTTATTCTTAGCCTTCAGAACAAAATTATCGTATGTGCTTTCGCTCCTCAAATTTTTTCAATGCTGCTGAAATGCACCTTTGAGCCATCATCAAGTCTATTTCTTTCTTTTGCATTTGAACCTGCACAGCATTCATTACGCCCAATACTGAATGCCACCATAACAAATTGAGGAAAAAGGTCCAGTTCATGGAGAAAAGGGGAGATCTTGCATTCCTTATATCTTTGCCAGAAGCTCTCACTCTTGAAATTTCATCTTCTAGCAATTGATAATACATTCAAAAAATTTCTTCCACGATATTATCGCGAAGAAAATAGATATGTGATCAAATAAAAACATGCACAGTATTGTGAAAGTTTATGGTTACATGCATTGAAGACGTGAAAGACTGTAATCAACGCATTAGAGTCTTTATTAGACTGATAGAGGCTGATTGATACCATGAAGATATTTATTTACTGAACATTATTTGCCAGGTAATAATATATCACTGTAAGCACAAAATGGAAAAATAACCCCTCCACTCCTTGAGAAATAAAAGGGTCATTCGGTTATTCTTTTAGAAATGAAATAGTCATTTTTCAAAAAAATTCTTAAGAAATGAAAGAGAAATTTTCTTATTCAAACTGAATGCTAACGCGCTGTTTCATAAACACTACGCAGATGGTCATTAAACGAATATAACAACACTCTGATTTCTTGTTATTAATTTTACATTCAGACGCGCTGAAAGTGATATTGTTGGGCATCAAAAGACTTGTCAACTGAAATTCGAAAAGTTTTGCAATAAAATACTTCCTTCGCCTACGCATGGGAAGTAAAATGATCATTGCAATGCAGTTAAGAATGTTGATATTTTTATCAGGAGACATACTATTTACCAAAACTTTAAGCTCGATGAATCTTCATGTAGTTTAATTTCTTAAAATGAAAGATACTGCTTTGTAAGAAGTGGCCGTCCTATTTGACATCTTTTTATTCGCGATTCTCTAAACCACCTGGGATAAATCATTTATTTTATGCTTGCTGCACGCATCGTCGGTCGGGATCGTACAGAAAAGCGAATCACAATCCATACACCTCGACCCTTCATCGAACACACAAAAAACTAGTTCCGAATTAAAATATTCCCATGGGTTTAATAGGAAAGAGCTCTACGATTGTCTCATTCTCTATTATGCACCGTCTGAAATATGGGGCACGAAAGATGCTTTTGTGATAGAGACAGGGCCGCACTACGAAACATCCTAGAAGAATATATTAGGCCTTAGCTCTCGTAGCTGTTCAAGGACGAAAAAATACAGTAATGGACAAAAGTTTATAGATAAATATGAATGTTTACCTAAATACCTTTAGAAAACGAATTCATACTTCATTGCTCCATAAACAAACGCGTTGTTAGTAGAAAAACGAACTTCCTTGTTTTTACATTATCTGCAATGAACACAATGCAAGTCTGAATATAAGCACTTTTTTTTATGAAGGACAAAAATATGTAGACAAATTCTTTTCAACATTAGTTTAGTACAGTTTCGTGTCAGAAGAGGATTAGTTTGTGTTCATCAAGTATTGTGGAATGAGTTGAGTGATTTTAAGACCATGCCGCGTGGTCCTGAAATTTCTTTCGATGTGAAAACTAAGATGGTCAACGTCAAGTCGACATTGCCAAAAATTTGAAGCTGAAGCGTAAAGCAGTTTGGGCAATATTGAACAAATATAAACAAAAAGGTATCTTGGAAGCCTCTAAGAGAAGTGGTCGGCCTAGGAAACTAAATGCTAGATCAGTTAGATTAATAAAAGTAATTTCGTCCAAAGATCCGTTTAATACTCGTAAGACAAATAAAAGCCGAAATCGAGACAAAAGGAATTGTCAGTGTTTCTACGAAAACTATAAGTAGAAGATGATTTGAAGTTATTTGCACGTCGCCCGAGTAAGAAGCCGCTAATCTCGAGGAACAACCCTAAGGACGATTGCAATTTGCACGGTTTTATCTTGATTGGAGCATCTGTGACTGGAAGAGGGTATGTTTCAGTGACGAATCCAAGTTCTATATGTTTGGATCAGATTGTGTTCATTACGTTAGACGTCCTAGTGGACAAAGATTGAACCCCAAGTACACTTTGCCCACTGTCAAACATGGTCTGTTATGGTTTGGGGGTGCTTTTCGGGGTTTGGGATGGGACCTTTACATGTATAGATGGCATTATGGATAAGTTTGTATACTCAGACATACTAAAGCATGTCATGTTACCCTATATGGAAGACAATATGCCCTTAAGATCAATCTTCCAGCAAGATAATGACCCGAAGCACACTTCAAATCTCGCAAAGAAATTTTTCTGGATGAAAAAATACCAGTTCTCAAATGGCCTTCACAGTCTCCCGATATAAACCCCATTGAAAATCTATGGGAATACTTAGATAAGCAAATAGAGATAAAAATTATTCAAACAAGGATGAACTTTTTGCCGCTTTAGAGCAAAAGTGGAGACATATTGATGAATCTTATGTCAAGAAACTTCTACAATCTATGCCGAGACGATGCCAGGCGGTGATTGATATTAATGGTTATGCTACAAAATATTAACACAAACGTGGTTGGTTTTCTATAATTTAATGAACTTTGTTTCTTTTTTCTATAACTGTTTTGCTTTGTCTATATATTTTTGTCCTTCATAGTTCCAGTTTTTTCAATTAATTTTTTATTGAAGGGAGTCTAATGATTTTATTTACGTAGGTATAAGTGAGTATTATGCTATAACGAATTATGTATACAGGTTGGTGTATTAATAAGAAAAGTTAAAAAAGAAATACGGCACAATATTAATTTGTCTATATACTTTTGACCATTACTGTATTTTTCATCTTAAAAGATGATGTACAAAATAAACTCAAATGTTATGTATATAAAAATCGTAAATTAGATACATCTTAATAGTGCTGCTTGAGCTAGAAGTAAGAATAATTTAAATGCGCTGAAATTTCAAATTTTTTTTACGTAACCGCGGCAAAAATATATGATCTTTAATTCTTAGGATAACAGGAGGTATCATATTTTAAGAGAAAAATTCAACTTTGTGCGTTCAAATACGAGCATTTTTTCGGTTAGTTGTGCGATATAAAATAATAGTATTCCTTTGTTCATTTTTTCTTTGTTAATAAATGTTTTACTTAACTGGTTTGGGATACTGATGAGAAATTGCAACAGAAATACTTTATCACTTCTTTTACCATCTTTATATTGTATTCATTTGGTTAAGTGTAAGAATAGCTTTAGTTAAACTTCGCATATGTGTAGCTTTATTAATAATGACGATTTATTATTATATGATTATTATGAATTTCTTTATAGTTGTCTTCTCCTAGATTTATAAACAGAGCAGGACAATTGGAGACAACAGACTCTGGAGTTCCTTCTGTCTCCCTACACTTACTGCACAAGGGACTTTATACACAAAGCATTTCTTTTTGTATATGCGCTTTGTAAAATCAATCAAAGCCATTCTAAAATTCAACCACTCTTTGCAATCCTTTCCCGAATTTTAGGACCTATGTTTATATAAACTTTTTAGCTTCGGTCCGGTAATTTTTGATAAGGCCCGCCACAGCCACAGAAAAAAACGAATCCTAATGAGGCATTACGATATTTTGTGAAATACGGCACTGTATAATGACCGTAAGCCAAGGAAAATAGAAAAGATCAAAAGAAAGGAAGGGAGATACTGCTGCACAGGCTTGAATGGTTACCTGATTCTACAAGTAACCCCGATACTAGTAGGAATATTCAAAGAGCGGCTAAATAGGGTGAAAGTTCACTGCGCAGTTTCATTTAGAAAGGGCTTAGGTAGATAATGCAAGGGAAAGGCAATGCTGCGTAATAGATATAGAAAGTGAATGGGGAAAGGAAATTAATCTAGGATATAGAGGATACCCTTAGATCTTAGAAGATCAATTTCATTGAATTAATAATGTTCGATCGCCTGAGGGTAATTTGAAGCAAACTAGATGAAAGAAGTATTTGCTCAATAATCTGTTGATGAATGCTTCAAAAACGAGTGTAACAGAGCATCTGACAATCAATTGACAAGGAGACCTTACATCCTTCGGCAGGGGTATTACGTAACTTAAAAAGTGAAATTTTATAGGTTTTTTTTTATATTATGTAGGTTTTTTTGACATTATGTAGGTTTTCCTACAAAATGTCATCTTGGAACTAGCTGTCATTCACCTCATCCTCACTTGTAGCAGGAGCGGAATGAACTATTTGCACACTAGTAGCTACCTAGTCAATAAGTTGACGCTTTATCGGTTTTTCTGATACTATATACGTTTTTTACGATCACCGCTTTAGCCGCAGCTCTTTGTATTGAAAGAGACTTGCTAGTGTCGTATAATCCTAAAGATCTACGGTGCATGCGCAATTTGAAAATAAGGGATACATTTCGCACGAAAGTGCCACTCTCACCATTTGTAAAAATTTCAAAAATGCTAGCTTACGAAAATTGTTGTCACAACATGCAGCTTGTAAGATTTTTTGTTAGCTGATTTTACAAAAGTATTTCTCAACATAATTTAACTGCAAGCATTGAATTGGTGTTGTTTTTAAATAATAAAATACAGTCTACGTTGGGGAATAAATCAGTTGTCATTGATACTAAGTGACATATAAATCCGAACACCCAGTTTAAATGGTTTTATTTTAATAAAAGTTGGTGAATGTATTTATCTTACTGTAAATAACAAGTGAAAAAATTTTCAGCCTTATCAGTTGGACATTCCGGTTTTTATACTGCTTTTTTTTAATTCACTAACGCTCTAAAAATGAATATTTCAGCCGCAGTAAAGAATCAACGTTGGCGGATTTTGGTTCTTGACTTCCTTTACGATCGTTTACGATGCCTAGAGTACGGAGACCTGTACGATTTCGTCAACTTAGTGAGTTTGATAGGGGCCGTATAGTGGGACTTCGAGAAGCTGGACTTTCTTTTCGGGTAATTGCAGTTAGAGTGCAAAGAAGTGTAGACACTGTGGTTAGGTGTTGTCAGGCATGGCTTCGAGAAGGCCGTACGCAAAGAGCAAGGGGCACTGGACGCCGCCGTAGAACAACAGACCGTGAAGATCGCCGCCTAAGATTATTGGTCTTAAGGGACCGTTTCTCCACTACCAGGTCCATTGCAAATGAATGGTTTGCAGAACACGGAAGACCTATTGGCATGCGAAGTGTTTACCGACGAATAAGAAGTTTTGGCTTGTTTTCATACCGGCCACACTGGGTCCTCCCTTTAACTCGAGAACACCGACGTAATCGCCTTGAGTGGTGCAGACAACGGTCACTCTGGGATCAGGAATGGAACAGTATTGTTTTTAGTGACGAGTCTCGATTTTGTTTAGGCATGCACGATGGTCATGCCAGGGTTAGAAGGCGACGTGGTGAAAGGAGGAATCAACAGTTTTTTTGTTGAAGACATGTTCATCACACTGTTGGAGTTATGGTTTGGGGTGCTATAGCTTATGGTTCCAGGTCACCTTTAATCTTCATCAGAGGTAACATGAACGCGCAGCGTTATATCCACGAAGTTCTAGAACCCCATCTTTTACCATATCTTGACACCCTGGCAGATCCAACTTTCCAACAAGATAATGCCCGACCACATGTTGCAAGAGTCACAATAGACTTCTTTCAACATAACGATGTCACATTGTTACCATGGCCACCAAGATCTCCCGACTTATCCCCAATTGAGCACGTGTGGGATATGATGGCTAGGAGATTGCTCAATTTGCAACGTCCTCCTCAGACTCTAGAAGCACTTCGAGAGGAGTTGGTGGTTGCCTGGAATGAGATACCACAGGATGACATTGACCACCTGATCAGAAGCATGCCTAGGGGCGTTGGAGAATGCGTAGCACATCAGGATGCATCCACACATTATTAAAGGTCAAAGGGCTTTAAAGCAGTGCAATCATTCTTAAACTTTTATCATTTACTTATTATGCTTCATTAAGTACTTATACAAAATTTTATTAAAATAAAACCATTTAAACTGGGTGTTCGGATTTATATGTCACTTAGTCCGAGTATATATTAATTGCTTCATCTAATAGTAGTGGACGATAATTGTCATTAAAAACACATTTATCTGGCATCGGATACAAGTTTCGATGCAAACCATGCGTATTTAATCAGTTTCTGAGAAATTTGTGTTGATAACTGATGGTGCATTAACGAATGAAGTCGTATGGAATCTTCACGCGATGAGATTTCGCGTTATGGAGCAACTAAATAGCTACAGCCCTACAAATTTTTGATTTGCCGGTGAAAGTAAACGTCATATTTAACAGTACACGTAGTTAATTATCGCATTAAAGCCTTTATGATACTTGGACAAATGGTGAGACTGGCCCTTTTATGTGAAACCTTCCTTATTGTCGAGTTGTGCATCTTAGCACTCAGATTCATAAGAATTGTGTTCAATTTCTATTTGATAGGCTTCAAAAAAGATTTCCCATGTAAAACTATCTCATGAAAGTATTGGGATGTGAATACATGTGAATCGGTGGAAGGGTGGTGATTTTTTGTTACACCTGAAAATTATATACCTATCTTATTTCGCTTGGGAAATAACGAAGTGCTAATTGCGGGTTTGAAAACCGCAAAAACAAGGTGCATACAGCTTGAATGCATGACGAGAGGGCAAGATATGTGAAACTTCTAACCGCAAAATGGACATAGTGATTTTCCTGTGTGGTGTTTTAGGGTGGATAACACGATAGCAGTGAGATCACATAATGTTTTACTCTTCTGTCTTTTTACTTGACTGTCTTAGAAGGTATGTTTTTCATAATATAAATTTAAGCTCTTAAACATTTTTAAATCATCAAATTATTATAGGTTGTATTTGTAGGGTAAGGAATTTGTATCAATTATAGTTGGTGGCTGATACTCGTCCACAAGCCAAAACCCTCGAAAAAAAAATTAGAGAGAGATGAGTATTTTAGAAGTAAAAATGGGTATTTTGGAAGGTAAAAATGAGTAAAAATGAGAGACAAAATGTCGAAAAAAATGGACACCCAGATGGTCCTGGAGCTAAAGCTTGTTTTCAAATTGATGTATAATTTAAATTAAACAGGAAACATAGTTTTCAGATTGTTATTTTTTGACTGAATCAGAAAGTACCATAAGCATTTTGCATGAATATAGCTAATTTTTGTTGAAGCAGCGTCGAATTTTCTTTTAATGCATAAATATCTGTGGGTTTGTTTGCATACACCTTTGACTCCAAAAAACCCCATAAAACAAAATGTATGGCATGTGGTGACATCTCGTTGAAACCTCACGTTAACCATATCAATGGAGAATTTTTAGTACAACAGAAATAACGATTTGTTACGTTATTTTTGACAGCGGCAGCAAAAATATCCAATGCCAATGAAAGAAGAGAAACCGCTATAATTTGACAGTACTGACTAATGATAGTTATTTTTGTTCGATTTTGACGTGAAGCATTAAATCACAGAAAGACAAGTGACCACAAAACCACTCATAATCAAATGCTACCTCTCCACATTGTAATATAACGAAAATCAGGGCAAGAAAAGACAAAACACATATTTCTATTATATTTTAACAAATATGAATTTTGATTAAGCTTCTCCAGGTTTACAAGTTCCGGCAAATGCACTGGATAAGAAAAATACAACCTTACATAAGCCCTCTCATATTCTCTGTAACTAAAAAAACTTTCTTACTTCGATAACGGATACTTTTTGCAAAATCGATATAAGGAAGATCATAACAAAGCGGTAGAACAAGAGCACAAAAAACTCTCTAATATTATCCAATCTAGGCAAAAAGAAGCCCACTTTCTTCTTTTACTGCGACTTGCACTGGTATTTTATCCTTGACAATATGGAAAAAGGACTATCATTCGATGTATAAGACCTTCTACGTCCAAAGGATATTGGAGGATGAACATTGTCTTTTGAAAACTACTCGAATAGCTATTATTCACGCATCAAAAAGGACTAATATAGCCCCGTCTCGGTATAGAACCATACCCGCGTTGCCACACCATAGCACGTGCTTCTTGGAAAATTATCATACATTACGTATCATTTTATCGGAACCCTTCCTGTGTGTTTCTTTATGCGCTACCGGAAGTCGGTGACGTCTGCAGGAAGTCGCCCCTCAAGAGGCTTTGCTGAGCGTAACCCCCTGTGTATTTAAGAATGTGGCTAACTATTTTTTCATCAATCGTCCATATTGAACACTTGCTTTTTGATAAGCAACATTAATATTTTTCGTGAACCATAATAAGATCCGGATGTTCTATACATATCTGCATTACACGAAACATGAAACAGAGGGAAATACATAAATGGTTTTCTACATGGCAGCGATGTTCAATTTTGCTCCCGCTAGGCGGTGCTTGTGAGGTCAAAATGCAAAAGTAGATGAAAAAAATTTAGATTTGATCAAAAGGTAACACGATGGGACAGTATTTTGATGAAATTTGGACACACATTTACGAATTTTCCAAGAATGGAAGAGCTTTATAGCTTTTGACAATCGGTCTAGAGTACAACCCCCAACTCCCGTTTCTCAACCACTATACATTTTTTTCTGAAAATGATCAGGAAACTGAAACGTCTCTGAAGCGCTTTTTATTTTTTTTTGCCTATTTTTGCTCCCAGCTCCGCCACCACTTGGCCAAAACTACAAAGCATTTTCATCCTTGGGATTGTAGTAACCTTGTGTGAAAATTTCATCCAACTTCGAGTAGTATTTTTCAAATTGTGGGCAGTCCAAAGATTTGCGAACAGCGGATAGACAGTCCGACGGAAATGTTTTTTTATATAACATATAACATCATGTATCATTTTAGTAGTGAGGAAAATAAAAGGGAATGATTATTGTATTAGTATTAGGAAGATTATATGAATACTATTTTCGAACAGACAGGCGTTGGCACCGAGGTTAAGGAGCAAATGTGAAAAACATGCTTTCGATCATATTCTGAAGCAGTTGTGCAATATCGCGACAAAGGTTGTCATTTGAAGCTACCATTGTTTTTGTTGTATTGCCGTAGACGTAACAATTGATACGTCAATACAACTTTTTGCAAACAATTCTTCATCCAAGCCTCGGACACTGAGTTCGCAAGTCTGACTTAGGTACACATATCTCCAACAAAAGTGTAGGTACCTTACAACTTGCAAAACCTATGCCCACGCAGTCACCCTTCCCATACAAATATACAAATCGCGAAGCAACACCATAACGAGATGGATTGATTCTTTCACCTCCCGTTGATTCGTCCTGCATTGTGCGCTGTGCATCGGAGAACGCAAGTACATGAAAGTTGCGATTAATAATAGTGATAATAACAGGGCATTATGCTTTTTACTTGCAGCTGCTCCCCATATACATACGAGCTGGAGACCATCCCTGTGTGTGTGCAAATACGACGCGTCGCGTCGGGGTGGATTCGCCCATAGGCCGGGCAGGACAAGTCGGAAAACAATCACATATATGGGGTGAATCAGGATAATGGAATCTTTTGAACAATGCAGTCAAGTAGTTTGGCGCAAAGACATTTTTTGAATACATCCATTAAAAGGAAAGATACTGACTTATCCGAAAACAACTCTCCGAGAAAAAAAGTTAGTTACAAACATGTATAACTAATAAAAATTAAATTTAACAACGTTGCAATCCAATCCAATTTTTCTCCTGCTGTGCCGACAGCACTGAAAATCTGGCAATGTTGCAAATATTTCCCTATCATTCTAACGGCAAATGTACTGGGAAATCTGTGATGTGTAATCTGTCTAATAGGTGCGTAAATTACCAGGGTTGGAAGCATATAAATTTACTAATGCAAAAAAATTGAGATATACCCTACTCCACCTCCTACAACCGACCAAACTCAAACTTTAAACCCCTACAATTTTTTTCTAATTATGTAGCCGAGCCTGTGGAACGTCAATAAATGAAGTTCGGGCGATTAAAACTGGAAAGCTTTTTCTTTATTGTGTGAAAATTTTATCAAAATCCGACTGGTACCCTCCAAATATTAGCGGACGACGGAAATGAGTGATATTTTTTTTCGTAATGCATCCAAATAACATAATATAATATTTCATTTTCGAAATTTTAAGCGATTACAATAGTTCCTCGGGTGAGAAGTAGAAATTGTCATTCGGGTCAACTCTTAACTTACTACGCACTGCTAAAGTGCCACTAGTTTCAAAATAATAATTTTATTTGGATCTTAGAGCTATCGAAAATTATGAAATTTGAAACTAAATCGTTCCAAAATAATCACAAGCTGGAATATTTGTAAAATGAGTAATCATGTCAGGACCAAAATTTATAGAAAGGATGATGAATTGAAAAATGGTTCTCTAGGAATACAATACTGTCAAAGTTGTGACTTTTTTTCTGCCACACTCACATGAGCTACTTATTAGGGCTCACCGGTAGATGCAGGAAAACAAATACGAAGGCAATAGCTACTTATTCACTAACCACCCGTCACTTTCCCGGAAACCCTTGAGCTCTTGAATTTTCTCCAACTTCTAACTTGCACGAACACCATAGAGTAACCATCCTGACAATACTTTCCAGGTTATAGGATGAGAACACTCCTACAAAGCTCGATTATTACTCTAATATCGCATTCACACATCGGAGCCAACCCCGGCCAATGCGCAATGTGCCTTGCTCCTCGTGTTTACAGTACCCAATCCATCAGCCTCGTGTTCTGAACCGGTTGGAACAGTTTTCCTGCCGGTCTCGCACTCACATAAGACATGCAGGGCTGATTCTATTCCTTTTCAGCATTGTCTGCAGCTAAGGTCTCCCATATAGTCCTATTTTGCCCAGGTATTCTTTCAGGCTATTGTGTCCTGTTAGAACCCCTGTACCTGCACGGAGTTGGTTTCTACTCATTGAGAGCTGTTCCGCAGTCTTGCTTGGACATGGTCCTGAGATGAATTCTTTCCCATGCCTACTCCAGTCACTAAGAAGTGTCAATGTTCCTTGTGCTAGTTTCTTATCCATTCTTTAGGTCCGAGAATGGCACTTCCAACATGTTTCCTTATTTGGTTATATCCAATAGTCCTCATACCTTTTGGCTGTAACTGTAGGCTGGAGTAGCGCATTCTCGTCTCTCCCATTATTACAAATTGTATCGGTGGGAGGTCCGGCATGGTTTCTAGTGCTGCACTTGGAGCGCTCTTCATTGCAGCTGTTATCTACAGGCAAGCAAGAGATGCATAAGTTATCATGGGCTTGCCACCATTAAAGTCGACTCTGCTCTGCTCTCCGTTTAGTGTGTATGATCTGAGGGTTCCAGGTCAGTTTGGAGTCTAGTATTACTCCCAGACACTCGACTTCCCCCGACAAGTGCATCTGTTCTCCCAGAAGGCATAGAGGTCCTAGTCCCGTTACTTTCTTCCTTCTATTGAAACAATGGATGTCTTAGACCCTCGCCCTTTGCATTTTTTTCTGACTGTGGTGTTTTAAGTTTGACTTGCGATAGGATAATGAACTCATTTGCATATCCTAGCGTTTTGTGTCCGTCTTGGTCTGATTCCCTTGCTAACTCATTCACTAACAGGTTCTACAGTAATGGGGACAGTACACCCCCTTGCGGACATCTTTGGGTTACTTGATCCACTAAAGTCTCATAGCATGCAGTCTATCCAAATGCATGTTGTTTCATCGAAGCCAATTCTCCTCGTTGCTCTAGCGATTGAGTCCAGGGACATGTTGTCACAAGCGCCCTGTATTTCTAGAGAAGTGCAGAGTATCACTTCCTTGGTTTCTGGCGTATATTCTGTTGTCTGTATCAGCTTATATAGCGCCGTTTCTGTCCATTTGGTGTGCTAGTATAGGCATACTCATCCGAATGCAGAGCATTATCTCATAGGTATATGTCTAGCAGTTTTTCTAAAGCCTTCAACGGGAAAGAAATCAGACTTATAGATCTGAATGGTTTTGCATCTCCTTGACCTGTTTTCCCAGATTTAGGTACAAAAACCACTCTGAAAATGTTGCATGTCTTGCTGCTCAATGGTTTAGCGTTTGCATATTGGCGTTGGCCCAATATGTGAATGCCACATAACAAATCAACAATTCATTTTTCGAACTAGGAATATGAAAGAAGCCGCGTCGACACCTCATTACCAAATCCGCCCTTAACGTCGCCGACGTATCCTTCTGCCGGGTGAATAAGAACTCTCGCCACCCTCTAAAAACGCGTTGGAAGTGAAAAAAAAGTAAAAAGAAATTCGGTGTCGGCGTGGCACGTGTCTAGTAGATACCAACCACCACCAGATGCTCGTCGGTAACCACCTGCCATGGTGTCGCTCTTGATGTGGGAGACCCGCCAAGCGTCCTTTTACCCCGTGTGCTGGGCAATGAACTAGGAGAACAGTTAGCTCATCCATGAAGGGTTGCCAATTCTATTTTTTGGAATGTTTTCAAGATTTATTGAAACAGTTTTCCGTACCAACACTGATTAACATATTCATCTAGATCTAGAATATACTCAATCTATATGTAAATGAAAGCTACTCTGCGCGGAAATAATCATACCTGCCGTGCTCCGTCAGTCACTTATGTCTACAGCTACAGGATGCGACAGAACGAACTAAGCAGCTTCAAGAGTTGGAAAAAAGACATCTAGGCGACAAGTGGGTTGACTCTGCACTACGCAACACCGTCGTCAGGTCATAAAGGATTTAATTCAGCGCTATTTGAATCCTCTGAAGAAAATTTAAGTTACGGACATGTACAGCTGAGAAATTAAAAGTATTAAGTCAGTCAAACAGGCCCAACCTGCCCTGATAGTTACGGATCATGTGGCAACATAGTTCTTTTCCACATCTGCGCGACATCGCTGCAGCGAGTTATCTTTCATTTCGTGCAAGGTCCGTATGTTTTTGCGCTTTAGAACGGATATATATATATATATATATATATATATAGCCGTACTTTATCGCCAGGTGGTGGGCTAAAATAGGCAGGAGTAAGCAGATCGAAAACAATTCTCAATCATTCAAAGTTTTAAAGGCGGTAACTCTATGATGTGTGGAATTTGGCTAATAGCTGTATAGAATTACGGGGGTTGGGTGCGTATATATGTAAATATACTGAGATAAAAATAAATTTCATATACCCTCCCCCAACCCCCAAATTTCAACCTCTGAAAATGATCAGCAGCCTCTAATACGCCAAGAAACGAAGTTTGAGCGATTTTTATTTTTTCGTTTTTGGACTTTTTCTCGGCCGCCACTGGACCGATTTTCAAAAACTACAAAGCTTTTGCGTCCTTGGCATAGTAGTAACATTGTGTAAAACATTATTTAGAAAAAAACTACGGCATTAAGATACGGCTATTTTTTTACAAACTTCAGTTTTTTTAAACCGATTACCTGCTTTCATTAGCCGAGCAATGCCAATTTTTAACAACAATCTGACAACAGTGTAGCTATTAACTCTACCTCTAGCAAAAAAATAATGAGCTCGTCCACCATCCCTTTGCGTCACAATATGCACCTGTAACTTGCGTGCCTATTTCGACTTCAAATATCCGGAATTATTATGCGGGCTCACGTTTTAAACGCTGAATTCAGTGTCTTTTTATTTCTTGTATGTGAAGATATACCGTATTAGAATGCGGAAGCGAAACTTGCTACTGGGACAATTAAAGTAGCTTGAAACAAAATCGATTGAGCAATATGTTTAATCAGAAGAAAATATGAAGCGAAAGTACACGGATGTCTAACTGACCTATGTACTGTGATAATTTTGCTGTTGCCAGTGATATTTATCCTTTTTCTGATTGCGAAATCTTTGGCGAAATATCCAAAATGTTGAGATAATAATCCAGAAAGCTTAAGATTTGCCTAGCGAGGCACGCTGACAGATATACATTATGGGTTTCTTGATGCACCACTTCCCAAAATGCATCTCCATCAGGTGCGACTGCTCATAGGACCTAGTATCAAAGAAAGTCTTTGTCTAACATTTGCCACCTGCCTATAATAAGGGTGACAGGTTACCTCAATTATTCAAGGCGGGTTCGCAACCGTATTGAGGTTATGAAAAAAAAATGAATTTCGAACTGTCAATTCTCTAATGGTACTAAGCTAAGGGTGGATTTCACCAAGGTTGTCAAATCAACAGTCCGTTATTCTCCACCTATAGGGTCCGTCAACTACAGCGAATGAGCTTCAAGTTCCAATCAACAAACTTTAGCAAGCTATGAAATGTTGAAAACAAAATATTGTCAAAGTATGAGATGACAGATTATCCTTGAAACATCACCATGTTATTGAATATTAAGAAATTACATATAATTCATTCAAAATTTAAAGAAATGTTTGATTTTTGAATAAAATTCATGTTTTTATTCAATATTGTCGATATTTTATTCATATTATTATTTTCTTCAATTGATATGCGATTTTACTGATTTAACATCACCTCCCGTGTTTTTTTTTCCTATAAACCTCTTACAGATAGCCATTAAACACCTACTTGATGATACTCTACCAAAATTTTCATAGATATTGCTCGTTTCCAAACATTCATTCATTTACTTGCCGTTCATCAGAACCATTATGGAACCTAAGATTGATATTCCCACAAAACCATTCAGGTTTTTTGGTATCCATACATTCATAAAGTTGAATATTTTTAGTTGTTCAGGAACTGAATAAACATCCACACTATATTCACAGCGATTAAGAAATTCCCAAATATGTATATGTCTTAAAGCTACCAGCAAACCTAAAACCAAAATTTTTTTCTTTTTTCACGAGTACACATTCTAGGTTATAATTATATTGGACATTATTTGAATACAGCTGATTCACATGTGAGGGATCTGTCAACCCTTGGTCACAGTCACAAAACATTTACACTCTGAAGAAGGTTTAATTCCATGCTATTCCATGACAACACGGTGACTTATGTGGTTGTGAGCGGTCATTTTTTGAGGGTGCGACATGGTTGCCAGATTGTGCATCAATATCCCGTTTCACCCCCCTGATCCCAGGGGAGTAAGTTCCGCCAACTGTTGAAATATACTCTACTATGCTTTATAAGACTATTCGTGGAATTTTTCCCAAAATCGTTGCACAACACTTGAAAAAATGCATATGAAAATTTAAAATTATTTCCATGACGCCGCAAAATAGCTCCGTCGCGTCGGTACCTCCGGTTATACATCTTGACAGTAGGGTTGTTCGATACGATCCTGTATTTAGAAGTATCAATACATTTCACGAGTATAGTCATCTTTCGATCCGGATTGTGTCAGAAAGAGTGACTAACTTCAGATTACTTTTCTTCCGCTGGATATCATAATTTTATTCCAATATTTTAGAGTATCGATACTTCCTAAAACGATAAGAATCGATACATATCGATACTTTTCATGGATCGAAACACCCCTAATCTTGACAGCTTGTCGTTCTTGTCAACTGGGCTGCAGCGTGCGGTGTTGCCTTTACTATCTTACATTTTGATAAAATCTTATGACACATAAAAGCTTCAAACGAAATATTGACGAATATGCATAGAATTTAGAATATAAATTCATATTGTAAATTTCAGAGTGTCTATACATGGGCTTGAATCGGATTTTTCGGTATTTTTACCGAAAAGAGAATATTTACCGATAACATCATTCTCCACAATTTTTCAAAATAATTTAAATATTTCTATACTTGCCGAAAGAGAGCTGAAAAATAAAGCTAAAAGTTAATTTTATGTGGTCCTCATAGTTTTATGCTCGATATCAATCATACATATGCATACACAATCAGGCAGTCGGGCACATGAGAGGGGTAGATTTGGGTTGCCTATGATTACGAACGCACATCCTCATCCCCTACTTCTCTTGCCCTGAATTGATTTTTGTGCATGCAAAAGGTACAGACTCTGGTAGATTATCGTCATTACCTCATCACCGGACAAACAATAAAGAAACCGAAACATGTCCGTTTTCAAAATAAATATTTAATAAAAATGAGAGGTGAGTTCATGAGTTCAGGGGTAAAACAGAAAAATATTCACAATACTATAAGCAAGAATCGAAAAAGGAGTTTCCAGAATAGTTGCAAAGTACTTTGAAAGAACGACCAGTATGCACATTGTAGAAGTTGTAATATAGAACTAAGCCCTCAAAAAGCATGTTTTGTGTGCGCCCAATACAATAACATAAGTTTTTCATGACTCAAAGGTCCTTGATCTACCACTGATCTTGGGACGGCAATATAATAGCTAGAAAATAGACCTATTATTTCTATCATTTTGATTGGTCCATTTACATAACTGACCGTCTTTTGTGAAACTGGAAATTCTATGAAAGTTATCCTAATCAAATATTAATGTTGGTGAAATTGGGCCTAAAATTATCATTTTCATCATTTCTAAAGTTATTATTTTGTATTGTATTAAGAATTTTGATGATGTCGCGCACAAGCCTTTGGTTTTAGCGGACATTAGGCAAGGCCCTGAAAGCTAATCGGCTTGAGGATAACTTATAGCTTTTGGGAATAATAAATCATAACTTTATGAAAACTGAAGTTATTCGTAAAACCCATAAATTATCCCCCAGCTGATTAGCTTTTAGAGCCCTACGCGGGAGATTGCACGATTACAGTTTAGTTTCAAAAAAGAATTGCTAGTTTAAAATTCAAATTTTCCCTAACCTAAATACCCTACGAATTCCGCCTTCACCCATTCATGCGGAAAGTTTGAAGTTTGCAAAAAGCTCGTCTCAGCCGCGGACTTCTTATATACTTACACATTTTCCAAATCCCTGCCCTATAATTTTAACCTTGAATATCAAAATATAGTTCATGTCACAAGTCATAAAGTATATTTGGCCTGAGGCAGTCATTTGTCCTATTTGTTTCCTGTATCGATAAAAATAGCTACAATTTACCGATTGCATACAAAAACTGTCTAGAACATCGACATGCCCCGTCTCCAAGTCGTAATAAAATCGCAATAAAAAGTATCAAAATTGCACGAAAGGGCCAATTTGAGAACCCTGCCTTCAGTTTTTTCCCACGTCTGTCACGGTCCACGGCAAAATACGAGCTTTTCTGGAATCGACAAAGGCGGCCTAGGAAACAAGGGGGCGGAAAGGAAGAGAGGGGATAAGAGGGGACCTGGTGTGTCGCCAGGTGCGGAAGTGCATGACTCAAGAGGGGGAAAGCTGATTTTTTTACTACTACTTCCTTTCTTTGTCGTCACTCAGTTTCTTTTCATTGTTTAACTTGCCATGATGGGATTAGTTGTTTTTATTGTATGGTTTCTTTCACTATGTAGATCCATTAAACAAACAAGATGACATATTGGAGCGTAAAAAGTGCCGAGATGATTATAGATAATAGGTCCCTTTTTTATTCAATAGATGGGGGCTAGCTGCAGAGCGATCATGACTGTCAGTGATCCATATTTGTTAAAGCCATAATGTGCGATTGACAGAAAGATGCGTTGGAAGACAGGTTCTTGGGCGAGAGTTCAAACTCGCTGATTTTCTAAGAAAAATACGGTTGAACAAATCCGAAGACGATAAGAGATGTACCAAAAAGTATGCAGAAGTCATGTTTTCAAGATTTTCCAATGTTTGTGAATTGTTTAAATTATAGTCTAATCATATTAGAAATAATTGTAAAGTCTGGTGCAAGTTGTTCAAGGGGGTATTTAAAACATAGACGCATAAAATGGGCACACCAATTTTTGTGGGAAAACTTTTTATTCGACAACAAAGAATGAAAAAACGTGTTTTTTGGGATTCAATCGAAAGTGTTGACAGGAATGAAAAAACTTTTCAAAGAAGATTTTAGGTATTTATGAGACCTACAGAATGAGACCACACGTAAAAAGATCCGACTAATAGCAAAAATGTTCGTGGTAATCCGACGATAATTTCACGCAACTACTTGAAATTCTTCAAATTCATGCTTCTAAATAATAACAACAAAATTGGTCAAGTAGTTTTTGAGAATTTCCAATTGTTTATCTCAAAAACACCTGTTTTCCCGCCATCACTAGTAGTTTATTGAGCAATATACAGGGTTCTTTAAAAGAGCATTTTATCGCAA
The DNA here is from genome assembly GCA_963669975.1 of Acanthoscelides obtectus. Classification (NCBI taxonomy): domain Eukaryota; kingdom Metazoa; phylum Arthropoda; class Insecta; order Coleoptera; family Chrysomelidae; genus Acanthoscelides; species Acanthoscelides obtectus. The sequence goes on along the minus strand of CAVLJG010000006.1, from coordinate 84,706,906 downwards.
AATGCCAAATGTTATTTTTATGCGAAAAACAAAGGTTACGTTTTTTTTCTTCTAAACAAATTCAAACATCTCGTATTTGTCAGTAGTTGAACAAATGCGCTACGATATTCGAAAAACATACGTTACTACATCTTTTGTTGCGAATTACTCACAAATACGAAATGTTTGAATTTGTTTAGAAGAAAAAACGTAACCCATCCTTTTTTGCATAAAAATAACTTTTATCTTTCATAACGGCAAGATAAACTAGTGTATTTTTCTATAAAATGCCCTTTGAACTAACCCTGTATATTGCTCAATACACTAATAGTGATGTCCGGAAAACAGGTGTTTTGGGATAAACAATTAGAAATTCTCAAAAACTACTTCACCAATCTACACCAATTTTGTTGTGGTTATTTAGAAGTATGAGTCCTACCAATTTGAAGAATTTCAACTATAGCCAACGCCAAACAAAGTGGCGTGCACGTCATCAAGGTGGGTGTGTTGAAAAATTTACATTGTTGCCAAACTTTTTGTAAAATAATAAAATTTATTATTTACATATCTAGGTTTATAAGCAATATTAACCTCAAATGAGAACAAAAATAATAGTATAATAAAATTATAGATCTGTACTTGCATAATCATTAAGTATGACAATTATTGATCAGATGACACTATGAAACTACCATATTTAATTGATAGCTTAAAGGTACTGAATAAAAATCCAAATGGGGTCCTCAAAATTTTATGCATGGTATTTATTTTACAGAATTCATACAGAAAAATGCATTCTAAAATTAGGTAAGCTACTGGTGTAAGCTTTTTCTGTACAATAAAGTTAGTCGGAGTTTCTTTCTTCAGCGCTGTCTGAATCTGAATCTTCATCACTCTCAAAGTTGATTATTAAAGGTTCGATGTCTGGTCGATCAAAAATTCATTCTCTTTCATACCATTTAAAAATTTCTTACTATGTCGAACACTATTTTTCCACATGTCTGGGGTAACCGTTTGTAGAGCCTCGTTCCACATATCCAAACAGTTTTTTCACTGTTACCATCTCTACCAATATGTCTGTTATAGTAACCTTTTGCTATGCCCCAAATTAACTCAATAGGGTTAAATATACAATGGTAAGGAGGCAGACGAAGAACTTTGTGCCCATGTTGTTCCGCCAATTCATCAATCACGTATATTTTAGGTGGTTTGTTTCTAAAAAAGCAGTTATTTTAAGAATAGGAATAAACAAAAGAAATATAAACTGTCGACCAAAATATATATAATTAAGAAGCATTATGTACCGAGCAACAATACTCAATAGCTCTGTTTTAAACATTGTGTTTAAAATTGGTATGTTTTGATTTGTCAACCAGTCTTGGATATTTTTTTTTGTCCATGCATTGTTGGGCACTTTGTTCAATATCATGCTGTGATAAGGGGCGTTATCCAGTATAATCATAGATGGACTCTCCAATTTTTCTAATAACTGATGTTGAAACCATTTCAAAAAATTGTCCTGGTTCATCTCTCCATGGTAATCGCTCAATTTTGTTTTCGAAGAAAATATCGCTTCACTACCCTCAATAAACCCATTTTCATTTCCAGCATGTAATATAATGTATCTAAAATATATTAGTTTTAAATTTTATAGTGCAAATTGTGTAAAAGTACATACCTTTTACCATCTGTTTTAATAGCTTTCACGCTTTTTTGGTTTCCATTTTGCCAAGAGCGACCTATGGTCCCATTTTGAAATATCCAAGTTTCATCGAGGAAGACAAACTGGTATAAGGCCTCAACCTTGGCTTGATTGTATTGCCTTAGAAATTCCACCCTTTTCAAAGCTATACTTGGTAGTTCCATGAGCCCTCGTCGCGGATTGTCCTTAAGCCACTTAAATCCAAGATCTCTAAGCAACCGCCTTAAAGACGTGGCACTACCATCAAATAATGCCCTATCTCTTAATCGAGACCATAAAGTTTGTATCGTAACTTGTTCTTCTGAAAACATGTGTAATATGACATTATAAAATAGTTAACAAATTAATGCAAATTTCTGATAAGTTATTATAATAAGATCTTACTTTTGTGATACATATTATAGATCACTTCTCGAATGGCACTTGTATCCAATGTCGCTGTGTTGGTTACACGTTTAATATAACTCCACTTTTTCTTGGGCGATTCTAAATTTGCATCACTTTTCACACCCTCGGAAATACGACTAACTGTCCTTAAACTAATTTTTAAAGCAGCAGCAACACGCTACAAAAAATGAAATAAAATTTCACTATTATTAATATACATTACATATAATTATTAGTAACCTACCTCTTGAACAGCATTTAAAGGCAACAAAGGCCCGTTGTTGTCCCTTTCTTGCTCAAAGTAGTGCATTAACGAGGCCACGAGTTCCTTACACCGACTATTTAACTGTTTGGGCATCTTTATATACCAAAATTGCCATTATCTACTCGTAAAATGAATAATTTTGTTTTGAAACAAACAGTTGTTGATTTACAGTATGCGGGGCCAAAGGATTTATAAAGATTTGAAATGCCACAAATTGATTCAGTGTCAAAATTAATACAAATGTCAGTTCCCAGTTTAAATAAGTTTCAAGGTGACAATGTGTCAACGCTGCGAAATCGGTTTAGTGCGTTTACATGTCGATAAGTGATTGGAGCGTTTGCAAAACATTTTATTTCGCATAATGCGTCTAAATTTATCAGAAAGCAACTTATGTGTTATTTTAATAACAATGTTTATATGACTATTAACCATAATAAGAGAGTAATGACCATTTTACAATTTATATATCACATTAATATGAAACTGCAATAGAGCAATTGTTTGTGATAGAAACCTAGGCATTAGGTCGGGGAATTTTTATCGTGATGACGTGCACGCCACTTTGTTTGGCGTTGACTATAGCTGCGAGAAATCATCCTCGCATTACCAACGAGTGCTAAAACTTGCCTTTTGCTTCGGTTTTCGGCGATAGCTTTTTTGCTATTAGTCGAATCTTGTTCCGTGTGTTCTCATTTTGTAGGTCTCATAAATACCTAAAAATCTTATATGAAGAGTTTTTTCGTTCCTGCCAACACTTTCGATTGAATCTCAAAAAAACACGTTTTCTCATTCTTTGTTGACGAATAAAAAGTTTTCCCACAAAAATTGGTGTACCCATTTTATGCGTCCATGTCTTGAATACCCGCTTGAACAACTTTCAGCAATAAAAGCAGACTTTACAATTATTTCTCAAACCAGGGGTAAGTAAAAAAGATATTGTTTCGTTTCTTTTAAAACAAAGTTGTGTCTAGCCTCAAAAACTGTCAGGACAGTGACCGTAAAGGTTGTTGGAAAAACTTGCCCGTATAGTCACCAAAGAGGTATCAAACAGCAGTAAGAAAATGTTTATTTAACAAGTAATCAAGCCTGTTATTCATCAAAAGATCATCCTTGATAATTTTGATACCTATTTCCAATGATTCCATCTTGGTTGCGAATGAAGGTCTGTATCAAGTTTCTATCTCCTGCTTTTCTCAGATTAAGGAAAAAAGCATCAGTTGTTTTTTGTATTCATTAAAATACTGGGGAAATTGCACTAAAAATGGTCACTGTCTGTTTCACGTGTTTTCGATAAGGAGGCGGAATCATAAGACCTACAATTCTGTTTAAACATTGATACTGCAATCTAATGTACACACTAAGTATATTATATTCAGAGGCGTCACTATATCAAGGGCGGATCCAGGGGGGTCATGTCACCCTGAGCGATTCTAGATCGGTCAGGCGCCATGGCCCATCCTCTCCCTCACCCCGCAATTCAATTTACCATATGGGGATTGATGTGCCGGCCACAACTATGCCCCCCCCCCTCCCACAAGCTCGAGACTTCTTCCTAAATCGGTCAGTATGACCCCCTTGCTTGACTTAACGGCTCGATCCGCCCTTGGTCACTAATACAGAAGAATTATTATTTATTGGAGACAATGTCCTAAACATTTTGGGATTTTTAGCGATGTTTTGCAATTTACTCGAAATTTTGAGGGTGTACGAGCTAAATCAACAGAACTGTGTTCAGCATATTGAAATACATTTGATCTATGTCAAGAAAAATGTTTTCGTTTGTATGAGTTCAGCTTTTGGCGATTTTTATTCATTTTTAGCGGTTTTTAACAATTTACTCAAAATGTCGAGAGTGTACAACATAACTTTAGCTGGGTCTAGACAAATGAACATAGAACTGTTTTTGTGTGTCGGTGTTATTGGAGACACAAAGCAAATGAGTTTTAACTACGCCACTGCACTGACACGATCCCTTTTCCGAATTAAAATCGATTTTTATAGAGCGCACCCTGCGCAGCGCCTGAGTCAGCATTAGCGCGTGGTAGGGTGTCACACAAAAGGCCAATATGAGGGTGGCTTGCATGTGGTATATTTGATACAGCACATATGTTAAATACAGAAAGATGCATATGCTGATAAATAGCTTATCTGGGTCACCATACAAACAGTGATATCTAAGGTTGTCAACCGTCCTTGAATTTGAAATAGTTTTTTAATGTATGAAGTATAAAGTCACCGATTATCCGAATAGTGAACTGTGCACGGGGTGCATAGTGAATCCTTTTATTTCTATCCGCGGTAGTTCTCGGCAACGTCAAAATGCAGATTCCAATGCACTGGATCCAGTATGGGCATGTCACACTGAAGTCTCATTAGTCTAATCATATTATCAAATTTCCCCGGAATAGTTGTAAAGTCTGGTTTTATTGATGCAAGTTGTTCAAGTGGGTATTTGAAACATGGACGCATAAAATGGGTACACCAATTTTTGTGGAATAACTTTTATTTGACAACAAAGAATGAGAAAACGTGTTTTTTTGGGATTCATTCGAAAATGTTGACAGGAACGAAAAAACTTTTCTTATAGGATTTTTAGGTATTCATGAGACCTACAAAAGGAGACCACACGTAAAAAGATCCGACTAATAGTAAAAATGTTATGGCCGAAAAACGAGGCAAAATGCAGGTTTTGACACTTGTTGGTAATGCGACGATAATTTCACGCAACTACTTGAAATTCTTCAAATCCGTAGAATTCATACTTCTAAATAAAAACAACAAATTTGGATTATGTTGGTCAAGTAGTTTTTTGAGAATTTCTAAATGATTATCCCAAAACACCTGTTTTCCGGCCATCACTACTAGTTTATTGGGCAATAATACATGGTTCGTTAAAGAGTATTTAATAGCAAAATACACGTGTTTACCTTGCCGGTATGAATCACAAACCATTCCAAAAAAACAAAGGTTACGTTTTTTTCTTCTAAGCAAATTCAAACATTTCGTATTTGTGAGTAATTGAACAAAATCCCCTTCGATAATCGACAAACATAAGTAACTATACACATTTTAAAACAAGGCGGTTGTCTATCATCTTTTGTTGGGAATTATTCACAAATACGAAATATTTGAATTTGCTTAGAAGAAAAAACGTACCCCATCCTTTTTTGCGTAAAAATATTTATCTTCCGGAATGGTTTGCAATTCATATAGGCAAAGTAGACTAGTGTATTTTGCTATAAAATTCCCTTTGAACTAACCCTGTATATTGCTCACTAGGCTATTGATTGCCAGAAAACAGGTGTTTTGGGATAAACAATCAGAAATTCTCAAAAGCTACTTGACCTATCTACTCCAATTTTGTTGTGGCCATTTAGAAGTACAAATCCTACGAATTTAAAGAATTTCAAATATCTGCGAGAAACCATCGTCGCATTACCAATAACCGCCAAAACCTGGAGATCTTTTTTGCTATCAGTCGGATCTTTTTAGATGCAGTCTCATTTTGTAGGTCTCATAAAGACCACCTAAAAATCTTATGTGAAAAGTTTTTCATTCCTGTCAACACTTTCGATTGAATCCCAAAAAACCCGTTTTCTCATTCTTTGTTGTCGAATAAAAAGTTTTCCTACAAAAATTGGTGTACCCATGCGTCCATGTATTGAATACCCCCTTCAACAACATGCTGCAATAAAGCCAGACTTTATTTACCATTAGGGGTATTTTTGTCTAATAGGATTAGACTACATAGTGACTTAATAATAAGTATGGAGGACTCATCTTCATCGTCACATCGCCCACAAAGAGGATCTCCGACAATACCCCCTCACCCCTTGAATTTTATTAACTTTATGATTTATATCGGTCGACCTATATCGGAATATGAAGTCATATCGGCCAATCATCGGCAAATTGGCCCATACTGCCTATATCCATATCGGTATCGGTCGATCCCTTTTTAATTCCCATGGTCTAAAAAAACATTTTATTGGAAACACAATAACTTCACCATATTTCATTTTCATAAAACAAATCCTTTTATAGCGATTATACAAAAAATAAAATACCTTGCTTTTATATGAATAGGTAAAAATTACCTCCTGTCATTCACGGTGCCCGATTACACAACAAAATCTACTATAGGTGAGTTGACACCTTTGTCCTTTGTATAATAAAAAATTCCCACAACTTGCTGCGCTGCGAGTTGCGACCCCTCTATGCGCTTACAGGGTGGAATACGTAATGCGATGTAACCTTTGACGCGGGTAGTAAGTGTTCCGCATACAAACAACAAACAGGTTTTTGTATAGAAATTGCGCCAATTACAATATTCACAGCGCCTGTGGAATGGTAAGGATAACAACAAATTACAGACCTGGGAAAATAATTAATCGTAAATTAAAATGTTTATCTGCAATAGCTAAGGAGTCATATGATGTATCAGTAATATGGCCGCGGCATGGCCTTCAGGAAAGCAAATGATTTACGAGATAAAAAACAATATTCAAAAACAATTAAATAGTGCATCGTTTAATTGAGCAAAAAATATCAGTAGGGTTAATACTCTCCCAACTAACAATTTATGTTTTATAAATGTCCTAACGACGTTTACAGAACTATTTTTATACAATAACAATGGCGCTATAAACATTCTAACAACGTTTATATATAACTGCTAATAAACCAAAAAATGGCACACTTCTAGTGCAGCAATTTTGTTCTTTAATTTGTACGGGTTATGGATAAGCACTGAAACACATATTCTTACCTTAATTTAAACGACTTCCCAACTATTTAAGATATTTTATAATTTTTGTATCCTTGCTAACTTTTTTTTATATAACTATATAATAATTTTTTAAGGTATCATCTGAGTGGAATATATTTTGGCGAGAAAGGAAATATTAATAAACCAATTTTATAAATGTTCACAGAGACTTAGTAAAACAATTTTATTGATGTTCACAAACGAATAAACTCGTATCGGATAACACCAGTATAAATCTATTATGAAACAAATTAAACTTTAATATATAATAACTTTAATTTTGTTCAATACTCCTAAACGTCGTATCAGATTGTTGTGGCAATTTTATTAAAAAATGCATTCTAAGAGCAGTTTTAAAACAATTATAAAATAAAATATCACGGACAGTTAAAAATTATAAAAAATATTTGCTAGTTGAGATATCTCTCTTTACAAACAATTCGAAATAAGTTACCCCTAGGTTTGACCAGAAGAGACGCAGTCTAAACTACGATATTATATGTGATAATATATAATAAAACATCAGAGAAATGTGGTATATTTGTTTTGCCATCTTCATAGACTGTTAGATTAATATGAAGCCTCTAATATTCTTATGACTATAATATTTCAAGTTATTTCATCACAGAATTGCAGAACTCTCTCTCAAATTGTAATACAGTCAGTAGTCAACATGTCTTTTCGGATGCGTCACCAAAAATACAAATTTCATCCGCTTAGACTAAAGCAAAACCGAACCCCTGACATAAAAATTATTCATTTTCCATATGAACTGAAAACAATAAATACTTTGCATTATCAAAAAGACAAAGCGAAATGAGTAAGAAGAATGTTTGCACAAGCGCAAACCCCTAGTTTCTCGAATTGCTCTTGAAAAAGCTCAAAGCACACCCTGCGATGCACAAACAATCCGCAATTTGCATAAAATTACGTGACAGTACAACCCAGAGGGGTGAGAATCTAGGAATAGCGCTACCTCCAGCTAGGGGACGAGCATGAGCTATTGAAATAATGATTAAAGATCCGAAACGGGGTGCTGCGGGGTGCTGTCTACCTGTCCAATAGATTAAAATCCGAATATGCGTCGTGGGAAATGGGGGATACATGGGACACTGAACCTAGAAAAGAGGGATTTTGTTTTGCTTATCGGGTGCATGAAGACATTGAATCAATTGACGGAAGTGTGGAAGTATAAAAATGTAAAAATTGCGTCAAAGTTTGCGCTGAGTTGGAATAGAAAAAAAATGGCGTCAAATAAGTTAACTCCGAACTTCCCACTCAGACAGACAGACCCACGGAACAGAGTGGCATGGTTTTTCGACATGTGCATGATATACAGTAATGGACAAAAGTATATAGACAAATTAATATTGCCGCTGTATTTCTTTTTTAACTTGCTTTATCAATACACCAACCTGTATACATAATTCTCTATAGCATAATACTCACTTATTCATAAATAAATTCATTAGACTCCCTTCAATAAAAAAATAATTGGAAAAAACTGGAACTATGAAGGACAAAAATATATGGACAAAGCAAAACAGTTATAGAAAAAAGAAGCACAGTTCATTGAATTAGAGAAAAGCAACCATGTTTGTGTTAATATTTTGTAGCATAACCATTATGATCAGTCACCGCCTGGCATCGTCTCGCCATAGATTGTAGAAGTTTCTTGATATAAGATTCATCAATCTGTCTCCACTTTTCCTCTAAAGCGGCAAAAAGTTCACCCTTGTTTGAATAATTTTTATCTCGTGTTTGCTTATCTAAGTATTCCCGTAGATTTTCAACGGGATTTATATCGGGAGACTGTGAAGGCCATTTGTGAACTGGTATTTTTTCATCCAGAAATAATTTATTTGCGAGATTTGAATTGTGTTCCAGGTCATTATCCGGATCTTAAGGACATATTGTCTTCCATACAGGGTAACATAACATGTTTTAGTATGTCTGTGTATACAAACTTATCCATAATGCGATCTATTCTATGTAAAGGTCCCATCCCAAAACCTGAAAAGCACCCCCAAACCATAACAGACCCGCCTCCATGTTTGACAGTGGGCAAAGTGTACTTGGGGTTAAATCTTTGTCCACTAGGACGTCTACCGTAATGAACACAATCTGATCCAAACATATTGAACATGGATTCGTCGCTGAAACATACCCTCTTTCAGTCACAGATGCTCCAATCAAGATGCAACCGTGCAAATTGTAATCGGTCCTTACGGTTTGTCCTCGAGGTTAGCGGCTTCTTACTCGGGGACGTACAAATAACTTCAAACATTTAATCTTCTACTTATAGTTTTCGTAGAAGCACTGACAATTCCTTTTGCTCGATTTCGGCTTTTATTTGTCCTGGGGTTTTAAACGGATCTTTGGAACAAAATTACGTTTATTAATCTAACTGATCTAGCATTTAGTTTTCTAGGCCAACCCCTTCTCTTAGAGGCTTCCAAGATACCTTTTTGTTTATATTTGTTCAATATTGCCCAAACTGCTTTGCGCTTCAGCTTCAATTTTTTGGCAATGTCGACTTGACGTTGACCATCTTTGTATAACTCAATGATCTTAAAATCACTCAACTTATTCCACTTGGTGAACACAAACTAATCCTCTTCTGACACGAAACTGTACTAAACTGATGTTGAAAAGAATTTGTCTACATATTTTTGTCCCTCATAAAAGAGTGCTTATATTCAGAGTTGTATTGTATTTATTGCAGATAATGTAAAGTCAAGGAATTTAGTTTTTCTACTAATAACGCATTTGTTTATGGAGCAATGAAGTATGAATTCGTTTTCTAAACGTATTTAGGTAAATATTCATATTTGTCTCTATACTTTTGTCCATTACTCTCTCCAAAAAACATAATATCTTCGAATATTTTCGCGATTACAATACTTCCCCGCCAGTAGTCCTTGGTACTGCCACGCAGTGACAAAAAAATTTCAATTTACACACAGACATACAAATGCCGCGTATCTATCTTTTTTTACTATTGTCAATATAATTTGAAAACCATCTTGTGGTTTAACTGAAGATATCTGTATTGAAAACATTGCATGCATGACCTAATTCAATATTTCGTAAAAAATATTCTCAAATGTGAATAGTGGAAAAGTTTGGATTTTCCTAATACCCTCGAAAATGAGGTCAACCAGGATAATTCTGTACTTTACATGGGAATCTGTCATCAATTAGATTATGTTTCTTGTTTAAAAAAAAAATATGCGTTACAAGGGATGCTGCGGGTCAGACTAAACAGCCATCATCGGGCAGTGGCAGAAACTACTCGAGACGTGTTCTGTAACGTGATTTAAATTAACTTTGACATGTGTAATTTAAGATCCTCTAAATAATTGCATGTAAAATCCTCAGATATTATAGACTCGCTTAAAATAGACCCTCGTTTATAGCGCACTATTTTGATCCATTATATGCGAGCAGATAAAACTCATAAATTGAAAGGTGAAACTTGCAATGGAGGGAAACTATCAAAAAAGCGGAAACTATTTATAATAGGTAAGTGAATGAATAGAAATTCATGTTCTAATTTTTTTGATATTCAATGGCAGTGCTGCAAAGAATTTAAGACTTTTTTATTTCAGGGAAATTTAAGAATCCCGGGTGTTTCAAAAATGTTAAAACAATTCCCGTCGATTATGTTGGAAATAATAAAGCTTGGATGACTTCATCAATTTTTGAAGAATATTTTAAAAATTGGGACGCTGAACTTGTCAAAAAAAAATCGTAACATTTTGCTCTTGGTCGATAACTGCCCCGCTCATCCAAATATTTCACTTAATAACATCAACCTTCAATTTTTTCCACCCAATGTGTCATCAGTTCTGCAACCAACGGTACCATTTTGAGTCTTAAACAAATGTATCGGAAACATATGTTGATGAAAATTATGGAGCTTCAAGAAGATGCCAACAGTACCAACGCCGTCACCATTTTCGATGCTATAAATTTGCTTACTATTGCATGGGAAAAACATAACTGAAATAGTCAACGATTTTAATCCAGAAGATGAAATTCCATTTACTGAAAATTAATAGTTTACTGAATATAGACAAATTTATTGAGTATGTAAATTTTGACAATAATTTAATAGCAACACAGGAATTGTCAAACCCCAATTTGGTTAATGAAGGATCCGTTGATAACGAACAGGAAGACGAGCTAGAAAACAACGATGAAGAAGAGGTTCCAGTGACAACTAAGGAGGCATTAGACTGCGTGAAAAAGTTGCAACGTTATTTTCAGCAAGAAGAAGACAGTACAGCCACACTTACCAAATTAAATAAAATTCAACTTGCTGTGTTCTAAATAATTATACAAAAAAACAATCTGTTCAAATGAAAATTACTAGCTTTTTTACCAAATAATTCACGGTTTTTACACATACCTACACAGTACGTAGGCCTGTAACATGTGTATCAGATTCTAAAAAATGCAAATTTCATAATTACGTATAAGTTTTTTGTATGTATCTTTATTTATGTAATACATGTTAAACAAACACATTTTACGCTTTTACTTTGTTATTTCTGCTGCTTTTTTCATTAAAAAAAGTGATGCTTTTAAGACAGTCCCGCCGAGTCCATTATAAGAGGGTTGCACTGTATATCTAACGGATGTGTAATATTACCGAGATCAGAAGCTTCTATTTAATAGAACGCGTTTACTGATACCAAGAATGCCGATTGGCGTGGGGATTAAAAGATCGGCAACTCGAAAAGCAGCCCCTAATAAGAGTTTGGAAATGTTCCAGAAGTGTCCACCGCTACTCCATTGTTTTCGAAAACGCGGCAAATACTATGCTATATATAGTAGGTACATCGCTTTCTGAATTTTATAAAAATTAACAAAACGTAATGATATCCCTTTTTCAAACTGGTATGGAAACTCTTCGTCTATAGCATGCTTTTATCTCTCTTAAACAGTCCCTACTTCACGTGTAAACTAATTATATCAACTCATTCTATTTACAGTTGTCTGCACATGAGACCTCGGGCAAACAAGAGTGCAGAAAGCAAACATGGAAATACCATCTTTGTTTAAGAAATCTTGCAGAGAACTTGGTTGGATGAAATCCGAAACTCAGAAACGCCTGGGTGGTTATTATCAAAACAGTGCTGGATCGCTGTCTACCACATGTTGATTGTATTACCTACTTTAAAATTTTCAAATTGAGTTTATACGTACGTTTACCAGTTCATCAAAAAAAATGTTCATTTATATGAAGACTCGCGAAATACGGTCTTTTAAGTTTTGCATATGGAAATAAAACAACACGGTAGGTAGTTTGAAATGACTTTATTGTTTCTCGAAGTATTCTTTTCGAAGCACTTATTCCACTCGTTTGCTCTCAGATCCAAAACGGCATTTTTGAATGCGTCAACTGCTTTTTCTGGTGACTGGAACCTTTGACCACGCAGTCTGTTTTTAATTTTCGGGAAAGTAAAGAAATCGTTAGGACTTAGATCGGGACTATACGGAGGATGGTCCAATAATTTCACGTTTTCTGCCGTTAAATACTGCCTTGTTTTTTGGGCTGTGTGCGAGCTTGCATTGTCTTGGTGGAGGATGGTTCTTCTTTCGGGGTTGATTTTTCGAAGCTCGGTGATGACTTTTGGCAAACAAATGGTGGTATACCAATCCGCAGTAACAGTTCTTTGCTCATTAAGAGGAATTGTTGCAATATGACCCGCTTTTGACACAAATGTCGCGACCATCTTTTTCGAAACACTTCGAGAACGGATGACTTTTGTTGGCTTTCTTCACCTTGGAACACCCAATCAGCCGACTGTCGTTTATTTTCTGGTTCATAACAGTAAATACACGATTCATCACCACTCACAATGCTGTACACATTTTTTGAGTTTCCGGAATTGAATTGAGGTCTTTGAGATCTTCAAGGACGCCTCAACCTCGCCATATGTCACATGGCTATCTTCAATGATGAGTTTGCGCACAGCATCGACTTTTTCCTGGGTGACTGCCGTTTTGGTGCACCCACCCTGGGATCGTCGCTAAGACTCACCCGTCCACGTTTTAATTCTCCATACCGACAGGAAATTGTCTACTGATGTGGCGCTTCGTTGCCGAAAACAGACAGTAACTCAGCAAGGCATTCTTGTTGCTGAAAGTTGTAATAAATTATGGCGCGAAAATGTTCTCGGTTGAGTTCCATTTTTCTAATGACTTGGTGACACTTAAAAATGCACTGTAGTGAGAACACTGCACGTATTGTTGTGGATCTTTGAATTTAAGTTTACTAAAGAGTGAGGTTAAGATCCCGTACTGACGTTCGATCCGCGCGGCCTAATATGTTTCTACATGCAAAACTTAAAAGACATCCCTCGTAGCTGTTGAAATTCCTGATTTTTTCAATGGCTTGTTTGGAAGCTAAATATACTTTTTTAAGATGTAACTATGGATTAAACTTCTCAGGACTGAAGGAAACGTTACTTGCCGAACCTGAAGCTACATCCTACAGAAACATTGAAATGGCAACGATGTCCGAATTTGCTCCCGCTAGGCGGACGTATGTGTGATTGGGAGTCAAAGCGGTTAAACACGTAGATGATAAAAAGGCAGATTCAATATAAAAACACAAACTTGATAGAAAGAAGACCTAATTTTGATATTTTAACGTCTGGTGACAACCTTTGATATGACAGATAATGCTTATCAAGCTTCATTTGCTTTAGCTTCCCCATTTACTCTATGAGTAGGTGCGATCTTGGACAAATTTAGTAAATGGAATGGGGTCATGTGCCACCTGATTTTGAAGCTCCTTATGAGTACTTTATAACCTAGAGTATAAATTTACTATTTTTCAAAATGACGGACCGGTGGGCTATCAAAATTGAGCGATATTGTACATTGAATTGTTTCTAACTCAACAATCAATCATCAAATCGCTCTAGCATGATATGTCAATCTTATTTTCTTGGAATGAGCTATCTGAATGTGTTTTGAAAAATGAGGCATTCCAATTAAAAAATAGTGTCATTTGCCAGTCCCCCATTTTGAAAAATAGTAAATTTATCCTCTAGGGTTATAAAGAGCTTCAAAACGAGGGTAACTATTGATCTCTGATTTTATTTAAATTGTCCGTCCTGTCGCCATCTTGAAATTTTCAACTATCACTTTTACGCTAAAATTCATGCATTAATTTCACCTTCCCGAATTACAGCTCGCTACTGGATGCTCATTCAAAAAATAAGGGAAGGATCTTTTTGAAGATCACTGTATATTTTATTTAAATTCAAGGATTAATTTTTTTACAAGCCCTCAGCTTTCCACAATAGGTAATATTCTGTATAAACTATAGTTTTAGGGCCGTATCGTCGTTCCTATAATAATTGTAGGTCGCCCTTATGGCCTCTTTGATTTTCATAGGCAGGGATATTTCTAGATTTCTACTGTGTCGTATCAGTGCTCTATTTTGAGGTTATATTTTCTGTTTGAATTCTAACAAATTTCAAGCTGATAAAACTATATTCTAACGCTATAGAAATTTGCTTCAGGTTAAAAGTCTTGGTCTTAGAATCCTCTACTTCTTCAGCAAGTTCTACGTCTAGTGTGCACCATAGAAGATATATTAGTTTTTTCAACTAACTTGTATCATCTTTATATTACTCAGTACGAACCACATGCCGGTAGTTGCTTCCACAAACATACAAAATAGCTCAATATTCATGAGAAAATGCGCTGCTGCAAGGAACATCGGAAGGCTATTAGCCAGTTGCACCTGACACCTGTGAATTCATTATAGAAACTCTTAAGTACATGCCTCAATTACAATTATTGCTCGCGTTTCGTCCCTCTACTTAGGAAAATTAACCATTGTATTTTTTTATTGGTATAATTTCATGCCGAATGGGACGTGTACACTGTAAAGAACCAGACTCTCTACATGCATGCGTCGGAAACATCTGTCCACTTTGCTCAATTTTATTTATATGTCAATATATGTAGTAGATATAATTAAAATAGAAGCGTACCCTTTCGCCTTCATGGGCGTGCAGACTTTTAACTTTTATGTTTTCTGGCGACAGGAAATACAAGAAGTTCACTTCCAACAGTTTAACCGGTACATGTTACGATAGCGCTATTATAATTTCAAGCTCTATATACGCCAAAAAAAAAACTTAAGCAAATCGACAAATTTGGAAATAAACTACCCAATTGTGTAAGATATCATGCTTCATTTGGAGCATATGATGAGATCAAGGCCCGTATCGTCAGTCGTCCCTACAATTGTAAGGAGCGTTTATGGCCTCCTTAATTGTCATACTCCTTTCTCTCCTTCAAAAATTTCTAGATTGCACCCGTCCCGTTCAGCGTCAGCGCTCTCCTATTGTGAAGATATGTTTTCTTTTTAAATTGTAGGAAATTTCAGGCTCATAAAACATGATATAACTCAAAAGCAAGCACAATTTGATGCTAATAGATGTTTGTGACATAACCTCAAAATAGAGCGCTGACACGGAGAAGTAGAAAACTATGACAATCAAGGAGGCCATAAAGGCGCCCTACAGTTGTAGGGACGATACGGACCTAAGGTAACCATTTTAGGCACAGTATGCTTGAAAATTAACAAATCGAACACTCCCCTGACGTCTTCCATTCTCCACTTTCACTACAAATATCAACAGATACAATAACTGGTATAACAATATACGAATTTACATTATAACATATTTTGATGAAAACAGATACTAAAAATTTGTAGAAACACGTAAATAAACACGTTTTAGTTCCTGAAAAATGTGTCTTCCCCACCTGGTGTAATTCACATTGCATATTTTCATGTAAATGTAATAATTTTGCAATTGGACCTTGATCAATGCGTATCAAATCAAGAAATGATATTTAAAACTAGAGCGACTTGACCAGTTCCAGTAATTACCCTTAAGAATACCTTTGTGAATTTCAATGATAGATCACTGCAACTATGAAAAAAACTACTATTCTTAAATACAAAAATCAGAAGTCACATAAAATAATATTAACGTATCTCATTTTTTTTCTAGGTCATGTACGTTTTTGTAACTACCCCTGGAGTCACTTCTCTGACAGTTCTCATGTCTTGTCATGTTTTCTACTGTTCTTTTTTTCTACTTTCTACTTTTTGACATTTCTGTACAATAAAACTGTAACTTCTTAATCTATACGATTCATTTGTGTCAAGACCGATAGAACCGAAGACTATTTTTAATGGGTAATTATTGAATTTATTTTGCTAACGGTATTTTATAACACGTTTAGACATAATTAATATGAAAATACAATAAGCTATTTCTCTTAGTTGTCACTGAAAACCCATATATTCACCGATACATGTTTTGCAAACAATGTGCAACATAAACCGTAGGTCTGTGGACGCTTACGACAAAGTAATGCAAAACTAATTTTAAAAAAGATTTGTATTCATGTTTTCAAACATTCTTTTGGAAACATGATATGCTTATCTTTGTCAAGATTTTAATTGAACGTGTACCGCAATGATAATTTAGGAATTAACCCATTTTAATATTTGTTCATAAATTTTGTTTAATACAAAATTCATAAAATAAACCTATTTCTTAGTTCTCATTGACAAAAGCATCCACGAAATGTATTTGCACTTCCGGACGACACTATTATTTATAGCTGCGATAAAAATATGTATTGCAAGAACGCGAAATGTGTTTTCAACTTTGAAATTATTCATTGCTTTCACATTCACTATTCTCATTTGTCGTTGGACTATTTTATTTTACAAATCAGAAAAGGCGTCAATGTGAAATAATTTTGGGCAATTTTCTTTTACGTTTTTTGCCTTCTCTAAGTATAACGCTCAAATTTTGGTGAAATCTTGAAACTATATTAGTAAAGAGTAAATTAACTGTACCTCTCACGCATTTATATGAATTTATTTAAAATTTCTAAACATGGGGCTTGTCTGGTTTCAGAATATCTAATCTCTTAAATAAAATTATTGACTACTACTAGGATCATAAGAAATTCGAAAACATCAAAAATCAAATTTGTGAGGCTTTGAAATTGTTCGTTTTCCGCTCGCAACTCGTTGCCACTGCACTGATTTTCAAAACCTATAAATCTCTTTCGTCGTCGGAGTTAGCAAATCCTTTGTAGTGAGTTTCAGTCCCAATTTGAACGGTATTTTCATAGACGAATCAAGGATTACAAGACCGAGAAAATGAATGATATGAACTATGTAGTCTCATTTTGGAATTTTTGTTGATCAGAATTCTTCCTTGTCAGAAATGTTTGCATTTTTTAAAAATCTTCGTGGGATGATTCTGTATTTCAATTTTTGAACTGTTCATACAACCATTTCTACCAAACACTTGAAAATCTGAAATAATAATAGACTGCATGTTCTAAAAGGTTTCTTCAAAGTCCTTTTAAGGAAACCTTGATGGAAACTAAGTCTAATGGCTCATGACGTAATTGATGAACGAAAGGAATTTAATTCATATTAAAATCTTTCTTCAGGAATAAGCAATTAATATATTTAAACAATTACAAGGTACTGTATAAATTAAAGTTATAAAATCGGGGGTCAAGCTGCTTGTTCTCTTACAACTGCCCGATAATTGATTTCGTTTAGAAGGGAAAATTTTCCTCCAGCTTTCGATTGTAACGATAAGGCCAATTGCTACAAGATTACATCACATCCTGTCTCGCTCAGAATTAGCCTACCTACATATATAATTGTTACGAGACCAGAATAATAGTAAGGGGTTGATTGTGCTACATAATCGCCGGACCGTACTTCCTTTCTTTTGCTTTCTGAAGAGCTTTTGTCCCTTGACGGAAATTGTTCTTTAGTTGATTATCACACTGAGTTTTTCTTTGAGGTGGATCATGTTTTGATTAATGGTGGAGATTTTTAATATCCGTCAAGCAGAAGGAAAAATAATGAAATAACAAAAATGTTTCAACAAAAATATATGAAAAAAAAACATCAAATAATTTTTTAACGAACAAGGAATATACTTGAAATGCAAATAATTTTATTCAACAATGGCAAAGATCCAAACGTATACTTGATACACGCTCTATTGGCTAGACGCTAAAGCATTCATGGCTCAAAATGTAACTTCTGAGTTCTGAGGGCGGGATTCAAGCCCGTGAGCCTTCGATCCGATGTGCTAGCGACAAACACCAAAACACACCTGACCTGGCTACCCAGTCTCATTAAAAACAAAGTTCCGCAGATCAGACGCGCTAAAGTTGAAGACAAGTCCGCAAGCCATCCTAAGTGAAACAATAACTTGATATTCAAAGTTTTATCGAAATCAAGGTTCAGCAGATGCAGTACTACGACTTTGACCAACGCAATGCATCCATTCATTTGCGCAGATCATACGCACTATACGCCACCCCAATGCAATAAAACAAAGGAGCTTCGGTGGTATAGTCAGCGTCGGCGTCGCTCTACCCCTGATGACGGCGATGGTGAGGGGCACATACGGGCAGGCAGGTGGCCCTTCACAAGCACTCCCTTCATACGGCAGATGGGTAGTACAACAAGGATCGATAATCAACCCAAAGCACAGCAGCTACTATTTTAGATAGCTTTTTGATACGTGCTATGAAGGTGCGTATGTAAGTAGATGCCGACTTATATAGAACCAGAACTAAGTACACGCATAGCTATTGAAAATAAGTACATTAAGCATGTACGAGGGATGTCTTTTAAGTTTTGCATATAGAAACATAGTAGGCAGCGCGGATCGAACCTCAGTACTGAATCTTAACCTCACTCTTTAGTAAACTTAAATTCAAAGTTTTACAACAATACGTGCAGTGTTCTCACTACAATGAATTTTTAAGTGTCACCAAGTCATTAGAAAAATGGAACTCAACCGAGAACATTTTCGCGCCATAATTTATTACAACTTTCAGAGACAATTATCGCAACAAGAATGCCTTGCTGAGTTACTGTCTGTTTTCGGCAACGAAGCGCCACATCAGTCGACAATTTTCCGTTGGTATGGAGAATTCAAACGTGGACGGGTGAGTCTTAGCAACGATCCCAGGGTGGGTGCACCAAAAACGGCAGTCACCCAGGAAAACGTCGATGCTGTGCGCAAACTGATATTTTAGATAGACATGTGACATATCGCGAGATTGAGGCGTCCTTGAAGATCTCAAAGACCTCAATTCAAAAAATTTTACATGAAGAATAAGGAGTAAGAAAATTAGTTTCTCGTTGGATACCCCACCTGTTGACTGAAGAGCAGAAAGCAGACAGGGTTAATTGGTGTCAAAAAACGCTTGACCATTTCAATTCCGGAAACTCAAAAAATGTGTACAGCATTGTTGGTGGTGATGAATCGTGGATTTACTGTTATGAACCAGAAAATAAACGACAGTCGGCTGTTTGGGTGTTCCAAGGTGAAGAAAAGCCAACAAAAGTCATCCGTTTTCGAAGTGTTTCGAAAAAATAGTCGCGACATTTGTGTCAAAGGCGGGTCATATTGCAACAATTCCTCTTAATGTGCAAAGAACTGTTACTTCGGATTTGTATACCACCATTTGTTTCCAAAAGTCATCACCGAGCTTCGAAACATCAACCCCGAAAGAATCATCCTCCACCAAGACAATGCAAGCTCGCACACAGCCCAAAAAACAAGGCAGTATTTAACGGAGAAAACGTGGAATTATTGGACCATCCTCCATATAGTCCCGATCTATGTCCTAACGATATCTTTACTTTCCCGAAAATTAAAACAGACTGCGTGGTCAAAGGTTCCAGTCACCAGAAGAAGCAGTTGACGCATTCAAAAATGCCTTTTTGGATCTGCCAGCAAACGAGTGGAATAAGTGTTTCGAAAATTGGTTCGAGCGCCTGCAGATGTGTATTAATCTTTGTGGAGAATACTTCGAAAAACAATAAAGTCATTTAAAACTACCTACCGTGTTGTTTTATTTCCATATGCAAAACTTAAAAGACATCCCTCGTACAGGGTGTTCATTTGAAAACTTCCAACCACGGATTTATCGAAAACCACTGATTAAAAGAAAAAACGCCGAGACATGTTAAAAGATTTGCCAATCAAAAACTACTTACCCTCGGCCCCCCAGGGTCATTCCCTTACAAATTTTAAATGATAAGGGGTATCGAGTAATAGCTTGTTTGAAAGGTTTTTTCTTTATTTTGACGTTTGATTTTTTAAAATTCGTTGATTCGTTTTCAAGAAAGTTAGAAAAATCTATAGAGGGATACAGGGAAAAGGGGGAACGCCACACGGACTCTGGCGAGAGAACACGTGTGCATGCAACATGGACACAATCTGGCCCCGCCTACGAGATCCGCCGGGTAGTACCTCCGCGTTCGACAGTCAGAGACGGTCTACCACCTACGGGCAATCACAACATCCATAGCCAAGAGAAAAATTTCTCCTGGGACGGGATTCAAACCCGCACAGCGCACGGCGACTGATCAGGAGACCAAAGAGTCTACTACTGCGGCCTCCGCTGCTGCCTAATATAGGCGATGTTCAAATTTCTAACGGACACTTTCAAAAACATGTTGTGGGATATCATGGCAGATCGCACTCAACAATACAGCAATAATTTATTAATCAAAACAATGGTCAAGTTCTAAAACTTTAATTGAAAACGATTTGTCTCATACAAGTATATCTAAATGGTTCGATAATAAGCTGTTAACGATAAATATGTTTATGCCATCATACATCATTACCAACCTATAGTAAACTTAAGTTGGTCAATCAAATACCTTGGGACCGTCATATATATCCTTCTAAAGTGGGATATTCGCATAAATGTTGTCAGAAAAAAAATAAGATTTCTACTACATAAATAGAAAATTCTTAGTAATATACTTTTATTACGTCAAATGAAAATAATACAGAGCTCACTAATCGAAAGTCACATCTCATATCATTTGACCATTACATTGATTACAAAAAATGATTCTGAAGAAGATGTATACAGGTTCATAACGTATCCGACTTCTCAGCAGTTCCACATTAGAGGCTTTTTGGATCGATATCAATTGTATTTCTATGTACGTATATATTAACATCATAATTATGATACATGAAGCAAACCATTCAAAATTATAGTGCCAAAACTAAATAAAAGTATATGTTTTTTAGGACCAAAATGTTACAATAATATGCCTATCGCCATTATAAAACTTCAAAACTTCAGTGTATATGAAAGAAAATTAAGTGTAAGTATCTTGACATAAATATACCCTCTTTTTCGGCTGTTTAGTAGTTATTATAAAGGGAAGTACGTAAAATTATTTTTTAATTTATATCCTGTTACCTCTATGGGGTAATTATTCATTTTTTATGCCAGCTCAAGGCTTTGCCTTCTGTGGCCTGTAGGTATTCATTTATCTGATGTCATATATATTTTTTACAATGTGTGATATTTTTTATATACTTATAATGATGAATACTTGAATTTGAATCCACCTGAAAGCGAGTTGAGTTTTTTTCACATACTAGATTAGTCGGATAATGATATGAACTACTTTTCAGAAAAATATATAATTTTTACGATAAAACCGAAATCCGTGTGCGAAGCCAGGCAAAAAGCAATTGCAATCCCAAGAATGTCTTGCTAAAGGGTCACGTGTTCAAACGGAGAGAATATCAAAGTTCTGGAAAATCTTGTCGGGGCCCTTCATAAGCATAACTTTGGCGTTTTGCAGACAGGCTTCATTGATACAAGGCGCATTGCATTCGAGAAGGAACAATGCTGGTATAAATGGCGGCATCCATCGTCTTGGGTCGACGACTTGGCTTGGGGTGACACCCCTTCGAATTTCCTTGACTCGGGCCTTGGCCATCTGTACACTCGCAAACATAGGCGTCACGCTACTTGGTCTCCAGCGGGGTGCTTTATTGATTTTTGATATACAGGCTGAGACTTGTTCAAGATGGTGAACTAAGGAAAGGATATGCTTCGTTTGCTAGCATAATTATTATTTTGTATTAGCTAATTAGTTTTCATATACATGGTGTTTCCAAAACATGAAGCAATGTGATGTGATGATCCCTAAAATGTCTTATGATTTTCAATAAGCCGCTGCATTTCGAATATTCAAAGAGAAATCATTAGAAACGCTAATTTTGATGCCTCCGAAACCGTCAATGTAACGGAGACAAAGTGAAAAGTGCTGAATTTAAGGTATGAAAAATCGAATAATTTTTGGCCTAATAAGCAACAAATATGGTGTTCTTGAAAGAGCTAGGCAAGCACAGAATCTATTTCATAATCTTCTGATATTATTTCCGACATTTCACTTTGGCGCCTTTGTCACCGCATAATTTCAGTCATCACTTACTAGTCATCTGAAGTTTTCTCTATGAAAAATCGATTACTTGACAAACTTTACTATAATTGAGTTAAAAACTTTAAATGTCTTCGAACTAAATAAATAGTATTATTACGAGAGAACAAAAGTGAATGAATATTGCGAAGTTACATGACTTTTTATTTCAGATCATAATTGTTGTCGAGGCCTAAAATAAATGACTCTCCGTCTTCAATTGTCATAAATCATGTAATGTAATTTACTGCTTTGATACTCTGTAAAAAAATAGTTTCAATAGTCTATTTATATTATTTTTAGAAAGAAAAAACGCAGCAATGCAGAATTTTATTTTAATATAATTTATTCATAGTGAAATCACAGAAATAGCACAAAACAAATCTTTTCAACAACTAATAATTAAATTATTATATAATTATATTTAATAATTACATTCAACAAAAATAATTATATACATAAACTAAAAACAGCATGTTGTCTTATATGTTAAGATAAACCAAGAATGTTTTTCAAAATTATTCTCTCGAAGCAAAAGTTATTATTTATAACGATAAATACTTATTCACAGATAATAGAATTATTACAAAAAAACTATATAAGTGAACATCATGAGAGGTTGGTTACAAAGGGTAGAAAGACTACAGTATCATATAGAGAACAATTTTCACAAGCCTCTAGCAGTACTGCTTAGTACTACGCTTCTGGCAGACAAAATTACATTTTAATATTTGTTTCCACGGCTTGTTAGAAAGGGAAACCAATGAAACGTAATGCCTCGTTTATTTTGATAATTGTTTTATAAGGGTGTGATGTGGAGTATGACGTGGAACGACCGTACTAGCCAAGTACTCTCGTGTGCCATTACATTCATAAAAAAAAGATCAAACAAATCTAATTCAAGACGATCGCCAATGTCGAAATGCAGTGAATACACCTTATTTATATACCCTTACTCATTTCGGTCCGAGCAGCACTTCACCTGATCTCAAATTTCATTAAGCCATTTGGTCTGTAGCCCATGAGATAGACAGTTTAAAGTTAATTCCCAGGATATTTCAGACTATAATTTATCTCAGTACCCAATTTTATCCAGAACAGCAGCGTTATTACTTAAAAAAAAACTAAATAATGTCAAAAAAGTCGATAAAATGTCAACTTGTGCACTAGCTATCCGCTAGTGTGCAGCTATATTTCATTCCGAGCATGCAGTGAATGTCAGCTGGATCAAAGATGACATTTTATAGTGAAGGTTACATAACGTCATTTTTAAGTTACGTTCAGCCATTTTGGCGTGATTGAGTAACAAAAATACACCCTTCCTCATGTACAATATTATTACTATATTAGTATTAGTAGGCACTGTCTTCTGTTTAAAGAGGTATGGACATCAATAAAAAACTGAATAGTGAAAATCCTCACAAAGAGTCAGTGTACTCGTATATAGTATTTCAAACCTTATTTGCTACACGTGAAAACAAACGTGAGCACTCGCTCGCCGATTCTAAGAGGTCTGTAAATTAAGTTACGAAACTGGCAACGTAGCGTCCGATCTAGCAACACTGGAGGCGCCAGCCTTGAAAGGGAGACAGGGAACATGTGATCCGTCTTCAGTACAAGTTTGAAATCGCTCGAGTCATTTGGTTATCCGTAACGACTTTTTTTTGTGAACTTTATTCCTATTGTGTTCTAAAAATGAATAACATCAATTTCGGGCAAGGGTGTGCTCTCATGTTTTGATTCAGACTTGGGCACGGAGCGAAGGAAACTCTTGCCAAACTTCAGCAGGCCTACGGAGATAGTGTTTTGTCAAGAGCCCAGGTTTTTCGGTGGTTTAAGGCATTTTAAAAATGGAGAGAGAGAGAGTCGATTGAAGATGAACCACGAAGCGGAGGTCCTTCATCTTCAAAGACCGATGAAAATATTGACAGAAAAAGTCTCATCACTTAGGCCCGTATCGTCAGTCGTCCCTACAATTGTACGGCGCCTTTATGGCCTCCTTGATTGTCATAGTTTTCTACTTCTCCGTGTCAGCGCTCTATTTTGAGGTTATGTCACAAACATCTATTTGCATCAAATTGTGCTTGCTTTTGAGTTATATCATGTTTTATCAGCCTGAAATTTCCTACAATTTAAAAAGAACACATATCTTCACAATAGGAGAGCGCTGACACTGACACGGGACAAGTGTAATATAGAAATTTTTGAAGGAGAGAAAGGAGTATGACAATCAAGGAGGCCATAACCGCGCCCTACAATTGTAGGGACGACTGACGATACGGGCCTTAATTTGAAGACCTCGTATTCGCTTGACGCTGCCTGCTCTAGCATTTACGGACCGCTGGCCAATAGAATAGCGCAAATGTGAATGTCTGGCACCGATATTGGTTTTGACTTGGTATGATAAAACTTGTGTCAACCTGTCATCAATATTTGAATGGAAATTTTCCAGTTGAAGAAGAGTCAGTAGATGTAGAACATTCTTTTTTTATATATTTGAGCCACTACGAAGGCCCAAACACCCATTTGATCCCGTAGGGCTATAGGGGGAAACAGGGGAAAGCCACACGGACTCTAGTGAGGGAACAGGTGTGCATGCAGCATGCAAACATTCTGGCCCCGCGTTAGAGATCCACCGTCTGGTACCCCCGCTTTCGACAGACACAGATCGTCTACCACCTACGGACAACCACAACATCTATAGAGAAGAGAAGAATTCTCTTGGGACGGGATTCGAACCCGCGGAGCGCACGCCGACTGATGAGGGACCCATAACGTCTACCAGTACGCCACTGCTGCCACCTCGATCCTCCGTATTCAATATTGGAAAACATACGCGATTACAACAGCAATACGTGAGTATTGACATTACGCGGACGCCTTACTCCTGGACATGTTCTGACCTTTCGTGGGATTGACCTTGATATTTGTCCAGGTTTGACAATCATCTGTGTACATGTTCTTCCAGAGCCCGGCAACACCGGTACCAATCATTTCGCGCCAACCAAACAAAGCTCTGTGACAAAGCCAACAGCTGACCGTCTGATTCCTTGTCTCCTCCTCACCACCTTTTGCCGAAATTCCCCCGGTTTTGTTTACATTCCTCACGCACAATCGTCGCACCTATTGTCGCGATCTTCCACATATAATGCCATCTTGCCACCGCGCAATTCTTGCCTTCTGAGACGGTCGTAGAAGCAGCTGGCCTGGGGGCACGCGCCACGTCGCTGCCGCGTCTTATCGAAACCCCGTCAGCCCTTTTGCCCTCATTTTATTTCCTTTCTTCCTTCCGTCTACAGGGTGATAGTCCAAGATCCTAGGGCTGCCAGACATTAGTCATTTTAGCGTGAGATTTTTTTAAATAATTGAGGACAACTTTTGTATGTCTTGGTATTACGTACCCGCAGAAAAGATACTAAAATAGGTGACATTCTTCATTCCACAAAATATGTTTATATTTGCTGAAAACTGGTGAACGCATATTCGTTATTTCACGGCTGAATAACTACAGCTCTAATGTTGTCACCCTTTACCCTATCTGATTAGTTATATCCAATAAATTATATTGCCCTGGTAGTCGCAATTGTTACATCACCGAGGCATCAAAGACCTCTTCTCAGCTGTCTCGGAAAAGGTAAAATTTCATCGCGTAGGCTTTCGCCCGAATAAATAAAAATAGTGTGAAGTAATTTGACCTAGGCATTGATATAAATCTATTTTTGGTCAGTAGGTACAAAAACATTTTTATGCAAATGTATGGTGATATATGAAATTTGATTGTTTTCAAATATTTTGATGTCAAGTGTTCCTTCAGCTATGCCGTGAAGTGAAAGAGTCGAAAACTACGCTAGTCTTTTTTAAACTTGTTTGATACACTTGACCACGCCCAAAACTTATCAGAAACTAGGAACATACAGTTTAGGCTTTTACAACTGTGAAGATTTTCAGGATTCGCCCCTCAGGACCGTCTAAAACGTCAAAAAATGAAATTTTAGCGACTTTTTTTCTTTTTCGATCTTTGTCTCCGGCACCACTAGACCGCTTTTCAAAAGCCACAAAGTTTTTCATCCTTGACATAGTAGTAACCTTGTGTGAAAATGTCGTCAAAATCCGAGCGGTACTTTTCAAATTATAGGGATTATAAAATTAGCGGACAGACCTACAGACAGACAAACCGACGGAACTTACCTAATATCTCAATTTCGAATTTTTTTGCTATACAATACTTCCTCCCCAGTTTTGGCATAGGAAGTAAAAAAACTATTCGTAATAACTTATGTAAAGATAAAAAATAAAGAAAATATGATAAACGCAATAATACAATAATAAACTAGGTCGTTTAGGTGACTGATGGTCCTTAAGCCCGTCTTGTATTTAGAAAAGGCAGGAAAGGGAAGTCTCAAACGTATTTTGTGGATATTTTTTGAGAATGGTGTAATAAATTACTGGACTAATACATAAAAATTATTTCAATATAAGAAAAGACACGAATGCACATTTTAGGAATATCCAAAGAATTGGCGGTAAAACACGTGGATCATGCGGTCAGGTACCATCGTAGGATTTGGATGAAAATTTTCTCTATCATTAAACTGCTTGATGACCCAGGACAATTTTAAAATAAGAATAAATTCATCTGTGACGACCCCGGCTAAAAAGCCGTCCTTTGTATATTTTCGTTCCTGTTTACCGCCAACCATCTGATTGTTGTAAAAAAATAAAATTACATAACCGGCCGGCATATGTGAAGATATTTCGAGGTCATATAACCAGAACCATGAATGAAATCTCATTGGAAGAATTTAAAATGAGCGTTTTTTCAGGCTGATGTCATTGCCAAGGATGGCATGATGGTACCTTCAAACAAATTTAAATAAATAGGTACCAACCCAAGTACCTATGTGCACTGAATACATTACTGAGACACAGATAAGGGGGACAGTTTATGATTAGTGGTTAGGACAAGTTAGGATTAGGCCCATTAGGATTAGGTAGTTATACTCTTAAATTAGATGACACCAATAAGAAAGCTACTTCCCCCGATTTATCTTCCTATGGTTAGCAATTATTATTTGCTAATAGACTACTGTCCAATTTTGAACAGGACTGGAATATATTATTTGTTAGTAGAAGTGTTATCAGATAACAGATATTCTAGAAATAGACTGCAAATTGGAAATCTACTGTTTATTCTGCAATACATAGTACTTTTTGTCCAAAATAAGTATTGATGTTCTGAAGTAAATACTGCGTATGAAACCGTTCCAACGTAATTTTACGTCACATGGATTTAAAATTACGAACCTAGCGATCACTATTTGTTTATAACGTATCTCCGCCATCTTGAACGGATTATGATAAAAATTAGGCAATTGGACCCCCTTAAAAAAGCGCGGTGGGTCCCGCCATCATCTACAAGCTAAAGGGCATCCTAGAAGTTCGCCCAAGACCCCTAGTGGGGTAAAAAAAACAATTGTGCAGGCAACTTACGTGCAACTGTCGGGGTTATGGTAATAGTTGGCCATGGCCAAGTCGCGGGGGGCCCGAGGGGGCCGGACACACACAGATCACACGCCGTGTTCACAAGTTTTTTTTGGGCCGTAACACCACGTTGGGGTTCGTTTACGAGGACTGACAGCGGCCAGTGACAGTGGCGACGGCGCCAACCGAAACCAAAACTTTGAGAGGCGGGCTCCAGTGTCGACAGAAAAATGACAACATGTAGAACGCGTGCGCCGTGTATTGGGAGACGTATGCAATGGCGTCACTTGCGAAAGGGACACAGGGACATACTATTCAAGATACGTGCCTGTGACATACCGATTGCCGATCAACCATTATGCCCAGTGGACACGTGCCTTAACGTAGTTCGTTACGTTTTTGTGAACTCATTTCTCTGTGGTTGTTGGGCAGCTTTTTGTTGTCTGTAGTGATACAATATGTTAGTAAGTGTATAATGCTGTTATCGTTATCTAGTTTTTTTATGATTGTTCAAAAATGTTCGATTTTTTCAATTCTTTAAATTTTGGTTCAATAACTCACTCAACCTCAACAAATATTTGTATCACGGATTACAAGTTTCATATTCCCGGCGTTAAGTTGAAATATATGTCCATGGATTAACCCCATCAACGTTTATCTTTCTCTCGGAAAATATATTTGTATAACGTTTTCTACCGGATTTTATAGGCAATGTATCGCAAACGTATCATTCGATAAAAAGGAATTGAACAAAAGTTAGGGAGATCAAGTCATAGACATACATGTATATACATACTTCAGAAAACAATTCCTTTTATACATCTAGAAGTGCAATTATTGACATTAAAAAAATGGATAGAGTCCAGAAACTATTTTGGATCGTACTATAATCTATCCAACGAAGGCACGGAGTAATAAAACAAGTGATAGGGCAGCCCGATTAAAGGATCCCCCAAACCAACGCGATTAATCCGCTGCGATATTCGTGGCGATATAATTCTCGCGAAATTCGCTGCGAACATCTGAGGGACTTTCATATCGAAGCGAAAAGATCGCAGTGGATTGGCAGTAAACGGTGTGAGTGTAGCTTGAAAATCAAATTAAAACATGTACTCTTCGGATGAAGAAGAAACAATTCTATATCTTGCTTTGGCGGAGTAAGCAATGTGACGAATAGTATATACACCTTCTAGACAAAGATCCAGATCTATCACAAGCCTTTACCAACATCGAGAATAATCCAAGACGTGCAACGAATCTGGCATTTTCTGCACAAAAAACATTTGTTGACTTCTGCAACTCCTAATATTGTTGGTCAAGATCAGCTTAGCTAAGCCATTCATAAATAATAAACGTATTATAATAATTTCTCAGTAAAGAGTAACTTACCGGTGTCATTCAATTCCACTCCTATCTCATCCCAGATTTTGTCTTTTTTTCGAATATTTTTGTAGTCTTCGTTGTTCAAGTCATAGAGAATTGGAAATTGTTTAATTATTTCCAGAAGTTTTTCAGTGTTTCCCATTGCCACAGCGATAAAAATCGTGCAAGCAGCGAATTAAAATTTAAGGATCCCCCAAACCAACGCGATTAATCCGCTGCGATATTCGTGGCGGTATAATTCTCGCGAAATTCGCTGCGAACATCTGAGGAACTTTCATATCGAAGCGAAAAGATCGCAGTGGATTGGCAGTAAACGGTGTGCCCTCATGTTTTGATTGGAGATGAAGGATTTGCCCTTAAACCCTACCTAATGAGACCGTTTCCATATAGACAGTCGAAAGCAGACGCTAGAAAAGAAAAATACAATACTGGGCGCGGAGAGTAGTGGAAAATGCTTTTGGGATTCAAAAGTGGAGAATTTTTTATAGGCCCATGGAAACGAAAACAGATACTACAATTTTAATAGTAAAAACTACATGCGTTCTGCATAATTTTTTACGCAGTAAGCAATTTGACGAACAGTATATACACCTTCTAGACGAAGATCCAGATCCATCACAAGCCTTCACCAACATCGAAAATGATCCAAGACGTGCAACGAATCTGGCATTTTCTACACGAGAAAAATTTGTTGTCTACTTCAACTCCTAATATTGTTAGTCAAGATCAGCTTAGCTAAGTCATTCATAAATAATAAACGTATTATAATAATTTCTCAGTAAAGAGTAACTTACCGGTGTCATTCAATTCCACTCCTATCTCATCCCAGATTTTGTTTTTTTTTTCGAACATTTTTGTAGTCCTCGTTGTTCAAGTCATAGAGAATTGGAAATTGTTTAATTATTTTCAGAAGTTTTTCAGTGTTTGCCATTGCGACAGCGATAAAAATCGTGCAAGCAGCGAATTAAAATTTAGACGCTGCACTGTCGCAAGGCTGTGAGCGAAATTGACGCACAGGTCTGTTCTTGTTCATTTGCTTCTACGAGAAGAGTCCCTGGACGACAATGTCGTCGCGAATTAATCGCAGTTGCTGTGAAATATTCGCGTCGGTTTGGGGGTTCCTTTAAGGCTGCTACACACAGTGCCGCCGGGCAAGCCGCCGGCTAAGCCTCCGTACACCCGGCGGCATACAAAGCCGCTGGCCTTGCCGCGCAAAGGAGCCGCCGGCATTGCCGCCGGGGTATGCCGGCGGGTTACGCGGCTTGCCGGCGTCACTTCGTTCCTGGCACTCGAGCGGTAGTGTTGTACGGTATTTGACATTGTTAAAGGCGAAGTAGAGAGAAAGTTAAAAAATGTAACCTCTCATTATTTTCGGGAAAAAAAGAAGTTCGAACAGTTGCACAAATCTGGTGCAGGCATAGACGATGTACAGAAACCCAAAAAACATGCTATTGCGCAAACGCTGATACCCCACATCATCTTTTTATACTCTTCTATCATTACAGTACCGTTTCGCCACTTTCTATTTTGTAAACTTGGGTGCAACCCAAACCTTCTCGTCCTTTTGTATTTTTTTCTTATTAAAATTAAAATTACAACTGCGGCGGCTGTGCTGATGATTTCCTTATTCATTTTAACCAACCAAGCATAAAATATGCACTTCACTAGCGTTCTATGTGACAGTCACAACCGGAATGATGCTTGGCGGCTTGTGCCGGCGGCTTGTATTGCCGACGGCATAAACCCGGCGGCATTGCCGCCGGCTTGTGTGTAGTAGCTTTTAGACGCTGCACTGTCGCAGCGCTGTGAGCGAAATTGACGCACAGGTCTGCTCTTGTTCATTTGCTTCTACTAGAAGAGTCCCTGGGCGACAATGTCATCGCGAATTAATCGCAGTCGCTGCGAAATATTCGCTTCGGTTTGGGGGTTCCTTTACACGGCACAACTACCTGCAAAACCGATAATGCGTTATTGCCAGTGGCGTGTAGGTTTTAAAATTAATTGAGGTACCATTTAATTTATTTTCACTGTTTCTTCTATCTTTTTATTACTTTCAAGGTGCTATAAGGTTTATTACATTGATATATTAAATATGCTGCCC
The DNA here is from genome assembly GCA_963669975.1 of Acanthoscelides obtectus. Classification (NCBI taxonomy): domain Eukaryota; kingdom Metazoa; phylum Arthropoda; class Insecta; order Coleoptera; family Chrysomelidae; genus Acanthoscelides; species Acanthoscelides obtectus. Next base: position 84,675,494 of record CAVLJG010000006.1, on the reverse strand, counting down.
CAGTTTATGTTTCGTTAACTTTACATATTTTTTATATTACAAAAATAATTTTAATACATGGGAAAACATTAAGAAAAGGGCTCAAAAATTAAATTCTTTTTTAGATTGGATTCTGTATTTTTATAATATAATACCTAATAATGAATATACCTGCATTCATTACCACGTTTATTTCGACGGCTCTATCCGTATAGACTTTAAAGTGGATTATCCCAATCATGTGTAAACCTGACCGTTTATTTCGGCAATCCACAAGTCAAACCAAAACTGATAACGTCAAAATCTTGGACAGAGGGCTCCTTCGAAATTAGAGGTCAGGATTAACACAAGATTAGGATAACCTAATTTGAGGTCTATCCGGATAGAGCTGTAGAAATAAACACGCTAATTATATAAGTAAGTTTGGGGATATACGTCCTTCGTCATTATCCAGTAAATATACAAATTACATTTATTAACTAATCGCTATTACTATTAGTATAATTTGAAGATTCTGAATCGTTTCCCAAGTTAATAATCACTGTTTCAACCACTCTTTCCATGCATTGGTCAGTTGTTAAAAAGTTGCTTTGCATCTGCGATCTTAAAAGTTATGTTTTTTCTGGAAACTTCGTTTTTAATTTGCGCCCAAATTAACTCGATTGTCTTAAAATCGCGATGGTAAGGAGGCAGGCATGAAATAGTCCGATTGGTAGATTTAGACCCGTATCGTCAGTCGTCCCTACAATTGTAGGGCGCGTTTATGGCTTACTTGATTGTCATAGTTTTCTACTTCTCCGTGTCAAAACTCTATTTTGAGGTTATGTCACAAATATCTATTTGCATCAAATTGTGCTTGCTTTTGAGTTATATCATGTTTTATCTGCCTGAAATTTCCTACAATTTAAAAAGAAAACATATCTTCACAATAGGAGAGCGCTGACGCTGACACGGCACAAGTGTAATCTAGAAATTTTTGAAGGATAGAAAGGAGTACGACAATCAAGGAGGCCATAAATGCGCCCTACAATTGTAGGGACGACTGACGATACGGGCCTTAGCCATTTTGTCGATGACATACTTATAAGCACTTTTATTGCCCTTGACCAGATTTAAAAGTTCTGCTTTCGTTGTCAAAGGGAACATTATGCCTTCCTAGCCATTCCTGTATTTCCCCTTTTCTGTTTCCACTGTTTGGTGCTTTATCAATACGCCTACTATGGTATGAAGCATTGTCCATAACAATGTCAGCGTTCTCTTCTAGATGGCTTATAATATTTTCAAACCATCTTTCAAATAAATTGGCATTCATATCGGCGTGGTAGTCTCTTGCTTGTTTTGATTCAAATATCAACAGACCGTCTTCTACGAAGCCATTATCAGATCCGATGTGTAAGATAATTAGCCGTTTTCCTTTACCTGAAGGATTATTTTAACCCGTGGAGAGACCTTCCAGGAAGGCTTGCCGAGGATGCTCAAATGATGAATTCACCCATACTTTGCTAACAGTGTGCCCTGTATTGAGCCAAGTCTCATCTAGATCTAGTATATACGTCTCCAACATATTATCTCGTCCGTTTCTTTCAAGATACTATTTCGCTTCCTTCCTACAAAACTAAAAATTACATTAAATCTTTAAATTCGTTTCTTGTGAAACGTTGTCCAAAACTACTTTGGCTCTATAGTAACCTTTGGGAGGAGAAAGACTTGCTTCTTTTGTGCTCTGCCAAAATTTTATATAGGTACACTGCTAATCGATGCTCCTGAAAACCAATTAATACATTTTGCATATATTATACGAGTATATACATGCAGTAATAAATAATAAAAATAATTGAAAATAAGTTTTAAAAATCAAATGTGTGCAATAGAAGTAGCTATCATATTAGTGTGTAAGATATTAAACCAAAAATATTATTATTTGGAATCATACATCAAACTAAAAAACATTTTAAATTATACTATACTATAAGCTAAATCCTCACCTGATGCTCTTGAAACAAAGGCTACACGTTCTGTCTGAGTTTTATTTGGATAGCACTCCCGAGAAGCTATATAAATGTTTATAATAGTTTCTTTTCCAGAAACCGACACAGCTCTTTTTGTCCGCACGTCACAGACCTTTGGAAAGTATTAAAGTGCTAATTTTAACGAAATGCGAGTCAATATGTCCGCATCACTAACGGGGCTTAAGAATGCTTTTCATATTATTCATATAACTGACATAGTGATGTTATTGGATTAATAACCAACTCATTTCTGTATGGCCGCTATCTGTGAAGGAAGTATGTTTGAGTTTTGACATACTTGAAAATTATTGAATCTTGAACTATCTACCCATCTCTCGATAGCCAAATCCATCTCTAATTCGACCCCTTAATGACCTGCGTCACCCTACCTTTCAACTTTCGCTCAGCCAGTGCAGATTGAGGTGGAACCAACCAATTCAGACTAGGTAGAAGGATCCAGTCAAGAATTTGTTTGTCTCCTAATTCCTATAGTCTGTAGTGAGAATCAAAAAGCATTTTAGAAGTGCACTTGTCATAATTCAATTTGCTAACAATCCTGTCAATAGATTCGTATCTTTTAGTATTATCTTTTAAAAGTGCGAGTAATTGCAGATAATTGTGGTTACAGATCCGCAGGATTATTACCTAACTTGAAAAGTGAAATTATGTCGGTTTTTTGATAAGTAGATTTTTTATTACATTATGTAGGTTTTCCAACCTGACGTCAACTTGGAATGAGCTGTCGTCCACGGTGTGGTCGTCCACTTCAAGCGCGGACTGAACTATTTGCACACTAACCTCTACGTAGTCAACAAGTTGACATCTAATCGTTTTTTCTACATTTTATAGGTTTTTTACGTAATAACCCTGCCATAGTCAAATGAGTAAAAATTATATAACATAACTATGCAATTTTGGCGGCAAACATCCTTCTAACAGATTCGAATTTGTTGGGTGGAACTACAGGCCACAGGTGTAACATAATACAGGGTATCCCAAAATTGGTGGACAATCTTTTTATTTTTTATACAGGGTGTAAACGTTATGCTAGTAATTATTTAAATGGGTGATAGATGGGGTTAAAAGAGGCAAAAAGTTTCATATAACATATGGGGGTCAAAACGGCATTTAGAGAAAAGCGACTTTAAAGTAAGATAAAATCTGACAACGCCGCAATGCCAGACGCAAATTACGACGGAACGCAGTGTAAATAAAGATGGGGTTTGTTATTTTTGGCTCTTAGGTATTATTTCATTATTTGATAATGTACTCGTAAAATGCAAACAATTAAAAAAAAACGGACTTAACACTAACTGTCTCAGCGCTTCACCTAGTGTGTGAAAGTTTATTGAACGTATTAAAAAAATCCACTTATGAATAGGGAACACAATTTTGATACATACATTGTTTTTCTTTTTAAAACCCACACTGCACTTTTTGTATTTAAAGAAGGTGTTCAAATTGTCGTCCTCCACTTTCCACATAAGCTTCATTACGACGAATCCAGTTTCTTCTTACTATAGGTCCTCCAAGTTGTCAATTTATTATTTCAGCCGCATTAAAATTTTTGTCGCGAAGTTGTGCTTCAGTTGTTATTGGACCAGCCCCATAAACAATCCCTTTAAGTTCTCCCCAATACCAGAAATTTCAACCGATCCAGCGTTTTGGATAATGTTCATTCAAATACTGAATGACGCCTCTAAAAATGTGTGGTGGTGCCCCGTCATAAAGAAACCACAAATTCTGTCTCCGTTGTAATAGCATGTTGTCTAAGGTCTGTTCCAAAAGTTCTGGTAGGTTATTGGCTAGAAAACTAAGGGATCCTTCTCCTGACAACTTTGGGGGTAACTCGAAAGGGCCAATTACCTGATCGTCAAGAATACCCGCCCAAATATTTATTTTAAAACGTTGTTGGAAATGACCTTCGCGAATGGTATGAGGATTTTCTTGGGCCCACGTGTGAGTATTATGGAAATTTAATATCCCGTCTCGCGTAAAAGTACATTCGTCCGTCGCTAGAATGTTTTTAAAAAAAATCCGGGTTTTCGATGTTTTTGTGCAAAAACCACTGACAGAATGTTAGTCTGCGAGGATAGTCTTCTGGTTACAAGGCCTGCACTCGTTGTACATGGTAGGGATGAAGCAAATTTTCCAGTAGGATTCTATGGACTAAGGTATGCGATAGTCCTACGCGGCGGCCTAATTCCCGAATGCTGATATCTGCATTGATCTCCACGATATTTAAAATTTGTTCCTCCTGCTCTACAGTAACCTGTCTTGTCTTTCACGAGTGCGAATAATATTAGTGGGCTGAACACTTCCTGTATCTCGAAGTCTTTGGTACACTTGCACAAATGTCGTTCTGTCTGGGCATACCCGTTGGCGAAATCTGTCTCGATAAATTTGAGCTGCAACATTTGAATTCTGACGAGCTTCACCGTAAACCAACATGTCGGCGAACTCTTGATTCGAGAACATTGTAAATAAACACGACCACGTAAGCGAACAAAAACAAAACAACATACTAACCACTGTTACCGCTTGAGATTGATTGCCGGTTCGATAAGAGTGATGAAAAACCGACGCGCTGTTGTCATGTGTGTTTTAAATATTTAATTGAATGAAACTTACTTACTGACTACAAATTTTGGCTCAACTTAGAAAAACTTAATGCCATTTATGTGTTAATTACCCAATTTAAAAACGTTTTAGATTAGATTATAAAAATTAGTAAGATTATGGTGATTGTGGTCGATATGAAGCACTTAAAGTTGTAAACTAGAAAGCCATTTAGACAAAAATCTATTGACCTTTGGACCACGGGTCATATGAACTTTTTGACTTGTTTGGACCCCCTGTATTGATAAGTCCTACGCCGCTGGTTGTTTGTTCACAGGTCTGCCAACGGAACAGTTAGGGGAATTTCATTATTACTGCGCTTTATTTATCTTTTGCTTTGACATTTGAGTTTGAGATAACTTCAGTGATTTTTGTGGTAGGTGTAACAAGGTTTAATTTGTTCTATATTTATTTCCCTATTTTTAAATAATTTATAGCTGTTTTATCAAAGCTACAAAGCTTATTAGTCCTCCATTACACTATAAATCCAAAAATGTCTAAAGTAAACGATCGAGACCGAGCACCGAATTATCAAACATACAAACTAGTAATAGTCGGTGGTGGTGGTGTTGGAAAATCTGCTATCACTTTACAGTTTATACAGGTGAGTTTATGTAATTTTTGGCAAACAACTCCACTCAGCAACCCTTTTTGAATAAAATTTTATGGTTGCTTCTTTAGCTTGCAGTTCGGATTTTATTTGAAATATGATATAATCAATCTGGCTATGGAATCAAATATCCTTGCGACAATCCCACATAAAAATTGAGTTACCTAAGTATTCTGTTGTTTTCAGAGCTATTTTGTAACTGATTATGACCCCACAATAGAGGACTCATACACCAAACAATGTGTCATAGATGATATCCCTGCAAAACTAGATAGTAAGTATCAACTTGAGTGAAAAAATAGATATACACAAACCTTGAAAAAGAGGCAAGAACAGTATTGGATTACATATGTTTGACATCATATTCAAAATTATAGCACTAAATTGCACCAAAGAATTCTTGATTATTCACCTTCCACAGGTGATGTTATTTCATCTTTTGCATGAAATTGGTACATAGTATAATTATACCTTTGTATTACTAATAATTATTGATATCTAATAAAGATAAGGGAATTAATACTTATCACAGGTTAAATTTAGTGAAAAATTAAACAAAAGAGTGTGATGATTTTATTTGTTTGACTTGACAATGATTTGTATAATATTATAGGAGTATCTTGATAAGGATATCCTTAAATTTAAGGTAGTGCTTAAGTTCAATGCCTATATACCTTACAATTCATAGAAATGCTTATTTTCTTATGGCTAGTGTACTGTGATGACAAATGTTTTTGCAAAGTTTTCATGTTTGTTCTTGAGATATCCCTATGTTTACATGTGCTAGTATGAAAAAGAACACTGTTCAAAAAGTATTTTCTCGCCTTGTTGGGGACTGAATGGAATCCACTGAAAACTATTATTTATGATTAGAATTCAGGTTTTTCAATGAATAAAAAGTAGGTTGACTTTGCACCCCCTAGGTATCATTATCATCAGTTCTTAAATGATTATGTTTGGCACAAGTAAGTCCCCCTGAACTAGTGACCAATATGTACAATAGAAAAATTGACTGGATTTAGCCAGCCAAACAGACTCATGCAATTAGTCCATACTCCAAAGTCCACATCTGTTTGATGGTGGTGATGCTAGTTTTCTTTCCTCCTCTAAGTATCTACCATCTGACAACAGCGCTAAACCACACTAGTACAGTAACTCAAGAGAATCGGCGATGCAGTCGCGTGTCACATATACAAATATTTCTCAAAGCTTCAAGTGCAAATCTTAGGGGAAATCTACGATGTGTGAAACATGGACTTATAGGTGCGTAAAATTAGTGGGGTTCCCCACACCCTACAACCACCAACTCCTGATTTTAAAGTTACAAATTTTTTTCTGAAAATGATCAGGTGCCTCTGAAACATCAAAAACGAAGTTTGAACAGCTGTATTTTTTTCATGTGTTTGCCCCTAGCTGCGCCACCACTGGACTGAATTTCAAAAACTGTGAAGCTTTTGCATCCTAGGCATAGAGTGACACTGTAAAAATTTCATCAAAATTTGAGCAGTACTTCTCAGGTTCTAGGTGTTTATAAGATTACTGGACAGACTGACGGAAATGAGTGACATGGTTTGCTGTGATGTACATGTCATATAACAACATTCAAAAAACAAATCTTATTCTCGAAAATTTTTGCGATTACAATACTTTACATTACATCACTGCCACTCGGTCTGGAAACTGAAAGGAAAGGGGGCAACTGTGAAATTTTTGAAAACCATAAGGCTTTTAGTAAAACAAAAATTTGCTATAATATTTATTTACAAACACAGGTCATAGAAATCTTCTTTCATGTTGATGCAAGCATCATCACATTCCTTCCCAGCTTTTAGAGGCCTATATTTACATATTGCATTATTAATAGTTCATTTTCTTGAATAAAAGTGATTATGTTTGGGAAGAATGTGCAGAGATATTTTTCACTAGGCGAGGAAGTATAGTAATCGCGAAAGAATTTAGAAACTGGGATATTATGTTTTTTGTTATTTCCGTCTATCTGATCATATGATCCATTTAATTCTTTCGTTATACATATTCGTAGCCAATGTTTTTCTAAGAGGGACTAACTTGTGCCGAATATAATCCCTTATGAATTAATGACAGCATTGCGTAGGAAGTGCGCGGTCAAGCTACTTGAAGCGATTTTTTTAATATTGTTCCATGATAAGAGTTTTTCCAGAATGTATTATTTTATGACTTATATAGCCATCCTGCAGTCAACGTGTCCACACCCGACTTTATTTTATTATACCTAGAAACGTGTTATCCATTAGCAAAATAAATTCCATATAATGATATTCGATACTTTCTAATGTAGTTGATTTTCACTAGTACGAGGGATGTCTTTTAAGTTCTGCATATGGAAACATAGTAAGCCGCGCGGATCGAACGTCAGTACTGAATCTTAACTTCAAAGTTTCACAACGATACGTGCAGTGTTCTCACTACAGTGAATTTTTAAGTGTCACCAAGTCATTAGAAAAATGACCGAGAATATTTTCGCGCCATAATTTATAATTATCGCAACAAGAATGCCTTGCTGAGTTACTGTCTGTTTTCGGCAATGAAGCGCCACATCAGTCGACAATTTTCCGTTGGTATGGAGAATTCAAACGTGGACGGGTGAGTCTTAGCGACGATCCCAGAGTGGGTGCACCAAAAACGGCAGTCACCCAGGAAAACGTCGATGCTGTGCGCAAACTCATCATTGAAGATAGACCTGTGACATATGGCGAGGTTGAGGCGTCCTTGAAGATCTCAAAGACCTCAATTCAAAAAATTTCACTTGAAGAATTAGGAGTAAGAAAATCAGTTTCTCGTTGGATACCCCACCTGTTGACTGAAGAGCAGAAAGTAGCCAGGGTTAATTGGTGTCAAAAAACGCTTGACCGATTCAATTCCGGAAACTTAAAAAAGCGCATAGAGATGTGTATTAATCTTTGTAGGAGAATACTTCGAAAGACAATAAAGTCATTTAAAACTACCTACCGTGTTGTTTTAATTCCATATGCAAAACTTAAAAGACATCCCTCGTAAACTGTGAAATACATAATAGGTTGATCATTTCATTTATCATTGCTTTCAAGTTTTGGACACTGCTGGACAAGAAGAATTCAGTGCTATGAGGGAGCAATATATGAGGTCTGGAGAAGGGTTTCTACTTGTGTTTTCAGTAACAGAAAGATCCAGCTTTGATGAAATATACAAATTCCATAGGCAAATATTAAGAGTTAAGGATAGAGATGAGTTCCCTATGCTCATGGTTGGGAATAAGGTAGGAGACTCAGACATATCATTCATGCATATTCAACATAATAGTGTTGCTAGTAAATCATAGGACTAATTGTTGAGATTTTATTGTTTGTGCTGCCTGTTATTTATTACATACCTTTAATTAATATTATTCTATTATTTGTGATCAATTATACATTGTTGATGAAAGTAAAATTCACCCTGGAATTTATAAAAAAAAGTTGTGCGGATGATAACAGAGAAAAAGAGTACTAGTGTTGCCAAAGTTCAGTTCTTAGTAAGGGCACAGAAAATCTAAATCTAGTCCTTTCTTATTGGTTTAGCTGAACTCTTAAAGTAGGCATAAAGGAATCCTACTTGCAAAAAAATAAGTGCTGAATATGGAGTTCAGAAAACAAAATATAAGGTGCATTATTTTGATAAGGATTATAAGAGATATCAAATGTCTTTATCAGAAAGTTTTAATTCAATAGCTCATTATATTGGTCAAAGGGATGAGCTCTTGGGATACCTTTAAAAACTCCACATACAATACCCGTTATTTTCAGATCATTGCATGCCCTTGAAATTGTCTTAATCTTTTACCATTACACTTTGAATGGTACTATTCAAGTTATAGATGAGGCAAATTATGAAAAAACGAAAAGCTTTTAAACGTTTATGGTGATTTATAAGACCTCGTACGGCTGAAATTGTAACGTAAAGCTAAGTGATGCTACAACTTCCGATTGCGTATTTCTTGGTTTATTCACCTTTAGATCAAAGTGTACATAGTTACAATGACAAAAAGCAAATTAAGCTTCTGCAGTTGGTCTAAGTCAACATAAAAGATTATGTGTTTACCTTTCTTTAGATGATATTATGTTTGTGTTTGTTACAATGAACTTTAGCATACATGTAGATTAAGACACGTAACATATATATATATATATATATATATATATATATATATATATATATATAGGCTATTTTTTATAATAGAAAAATGTCTCATTTTCATGAAAATGCACAATAGTTGATATATAGTGATTGGCACCTATACCTTCTGTGGGTAAAATCGCGGGACGGAAAGCTAATAGGTACAAAATTGTTACACATTAGAGTCCTGATTTCGGACTTTTCACAAAATCCATTTTTAACTTAAATCCACTCTAAACAATATCATTATTTTCAATGTTTAGGTACATATATGGCAGAAAACTTCAAGAAATTTCAAACAAGTTTGCAAGTGCCCTTTATCCCTGTTAATCCGGCTCTATTGCAAAATCCATAGTTAACAGACATCTACCTATAAAATTCTAGCCATCCAGTGAAAAACAAAGGATTTTCATACAAACTTCTGAATGCACTTCTTAAAATACATTCTTGCCAAATTTTAGGTTATAGTAGAAAAAACAAAGGACATTCATGGAAAATTGGAAAACCCATCGCCAGGGTCCGCTTCAGAGTTCTGTGCGCCCGGAGACAAAGCATAAAATAAGCGCCCTCTCCCGATCAGTGGCGGCTCGTGAGGTAGTGCCACGGTGCCATGGCACTACCTTGTCTTCTTCAAAAAGAATATTTTTTTCAATCTTCAATGTTTTACTTTATTTTTTGCTTTTTCATTTTTTTTTTTGGTATAAATTATATGAAGTGACAACACTGACAACGTGACAACACCGCAAGCACCCGAACCACGCGACGAGATATAAAGCATGCCTTGACCTTGACGTCATCAACTTGTGCCAATGTCGGGCCGGCCCAAATAAAAAGAGAGAAATTTTACCAGCATCGCATACGAGCGACAGAGATAACGCTACAATACACATTTTTATATGAGGTGAATAGCGAAAGACAAGTATAATTTGTGCCAGGCACATCATCAGTCGTAATTCGTTATCAAATGATATCGGCGGTGTTTTTGTTCGGTCGGTCGTTTCGTTATGATTACGTCTAGTGCTGATTTCGGTCTTTTTTTACCTGAAAAGTGAGAAATAACGTTTTTGTTTAGTACGTCTAGTGTTAATGAACTGCTCTGTTTTGTGATCATATTTTTTACTGTTTTATTAAAACTAGTGAAAATGAATAAAATCGGGATATTAAAAAACTCATTTAGTGGTTTTTCGCTGGATCAAAAACTGCAAATTAAAGAATTAGGACGGCCAATACCCGATTTAAAAATTGAGAAACAAAGTGGTAGCGGACAAAAATCGCGCTGTCGCAAATTTAATAAAAATGTGTACGATAAAAACAGCTGGATATGTGGTTGTGAAGAAACGAATAAACTATTTTGTTTTGTATGTGTTCTATTTGGAGGTGACGAGACTTGGTCAAAAAAAGGTACAGATGATCTTATACATATATGGGATAAAATGAAGACCCACGAAAAATCTAAAGTCCATATGAATAATGTTTTTAGCTTTTCTATTCTTGGTAAATTAAATATAAGGACTCAACTCAATTCGGCTTATCGCAATGATCTAATTAAACATAATAATCAAGTGGATAAGAATCGATATGTATTGAATAAAATTATTAATTGTATAAGGTTTTGTGGAGCATTTGAGTTAGCCTTAAGGGGTCACGATGAAAAGGAAATTCGGAAAACAGAGGCATATTTAAGGAGCTGGTGAATTTAGCGCCGAATTAGACAACGAATTGAAAGTCCATATTCAAAGTGCCAAACTTTTCAAGGGTACCTCAAAAACAACTCAAAACGAGCTTCTTGAGTGCATGCTAGATGTTTATCATGAAGAAGTTAAGAAGGAGATTGCAAATTCTCCTTTTGTTGCAGTAATTGCCGATGAAACGCTGACGTAGCCTGTGAATTTCAGTTAGTTATTATTTTCAGATATTTGTGTAAAGGACAACCAGTTGAGAGATTTTGGAGAGTTTACGTCCCCGACGGACACGATGCCAAATCAATCGCTGCATGCGTTTTAAATGTTGTAAATCCATTAATAGATCAAAATCCAAACAAATTAATAGCTCAAAGCTATGATGGTGCGTCTGTTATGAGTGGTGAATTGAATGGCGTTCAAAAGATTATTAAGGAAACTTATCCACTTGCAAATTATGTTCATTGCTATGCACACCAGTTAAATCTAATTATGACAAGCGCATGCTCTGTCAATAAGCAGGCTAGAATATTTTTCCATAATTTATCTGGATTGTGCTCTTTTTTTTCGACGTCTCCTCAAAGAACAAAAATTTTGGATGAAATAGTTAATCGCAGATTGCCAAGATCTTCCCAAACACGTTGGAATTTTCAGTCACGAGGTGTTCATACAGTTTATGAAAATAGGAAAGACCTGATTGAAGTTATGGACAATATAGAAAGTACTTCACGCGATTCTTCGTCGATTAATCAAGCCAGTGGGTACAAATTAAAGCTGCAAGATACAAATTTTGTATTTTGGCTAAGTATATTCCATAAAATAATGCCACATGTTGAAATTGTCTTTAACCAATTACAAAAAGTATGCACCGATTCTGTTAAGGTCAAAAATGATTTAGAGAATTTTGAAGCAGCAATTCAAACTATACGAGAACAAATGGATAGCATTATTGACGAGATTGAACGAGTGCAGAGAGAAACTGATGAACCGGCAAGAAAAAAAAGGCAAGTTGAAGAAGGCAGCAAAAAACGGGAAGCGTTAGAAATATGCGATGCAGTATTATCGCAAATAAGAACAAGATTTAACTTTTCTGGGCATTTAGTTGCTTCTAATTTATTTGTGTCTGAAAAGTTTTCTGTTTATAAACATCAGTTTCCTGAAGCACATTTAAATGACACATGCACACAATTTTCATTTTTAGACAAAAACAGGCTTAAAACTGAGTTACAAGTATTATATCAGAGAGAAGAATTGAGTACTACTTCTGGAGCTGTTCCACTATCCATTTTATTGAACGAGGAAGGATTAAATTGTACGTTTCAAGAAACTCTTAAGCTCTTAAGTATTTTAATCACTATACCGATGTCAACATCTGAAGCAGAACGCTCTTTTTCAATGCTGAAACGGATTAAAACTTTCCTCAGAAACACAATGAAGGAAGAAAGGCTTAGTGCTTTAGGAATGCTGTCTGCAGAAAAACATTTTGTTAGTGGCATTGAAATTTTAATAATAAGGTAATCGAAAACTTTGCTACCAAAAAAGAAAGAAGAATGGACTTCATGTATAGAAAACTTTGAAGTTATAGGTACTTCTCCACACTTGTTTTATAATTTGGTGCGCGTGTGTAAATAGTTTTATTTTTGATTTTTTTTGGACATATAGATTTATTGAACCTCAAGAACTTTGACCACTAACTATCAGGGGTAAGTTATAAGTTATTCTTTACAATTTTGAATCGATTCAAAATTATGGCTTCCATTCTGGCACTACCTCACTGAATTGGCACGAGCCGCCACTGCTCCCGATAGTAATTGAGAATTTTGCGTCCCTATGACACTACGCTCTGAGGCGGCTGATTCACTCGCAATCCGGCTCTTTCGGAAAATTCATTCGCAACTGATGTCTAAAATATAAACCTAATCCGACCCTGTTACAAAATTCTTTCTGAAGTGACATCGCTGCTTATAAAATTTCTCCCAGTAAACTTTTAGGTATCTAGTAGAAAAAACAAAATACTTCAATACAAACTTGTGAATAACTCTGTCGCAAAATCTGTTCTTAGCTGATATCCGGTATACATAAAATACCTCCTTGGCAGAATTCAGATCCCTAGTAGAAAAAAAAACAGAGAACTTTCATAAAAAAAATTGAGAACACCCTCAGCCCTCTTACCAGCCCTATCGCAAAGTCCGTTCTTATCTATCATGCCCTTTCAATAAATTATCTCCATGCCAAATTTCATGATCCTTGGTCAAATATTTTTCGAGATTCTATGATTATCAGTGAGTGTGTGGTTTTTTTCGCTTTTATATATAGAAATAGTGTATTATTTCACGAATAATATTTTCCCTATACACTGAGAACCAAATTTATCTTACGGCTTGCGTTCAATGTGTATGAGACATAAGTGTGTATAGACACATATGTTAAAAAGAGATGGAAGCTGCCTGGATAGCGAAGCTTTCACCGCGTTGCCTGAGCGTACACATTCTTGGAATGCGAATTGTGTCGAATCTGTTTTGGATTGATTCCCGATCGGTCCTAACGGCGCCCCATTTTAGGTGGAAAGGAAAGGTCAGGATTGCCACAAATTCTGCAACATTGTATCATTGATTCGTTTGACAACACCGCATCATGTACAATCTAACTCAAGGTACCCACCTCCATGATGATAGTGGAGCGATTTTGGTCAGTACTAATCCAGCGTCCTGCGTCAAAATGGTTTTTTTCTGCGCACACGCGGGCAGTGTTGAAAATTAAAACAAAAGATTAAATTAAATGTTCGAACAGATCTCCTTCTATGAACTCAAGCCATCAGTCAAACTTGGTTTTTGCTGTATAGAAATAGTGGATTATTTCACGAGTGATATCTTCCTCATCTATTAGAGTTGGAAGTAAACCAACTAAATCATCTTATAGGTAGATTTAGAGCATCAGAGAGTTGTATGGCAAGAGGAAGCCCAACAATTAGCCAGGCAGCTGAAGATACCATACATAGAATGCAGCGCAAAAATGAGGATGAACGTTGATAATGCATTTTATGAGTTGGTTAGGGTAGTCAGAAAATTTCAGCTGTCTGAGCGACCCCCACTGAAACCAAACTACATTAAAAGGAGTAAGAAAAAATGTAGCATTCTTTAAAGTTGTTTTTCTGTAGATACATGGACTGTTTGATACAAACATCACCTGTACACAAAAGTGACTGGTGTGATGCTTTAGTACATATCATTGGCCTTATTTCTATGATGCCTGATATTTGGAAAAAAAGCAAACAAGGCCATGCTGTAATATCTACATTTTCCTAAAAAAAAATAAAAAATATAATGGGGTGTTTTCCACACCAAAATTGCATTTTTAATTGCTGATACACATTGTTTACAAGCATTTTTGAAATTCGTTGCACTTTTTTCTTTTCTAATTTCACTAGTGTGTTCTGAAAAACGTATTTAAGATTTATGTGTTGAAAGCGAATTCATGTGTTTAAAAGAGAAAAGGTGAAAATACTTAGAATATACTGTTTAGAGATAAAATATTGGTATACTGTAAATTTTTTTTTGGAAAATACCCCATCATTTTTTATATCAATTCAACGATTTTTTGCTTCACCTGTTAGAAAGGCACTTTCATTTTATATTACGCAGCTTTAAGACTGTTCTATAAGCTACATGCAGACTTTATGCTTGTTTCTCAGGTAATTTATCTTTCGAATATAACAAATATACCAAAAATCAAAAATTATCGAACTTTTCCCCTCCTTTGAACTGAAGGCTTATCATAATACCTTGACAATGTTTGTCTTTCATAATCAGAATTTGGCAGAAATATCCTACCTCTTATATTTAACATACATGTAGCTTTTTGCTAAGTGATTCACACCAATCACTATATTGTGATTTTGATGTCTATATAAAAAGTCACTTTTGGATATATTTTCATACTGCTCCGTGCGACTGTTAAGTTATAGTAAAATGTTGATGATAAAATATCAATGGGAAAATACTTATTTCATCCCATTTTTGTGATTCTACCCAAGCCAGATGATTTTCAGCTTTTTGTACATATATTAAGGATAGCAAATCACCTAGTTTTATTTTTTATACGTAAATTTTTTCGAGGTGTTATTCTTATCTGTCTTTTGTGACATATGGGGACAGACTGAACAGATAAATATGTAGATTGCTTTGTATGTTAGTCTGAAGACATGTTTTTTCAATAGCAAAATACTGCCTATAAAATTAAGTTATATGCACCATTTCTACCATCCAAAATAACTAATGTGCATTCCATATAAATGGTGCATAAAGTGTTCATTAGTATTTATTTGGTATAATGTGGATGCTCAAACCTAATTTGTATTTTTAAGTGTTCAGTCTATTCCTAGAACACCTATATATATACTGGATTTTGTCCATTACACAATGCTGGAAATTTGAAATTTCGGAACTATATCACACCGAATTTTTGTGTATGGAATATTCTATGTCCTAATGCGTTTTGCATTCGTCCGGCGACGAAATATTATATATGAATGTTCATATAATCAATATACACAGAAATTACTGACATACATTTTATTTATCTGTGGATTTCTGTTATTTCTAGCTGTAGAGGGATACTTATTGAGCATTTTCTCGTGCAGCTCTTACCAAAATGAATTCCATCTCAAAATTGGACATTCTTTTTCCTTTAATAAATTTGTTGATCTGTGGATCAATTACACAGAAAATGCTTATAAAGTCTCTGTATTGGATTATTAGTTTATGTATGTTTTACCGTTACGATCTCTATTGCTTATGTGTTATAGAATGAAGCTATTAGATTGCTAAAAATGGAAAATACTTTTGCAAATTGCAGCTTATATATTTAGTGGCCTAGTTTCTTGTTGGATCACCAGATTTTTTTATGATGCAATTCAAGCTGTCACAGTAGTGGTATTGTTGCATTATTAATTTCATAGTATAGTCCTTTGCACAACAGTGCATCAAGGCTTTGTCTGTTATAAATTGTAAGGCCTCAAGACAAAATAAAATAACTTTCAATTACTAAGTATTTTCAAAATAATCATGACTTGAAAGTTTACTTTCCTGGACTTTGTATTCTGCTTCATCAGAGTATATTTCTTGTGTATCTATTGTCAGATGTGTACAAGAAAAATCATCATAGTTTACTATTATACCATGACAGCTTTTATTTTACTATTAATTTGCATAGGGTTCTCTACAATGTCCAAGCACAGCCACTTTGTAAATGCTACCATATGTAAAAGCATGACATTTGTTGTACATGCTATGTGCGCATAATAAACTCAATTTTCTTCAATAAAATTTGAATTTGTGATCTCCAAAGTCCAAATTACATAGCTGTTCTTGTTGAGATACCTTTTATGTGGCGCGTGTTCACAAGTTGAAATTAGCAACATAGAATTATGAGAAAGTTTTAATAATGTCAATTAATTACTTAACGAATGAATTAATGCTTTAATTGATTAAAATTGTTATTTTTGGAATATATTTAGTGCGTAATAGTTAGAACATGTTGAAACACAAAAAAAAATGTTCTGCGAGATACTCATAACCGATTAAAGGAGATTGAAAAAGTAACTGGATTGTATTTATGTACTTGTTGAAACTTCTAGCATACAATCCTTACAGAAGAAATGAGCTATTTAGCTTCGACCATGTTATAAACTAAATGTTAAATGGTTTCAAAGGCTGAAAGGAAGTATGTATCAAAAATATTGTGTATTTAGTAAATCTACCAGCTTTTATACTCTATTTTGTATGAAACAATACATTCAAAATTACTTTGCCTTAAACGTGTATATTTAAACGCTTATGTACCGTATCCACATCTATGTGTAATGCATGATTATGTTCGTGTACAGTACAAAATAAAATTAGATCTGTTTGACAAATTCTTCATTCATTATTCATCCACATATAGACAATAAATGATTAAAATTAGCAAGGAATAACATTACAAAAATACATTGCTGCAGACTAGTTCACAACCATTGAGCTGCGCTCACTTGATTGTTGTATAATGACCGAGAACTTTTAACATCTACCAATTACAAGAGTGTTTCCGCTACTGAGCTCTGTCTGCCGAATGCAAGTGTCTCGGTTCTTGTCAAATAAATCCTAATATTACAAAAAATATTGTTAAACTATATAAAAATGTAATCTGAATGTATGTTGATCAGATGTCTGTATCTGATATGGTGCTATATTTTTTGATTTGTGTCTTTGATAAAGTGTGTTCACACTAATTACAATTTATTAATAAATATCTTAATGTCTTGTCTTTGATCGGTTTTGCTTCCACCAGTTTCCTTTACAGATAGCCGGAATTGGCGGCTCCGTTGCAAAAAGTAAAACTTTTTTCAAAGTTATGTTCAGGAGGGCCCCAGAGAACAAAATCGTATCGATTATGAGAAAAATGACCCAACTCTTGATAAAGTCATTCTAGGTCAAGGCATCGTTGGTTGTCAGAGCGGTTCGTGGGACCTTAGCTCTTGAGTCATAGTGTCAGTTTGTAAGTTTGTCAGGTCAGGTAACCCAGAAACCAGACAATTTTAATGAAAAAAGAGAAGGAATGAGAGAAAAAAGAACGAGAGCAAAGAGGGAGAAGATAATGTTTTAGGACAGGGAGGGTTTAGGCATTTTTAAAATTACTGGACAGATTTTGATATGGTCTAAAAATATTTGATTTTTTTAAGGATTTTGCCAAAATGCTCCAATTTTGGTTGTTCTTAGGTCACGAATTAATTTTGATTACAGTGTGAGCTGCGGCCTGTTGTGCTTGCGAACTTCCTCGACTGTGTAGCGCCTGTTTTTAATGTAGTCCCCTAGGTAAGGGACATCGAGGTCTCTGTGAAGAGTTTCGTTAGAGACTTACCATGGGGCGACAGTAATAGTGCGCAACGTTCTGCTTTGCAGAAGCTGCAGATTTCGTAAGTGTATTTTGGCGATAAAACACCAAACCGCACATGCGTATGTTATTGCTGGTCTTATGACTACCTTATAGAGCCGAATCTTGTTAATCAACTCAATTTAGAACGTTCACTTAATAATGGGTAAAGCTGTCGAAACGTAATTGGAATTTAGTTTTTAACGCTTTTCGAATGGTTAATTTTTATCAGCCACCGATACGCCCACTCTACGTCATCAGACCACGAATTCACAGTTGCTGGGACTAGGGACGTCATGGATGTACAGTGAGTACAGGATTGGTACCAGGACCGAACCATGAGGGACGACAGCTGTAATCAGCCGTGTTGTCGACAGAACTAAGTAACCACTATAATTTTTTGACGGGAATCTCGTTTGTTCGGGTCATAGATACGCAGTGGTTTTAAAAAATCTCATAAAAAAATAAAATTCCGGCTCAGTTGTTACAGGTGGAATATGTTAGTCAATGCTTGTAGGAAACCTGAACATATTGGAGAAGTCAAAATTTCCATATCCATCATCACAAGTGGATGAAACTTGGTGCCCTCAGTGTTAGATTAAACCAGTCAGAACAACGAAAATGAAGTTATTGGTGATTAAAAATTGAGCAGTGGAAGTAGCAACTGCATAAGTGCTTCTAAAAGTGATGGATGGATGTCAGTAATTGAAAGAGCTCTCTGCCCCAGGAGGGGCACTTTCATAAAGCATTGATGCACAAGGCTCATAGCATTTGATACTCTTATTAATCCACCACTGGGTGCCCTTTGGTAGTTTGGGTTGTTGATGTGTTTAGGATCATAAAAAAAATAATGAAGTGTTATGGCATTGAATTTGAGGTATAAATAAAAAAAAACAAATATGTAGTTTCATAACATTGAATCATTTAGTTAATCAAGTAATGCTTAATAGTACAATAAATTAATAACATTATATATACATCATACAGTACTTTACTAATGAACAGTTGAACTCTTTTTGCTATGAAAAAGTCCAGACATTGAATCTTGCAGAGCTCTTGAACATGCAATAATACATCTGAATCCTCCAGCCCTTCCTTGCTCAGTTTCTGGCCTTACATGATTAATAAACCCTTTAGAGAGTATTTCATCAGTTGTAGGAGGCTTAGGCCCATCCACAGAGAGTATTATTGGTTTATAAGTATACAAAGGTCCTTCATCTGTAGGTACTGGCAAGAATGTAGTATTTGATCTTTGACCAATTTGTATACCAGTGGAAAACTTTGTAGCTCGACTGGGTAATTTGTCAACACTTTCTTCTTTAGCTTGCTGAGCCTGTTGAGCAAAGGTTTCTATGATATTCTTTGCATCTGCATTTGAAAACATCAGCTCATCTATGAGAGCTTCTTTATCTTGAATCTTCTTCTTTTTTGTTTCTATCTCCTCCATTTGGATCTCTTTTTTCGTTGTTCTTCTAGCTGCTTTTCTAATTCTAACAATTCCTCTAGTTCATATTCCTCTCTGCCGAGTTTGCCTTTGTTTTTCATAATTTGCTCTTTGTTGTCCCTCTTGTATTGTTCTATTCTTTTGTTAGTGTTAACAACATCAATATTATTGCTTAGGTTATATATTATGGACTCTACTTCCTCTAGGTAATCATTATATTCCTTTAAGGTAGCAAAGTCTTCCTCCTTTTTATTGAAATCTCTTAACACACGTTTCCTAATATCGACTTCTTTCTCAACTGCTGCATCTTCGAATAGCTGTACGCGAAAGTTGTTCCTTCGTAGAGGTATTTTACATTCAGGACAACTCCCAGAGCCCTTCAGGAAAAGCAAGTCTACACAACTTTCGCATAGGCCATGTCCACAAACGTTTACCATCATTTTAGCGATGGATTTTGGAATTTTGATGTCCTGCATCTTGGACATGTAAAGTCGTCCATTATTGGGTTATAGCTTGAACTTCAACAAATCATTTAAACTCTACTTATTTGTCAAAAATCTTTGGATTCAAATACAAAAGTGAGGTTATGCTCAGGTTGACTTATTTCCAATGAACTGTCAACACTGACAGTTCATTGCTTATTTCACGGTTTGACAATTGACAGCATCGTCCTTGGCGCTCACTCAGCGACGAAAAAAACAGGTCAGTATTCATTTTTTTTAGGCGTTTACTATGTGTACCAAAAAGAGTTTCGATTCTTTAAGAGTCTGGGTATAGTTGTTACTCGTGAAAGAAAGTTGATTATAGTTGTAGTCAACGTTCTTGGCGGTTACGTCATCAACGACATATGAAATAAGTAAACAGAACGAGTCTCCGTACCATGGGCGCAGACTAATCTTCAGCGCATCTGCTTCTCTCTCCAGATCGCATGAAGTGGGTAATAGAGGACCGCTGTTTTAATTCTCTTCCTGGAAATACTCTAATACATTTAGCACGAGCTGTCGGCCTTCTCCATTCATCGGATTTCCGGGCATTGTGCAATTTTATATTGAAGATTGATAACAGGACAACCCAAATTGCATGCCGATGTCAAGTAAGTTGTCACTCTGATGATTATGATTGAAGGGCACTCATACGTAACGAGAAAGTTTTCGAGACGGAGACACACAGCTAAAAAACGTATGTCCTCGAGCTTACCGAACGAACGTTCACACACAGGGGTAGGTTGCATGTGTATGCATGAGAGAGATGGAGATATATAAAGGGATACTGGTAGTCTTACTTTGACCCGCTAAGAACGGTGACTACAACTATAGTATCTTCGCGCCTGATTGGAATAGTATTCTGATTCTGATTTTTTTGCATACTCTGGTTCTAAAAGGATTCTGCATGTTGTCAGGCCAAAATTGCATCGAAAATTGGTTGAACAGTTTTTTTAAAAAATTCCAAAAATTGATTTCAATATTGCCAATGTTCCTACACGTTATTGCGGCGGCTGCCTGCACCTCTCTCGTACTAAACCAGAGTATACAATGAGCGCGTGTGCGCATGGTTACCAATTAAAAAACAAAGGTTTATAACAACTAAAAACGTCCCCTATAAAATGCTTTAATATTTTGTTAAAGGATGTTTAAAGAATACCAGATAACTTCGGCAATATTAAAATTTTAGTTTTTTCATATTGTTCTTCAAGATTTTAAATACGATATTTTGCACTTTTTTAAATATTAAATCGCTTATACCTCGAAAAAGATGAGTTAGAGAAAAGTTCTAAACTGCCTTCAGAATATTTTTCCGAGAATATGCAACGACGGTACTACGTGGACCGTGTACAAAAGGCTTCTAGCGAATAATATTTGTATGTTATGAAAATTTGACTGATATACTAATTTTTTTTTACATCGAAGCAGCCGTGCAGGCAGAAGCCTAAATGCCGGAACACCGCGGCTGCTATGATGATCCCAAAGAAATTTTATTAATACGATTTTTGAACTACCTAGGGTTAATCGAACTGTAGATTGTTCCACAATCTCGACACCCTCGGGACAAAGGAGCGGTCGTATCGGCCGGTTCAGGATGTACAAAGTTCGACACGGTTAGGGTGGGACGCCAAAGTCAGGCGGGTCTGTCTGGCAGGCACATCGCGCAGCGGCATCATGGAAGAGAGCTCTGAGGAGCAAAGCCCGTTGGTGTAACGGTAGAAAAGAGCTAGATTGCCGACAGCCCGCCGGTGCGAAAGAGTCCCGAGACTGTCTGTTAGAGAAGAGTCATCCATCGGTCGGACCACCCTCCTCTGGACAGCATCGAGTATGGATAATGTAGTCGGGGCGGCAGCACCCCAAACGTGTGAGCAATACTCGAGGCTAGGCCTTATCTGGGCCTTGTATAGAGTGAGAAGGTCATGCGAGAAAAGTACTTCTTAGCCCTAAACAAATAGCCTAGCTTTTTCCCAGCGGCTGCAGCTATTGACGAGATGTGTTCGTGACAGATCAGGTCCTCGGTGATCTGGACTCGGACCAGCCGAAATGCATGGCTCTTTGGCAGAACTCGACCATTCATCGAAAACGGGTGAGCGCAGGGACGCTTTTTGTTCGTCAAAGTACAGTACTGCGTTTTGGAAGCATTGAACTGTACAAGATTGTTGCGTCCCCAAGCAGTGATAGCCTCCAGGACTCTTGTTACAGAGAAAGTCATCGCTAGTCTTATTTTTTCCAACTCAGCGGCAGAGATTGGCTTGTCACTCTGAATTGCTGCATGTAGAGTACTGTCATCAGCGAAGCTGTGGATTGGGTTGATCGTGCAGGAAAGGAGATCGTTGATATGTAAGAGAAACAGTGTCGGAGCCAAGACCGATCCCTGGGGAACACCCGCGTTGACGTTGCGGGATGAAGAGGAGAACCCGTCAATTACGACGGATATCTTGCGGCCAGAGATAAAGTCAGCCACCCATCTGCAAAGCTTTTCTGGGAGGCCATTGGATGGAAGTTTGCTTAAGAGGGCAGCGTGCCACAGCTGATCGAACGCTTTCGTGATGCCAAGAGCAACGACATGAACCTCACCATAAGACTGGATGAGTTTACTCCACAATTGAGTGACGTAAGCTAGGAGGTCCCCTGTGGATAGTTGGTGCCGGAAACCATACTGCCTGTCGCTAATCAAGCCGTGACGTTCGAGGTAGTCCAGAAGCTCGCGATTTATGCACCTCTCCATCACCTTACTTAAAACAGAAAGCAGAGCTATAGGCCTGTAGTTTTAAGGGTCGGTCTTAGATCCCCTTTTTGGGATGGGTTGGACAAGAGCAAATTTCCAGTTTTCTGCGAGGGTACCGGATTTAATAAAACTATTAGATATCATTAATTGTTTTTTTTTACAAATAACACACTTTGCAAAAAATTAGAATAGTTTCACTTATTATTTCCATCATACGAGTATAATGGTTTAATATATCACAAATGACAAAATTCTATTAATCGCTAATCGTTATTCACAACAAATGTAAAAAATCATTAAGCAAATGGGATAAAACTTTACATTTTACATTGTTACATAGGTGGGTGTTGTCATAACTCCGCAGTTATTATCTTTAGCTGCCATTAAGATATATCCATCATTGCCCCAATAGTTGGACCAACTGTTTTTGATCAACCAGTAATCTTTTCCGTTGAGTGTTCCGTAACCTACAGCCAGGACAGCATGGTCAAGCTCATCCACTGTGTTTCCACTACAAAAAAAAAAACAATACTTATTTTTTATTGATTTCTTCGACTAACGTAATTTCAGTTTTAACGCGTTTTATCTTCACCCTCTCACATTTAAGAATACTTTGCTACAATGCACTTCGTTCACATTTTTAGTTTAAAATTTCATAAAATTCACAGATAATTTTAGTTTAGTTTCAATTGCCTATCTGGTAATCATTCTTACCATTTTGGCTCATAATAGACTCCGTTTGAATAGAAACTGAAAGTCCTGTGGCTTGCATCGATCGCCACACTAATTGGTCCATGTTTGAAAATTGCCAATCTCAGAGCATTTTCATCGTTAGATGTTACGTTGACCCATCCTTTGATTGGTGCTACCTTTGGTACTTTATCAGCATGACAATATCCATCCTAAAAAATAAAATCCTCTTTAACTTTCCTGTCATATGCTTCGTTAACTATACTAACTCATCCAAAAATACCATCTTTACTACTTACTTGTCCTAGGTATGGACCATATGCTTCCTCAGTAGGAACTCCTCCATGCTTCTTGATCCAACTGTAAGCTCTGAAGTCTTCCCCACCATCGCAACCGTTGTTACCATACCTATAAAAAAATCCTATTACCAACTTTATTAATTTTGGTCGGCAACATTTTTAACTTATCCTCCCATCCACAGCATTCAAAACACGATTTCAATTTATGATGAAGACCACGACTTGTATAAAATTACTTACCCCCAAGAGCAATCCACGAGCGCTTGTTGAGAAAGTCTGACTAGTTTGCCTCCATTTTTCAAAAAGTAGGCTCCTTCTATAGCACCAATTGTTCCGAAAGACCAGCAAGAACCACAAACCGATTGATCTAAAAATATGATCAGTAGATTAGAAATTTTGTTTTGTTTTTCATTTTGTACTTGCTAAAAGCTCTTATTTTACTTAGAAAAGTTAATTTGCATACAAAAAATAAAACTCCACTAACAGATTTTACTGGATTTATAACCGATCCATTGCAGACTAACACAAAATGTCACTTGCCCATCAGCTGTTCACCTCAGTGTACGTCAAAGCGTGATGGATACTCGTGAAATAGGGTATATTTATAAACACTTTAACCGTAGCAATATACATGTGTCGGCAATTGGGACTTGCTTCTAATCTGCTGATTGCCTGTGGCAGAAAAAAATAACGTCAAGTAGATGAACTCTCAGAGGTTCCTACGCAATTCTGGATAAACGGACTCGAATATGAAACATGTATAGTATCTAAGTCGAAGGCTATGCAAATTCTTGCTAGGTAAGGTTTCTTTGTGAGTGGGTCAATCACGATGCTCCACTGCGACTCACTGGTCTATTGTGGCTCACGGCTATTTATATTTCTCAAAGTAACTCCGACTTCCTGAGGAAGTCGATTAGCTTATTTGGAGAAATATCCTTCAGATCTTCTACTGCCTCAAGTGTGGCAATTATAGGGCATCTGCACAAACGTGCTTAAACCGTTTCGTCTTTTCTTCAAGCACACAGTCTGCAGCGCCAGGAGGGTCAATTTTGGGTCCGGTTTTATGGAACTTATATGTCAGACCTTCCAAAATACTATATTGCGAGAACTATTTCTCACAGTACGCATATGGCTTTTGTGTGTTAACCGTTTTCTCAAATCAAGATCACGCGATTATCTGTAAGTAATGGACCACGTCCGAATTAATAGACTATTACGATAAAATATCACTTCTAATGGAAACTGACTTAGGCGAAGGACCAGCCGGGCATCACACGGATGGTCTCGAGCCGCTAGGCCCAGTGGCCAGTGACGTGTGAAGTAAAATACATATCAGATCAACGATTTGGAAGGTGCTGCATGGCACGTGACATTATATTGTCGAATCACAGACCGTTCACGTTTATTCATCAATATTTTGGTCGAGATTATTTTTTAGGAAATGTGGACCAACTGGCCTCTTGCCTTGATAATTTCTTACCTTTAACCGGGGGTCACGGCACCATATATTCTCCAGTCAAACTGTGGAGGTAAATTTGCACGGTTGACGTTTTTGTATGGGAATGGCTCACCACCATTGTATACACCGCTGTATTGTTTACCACGTAAAGCTCCAATTCCTCAGGAGTTTGTCAGCTAAATGGTTGACTGCTAGAGAATATCCTACAAAATAAAATATTTAAAGGAAAAATGTTCTGGTTAAATCGATTAAGTAAAAATGTTCTGGTTAAATCGATGAAGTATTATACCTTGCGAGGTCTCGTTAATTTTTTGCTTAGTAAAACGTGATTTATTTGTGTAAGAACATAATTTACGTCCCTAAAATAGAATAGCTGTTCAAATAAATATTTACCTTTATTTTGCCTATTAACTGCGTGGATAAGTCTGATGTTCTGTCTGAAAATTTCTTTCCTCAGCATATGTTCCGTTTGTCCTTCATACTGTTTGCTGTGCTTTCTCATGAACTATCAAATTCAAAATCTAGGTGGCCGGTAGTTTCCGGTTTTACAAACTCTGCCATCGGATTGAAGGTGTAGATATGCTTGTTCCCGGGTCCGGGGAAAGCACTGCAAGTCATGTCTACACAACAAAAAAATGTTTAATAAGAAATTGTGTTCTGTTTTCGTTAAGATATTTTTTTGGGATAGTTTGTTAAAAAGGAGGTGGGTTGATAAGGGCCATTTTTCGTCCATAACACACCCAAACATAAAAGGTTCGATTCCAGACTATTATTGAATTTATTTGCGAACTTCAAGACGTGCATTTTTTCATTATATAATATTTACGGTATAAATAATGTAATATGCTTCAGAAATTATTGCCAAGAAATAGAGTATTTAGCGCTTTTGTGCATTTTTTTTGTTTTTCGATCTTTGAATCCCTACGAAACGTTCCATGAACCACATATATTTAATGCTCAGTGAGTTTACTTATTATAAGTTTCTACACGAGTATTTATTTTTGGTTCAGTGAGCGCATCAATCCAAAAATACGTAATATATGTTGCGGGAGAGTGTGAGTCCCGTTACCATCGCTGCTTGTTAAGACATGATTTTTCGCGCTCGAAAAGTATTTACGTAGTAAAAGTATAGAAAATGTGATGTTCAGTCGCGTTCAATGTTTATTGAAAAACTTGATAAAACAATAATGCCTGCATGCCAGTGTGATTGTTATAAAACGTGGCGAAAAACAAACAGTGATTTCCGTAGCTGCTCGAACAAAAACATTATAGCAATACTTAGAAAATCTAAAAACTGCAGATTGGCTCTAAGTGGTGTCCTAAATGCAGATCATATGCATTCCGCGTGGCTCAATCTCAAAAGACTCCCACTTCATCTTCTGTAAGGACAACAAGAGTTCTTACTTCAACAAGTACCTCTGATGATATTGAAGGATGGTCTGAGAGTGATTCGAATGAAGAAGACAAGGAAGAAGATTAGTAAAAAATATATGAATTGTATGGAAACTGATAATCTTTTATTATTGTTTAATAAACATATATAACACTCAGATAATTATTTAATTTATGTATACCAGGAATTTCAGTTTTCATTTTAAATAAGTATGCTTTCTTTTTTGTTATGGAGTATACTCTTCATAAATATATGTCATATCTATTCGCTGATGGGCGAAAAATGGCACTTATCAGCCCACCTCCTTTAAAATCAGTGTATAGTATTTTAGCAAGATTAATATTGTAAATAACAACATAGTAATTTTGATTCATAGTGCCTCTACAGCAAATCTTACTTGAATCTATTGGAAGATTTTTTCAGGAATATCGTCGATGTTGTAGGAATCGTAATCTAAGTAGTAATGATCATAGTGGCTTCCAAGCAGGGAGTTGAATCCCTTCATTTCATATCTGAAAAATAACCATAAACCGATAAATTCGTCCTATTGTACCTGAACTTTCGTTTAGTGCTAACTCCAAGTTCTCAGTTAAAAAGTTTGACTGGTATTCCATTTTTTTTTTAGGAAATATGAAAATCTCAAATGAGTTGCCAATAGTGGACTAAAAATGTGATTCATGCCAAATAGTTTGAACTATAATACCTACCTAACTGGTACTGCAATTTTGCCAATACCATCAGGATTATCTTTGTAAATTATCCACATGGTATATTTATTTTCTTTTTCGCCAACAGTTTCTGTTAGTCCCCATTTTTCTGTTTCAAGACCGTTCACTGTTTCTTGTCCTGCATGAATATTGTACTGTATAATTTATTTTTCATTTGACAAATAATTTTCGAATTATTGTAGTATGTATACGATGAACAAATAAGGTATTAAGGTATGTTCTGCGCGAGGACGGCAACAGGAGAACGCATTCAAAAAAATCTATGATATAGTGACAGATTTTCTGGGTGAGTTTCTCACTTTCGCGGTTTCCTGTCGCCCTGTCTGCGCGGAATGGCACCTTTAGCTCTTAGTCCATGCACGGTAACTCACCAATACATTCAAAATTGATCAATTGCGGCAAAACAGTTTGTGGCAGAATTTTGTTATCTGCGGTGCCATTGACTTGAAGGCACGTTCGAGTGTTTTGCTCCTCTTCAGTAGTGACGGGTGCAATTTTTATACTAGTTCCATAACCATGACCTCCTAACTGATACGTTTTTACCATGTCACCATAATAGTCGATGCGAGATTGTTTTGACGGAGCATCGAACCTTAAACAGAAAAATCATGACAGGTATGTATGTGAGGTTGCTATTCATATTTTACAGAGAACAGTTTTTTTATAATTACGATTCAAATCCCATCTCAACGTCATTATCTTAATCTATATTTTTTACTATGGAAACAGAACAATCAAATTGAAGGTTTTCGAGATCCATAAACGAGCGGAAACGCCACTTCAAGTCGTATTAACCTTGAAAATACAGAAACGTATCATATTCGCCAGTATTTATCATAACTGCCACTTCAGATATCTACAACATCAATGGTAATCAAGTACTGAGCTTAAGATCGTACCAAACTCTCTTGATCCTAAGTACGAAAAAACTGCAATAAAAAATGTCAACCAAATAAAGCTATTTGATTTGCTCGAGACCATCCAAATAGCTAAATTTTTGGAAACACACATTTGAATTTTCGTTATATAGTATGGACTTTATCTGGGATCTGAGCAACAAAACCTTACACAGCTAGTGTAACTGTGTTCAACCGTTAATTAACCTGGTCTCCTGGTAGAATACATTACTCAATTCTCCAACTAAGAATAGGTAATCTCATCAATAGTGGCAGCTGCTGGAAAAAGCTAGACTATTTGTTTAGAGCTAAGAAGTTCTTTTCTCCGCATAACCTCCTTACTGCTACTCCTACTCTGTACAAGGCCCAGATAAGATCTAGCCCACACAACATTATCCATGCTAAATCCTGAACAGAGGAGGGATGTCCGATCGATTGATGACTCTTCTCTAAGGGACAGTCTCGGAACCCTTTCGCACCGACGGGCGATCAAGCTTTTTTCTACCACTATGTGAATGGGCCTGGCTCCTCAGAGCTCTCTTCCATGATGCCGCGCTATATGCCTGCCAGACAGACCCGCCTGACTTAGGCCTGCCATCCTATCCGTGTCGAACCTTGTACATCCAGAGTTGTGTGATAAGACCGCTCCTCATAGCAGCTGCAATACCCGTGTATTTAGGATTCTGGCTAAGCGGCTGGTTCGGTATAAAATGAACGTCCCACTGATTGTTCTGGCACGCTGACGAATTATGCATTGTTTTCGCGTAACTTGAATATATTTATGAATGTGGCATAACTCAATTTTTATAGAGAAGTTAAATTATGCGTTAAAGAAAAACGTAAACCATCTCCAAGAAAGAAAATTAACGACGTTGTGATAATCACTGAAAGTCGCACGAACTTTCGTTTTTCCATATTTGTACCTAATACAGGTGCAAACATTAAAAAAATTGGTCACACCGCTTCATACTCTTGCCGAACATTTTGAATTGAATTAAGAGAATATAGTATTTTTTAATATTTGTAAGCCACCAAATCATATCTTCTTTTCTTACCAGGCATAGAAAGGTTCATCAATTTCAGCATAGGGGATGTGGAGGATACCTTTTACAGAATAAGTCTGACTCCATACTGGTCCACCCACTTTAGGACTTGCAAAAACTAGAAAACAACAATTATTGTTGAAACGGAATGTCAAAATTATAATGATATCGTCACGTCGTGATTGGTAAATAACATAACATCCTCAATAGCACACACGTTTCCCATATTTTCACTTGATAATACGTATTTTTCATTTTATCTAGTTCTAAAAGTGCAATACGTGATTCTCAGAATTCACGCAATATTTGCTGAATTCGAATTTGTTTGTGTGTGTGAGCGAGTTAAAAAAACTATGTCCCAAATAATAAGCGAAAATTGAAGGTGTACACAGTTCAGATCGGATATTTGATTATAGTGCTCAGAATCTACTCAAGCTTGAGTAACAGCACAATAATTTCAGAAAATCAACCAACTTAAAGCTATTTTCAAGTATCCAAACAATTGGCCGATCTTTGAAAAAAAAATAATTACCGTTAGTTGTGCCGTATCGTCAGTTGTTCCTACAATTGTAGGACGCCATTATGGCGTCCTTGATTTTCATAGTTTTCTAATTTTCCGTGTCAGCGCTCTATTTTGAGATTATGTCACAAATATCTATAATATAAATTGTTCATGCTTTTGATTTATATCATGTTTTATCAGCCTAAAATTTCCTACAATTCAAATAGAAAGCATAACTTCACCATAGGAGATGGCTGACGCTGACACGGAACTCGCAATCTAGAAATTTTTGAAGGAGTTGGTAGACGGTCTCTGACGCGGAGGTACCACCCGGCGGATCTCGTAGGCGGGGTCAGAATGTGTGCATGTTGCATGCACACGCGTTCCCTCGCCAGAGTCCGTGTGGCGTTCTCCCCTTGCCCTGTATCCCTCTATAGCCCCACGGTACCCCATGGGTGTTTATGCCTTCGTGGTTGTTGGAGTATAAAAAAAAGATATGAACATCAAGGAGGCCATAATGGCGTCCTACAAATGTAGGAACGACTGACGATATATGGCTCTTTAAAATGTAGCGCGAAACTAGTAAACAAATATACAAATCGTTTGAAACGAAATGGTTTTATAAAAAGTGCTATTTTTTTCAAGACGAATTCATTTAATGCAAATGTATTCCTTAATCAACGTTCCAAAGCAAATCTGATTATATAGTGGGGCTTAATAAAACTTTATTAATGCAAGTATATTTTTACCACCGTTCTTGTGCTCAAGAATCAGGGGCTCTGTAAACCTTCCAAATACGAAGTTTGTATTACATATATTTTTTACAGATTAGTCATTCGCTATAGTGCATCCATTTTTTAAAACTTTGTAGATTTTGGCCAAAATTTCATTAACATCCGAGTGGTTCTTCTTCATTTATAAATAATCCCAGGAACGTTTTGACTCCTTAAAATTCGGCTTTATGTTATGCTAACAACTTATTATTTTAATCATGCAGCAACTCTTTATCAATGATTTTTAACATTCATAAAATGTCTCAGGTCGTATTTCATTATTCGCATTACTTTTGCTCCTGTAAACTGTTTAGTACACACGAAAACACAAAAAACGCAATGCTTTGTTGTCAAATTCATTTTTTGTGCAATCTATGTAAGTACGAATAGTAAGTCTAAAAATTTCGTTATTTTGACTTCAAATATTTTACCGTTACGGTTAGGATTTCTTTTCGAGAAGCCGGAATCTGCATTTATTCCTTCTTTCGAAGCAAAACAAGCAATAAATCACAGTGATGACTGCGGGCGTATTATAGGTGTACCTATACCTACTTTTACTGACATGCTATTATTATTTGATTATACATACCTGATATAAGCGCTTGGGCCAATAAAGACGCCACTACCACACCCCGCATAATTGTGAAATTTACACTATCTAAATGAACGTAAAGCGAAATGATCTATTTAACGACTATATCTTCAATAAATTTAAAAACTGCTGATATGTTGATAAATTCAAGAATGAAACAAATATTCCTCGCTCTTTGACCCACTAGTGCTGATACAGCTGACTGAAAAATAGTTTTGATATGCTCGCTGTTGCACAAGAGGGTTGATACTTGATACTTCTGCTTACACGATTATATCTTCTTTTTATATGATCGTGGATATAAAAACCTTTATAAAATGATTGGCACACCTACAGAAGTAAGATACGCTATCAGTAGATAGTTCTCATCATTGCTATTCAACTTTATTATTGATTCAAACCTTCAAGTACATGTACGAGAAGTACTTGTATTTTTTCCAGAATGAATGACAAGGTATGTGCTTTAAATATTAAGATTTTGTATTCGAGATTGATTCTAGAGTGTTTCCATATATCCAATTGAGCCAATACTATCTTCCTTTCTGCCCATCTCTTTATTCTCGAACCTCTGCCGATAAGACCTTAACAGACAGAACCGGACCCAGCAAGTAAAGCATACCATAGTTTAGGTCTATATAGATATAGAGGATATAATCGGAACTCTTCACGTTTCGACCTTTCTTAAATACCTGCGCTAGAAAAGCTTACATAATTTTGTCCGAACAGCAGTTTTGCACCATTACGATATATTGTAACAAAAACATCGATCTTACTGTTCAAAGTCCAATTTATTACTCATCTAACATTAATTTATAACACTTGCAACTAATTTATAACAAATTCATAACTATGTCGAATGGACGATTATTCCATCTTAATTCTGCCCTCTCTGTCCATTGACTCGTTTATGACTGACTGTTCCCGCCATCTATTCGGGTATTTATTCTCCTATCGACGAGTCGAGAAATGTTCCAGCGTTTTCCAGGCCGAGTCACGAGCTCCTTTAGATGACAGGATTCATCTTCAGATGTGCCCAATGGTCACGATGGAATCGCGAATGCTTCAGAACGCCACCACGCTCCATACATGGTCGCGTAATTCTGGTCGCCTAAGCGTCGACGTTGATGGACGCCTATCGAATCTTCTAGTCGCTGTACGAGCGTGTCTCGCTAGCACCCAGAGTTCCAGTTATACGAGGCCGTTCCAATATCTTCACTGCCATGAAATTGTATTTCCTCTCCTTACCTTTGAGTAACAAAGTGTGCTGTTTTATCGAGGTAGTTACAAGTGTGTTTTTTGTTTTGTTTGATTGATCAAATGGACATGGAATGAGTTTAGAGCTGTTTCCGTTCCCCTACAGCAAATTCTTTCCTTCCCCTCTTGCGATTGGTAGAAGATAACGTGATTACTATACTAAGGCGCAATATAAAAGTTCATCAATATGATGGAAATAATAAAATATATTGATGAGATATCATGAAAATTCATCGTAAAATTCAAAAACACGGCATGTATTCATAATGAGGGATTCGCTTGCGTTAGGATATAGCAATTAATCCTCACGATAAAAATGTCTTTGTCCCAAAAAGTGAAAAGAATTTCAAAATCATTCTAAAAGTTTATCTACATAACAAAGGAGATAAAATTGACCCACTTATCAATGTTTAAAAGCCATTATACATAATTACATTACCAGGAATGGGGTGAACGACACTCGGTATACTAAGGCAATTTGATGCTGATTTCGAATATGCACATTAGAAAAAGGCAGAGTTGCCGCGATATTATTTAGAGTAGAAAAATAGGACTTTTGGAGGATTTTGCTTACCAAAGAAACACATTTTGGCAAAGATTGGTAGAATGGCGAGTCTAAATTTTAATAAGGCGAACTAAACTCGGTAGAGTTAGAAAATAGGAGCTTCGAAGTCTTCTATCCATCTTGGAGAAAAACTGCAAAATTGGCAAAATAGAATTTGTGAAATTTTCCTTCAACAGTATGCTTGACGAATATTACCATTTTTTTATACCGGAGCAGCCGCGCAGTCAGAAGCTTAAATACCAAGGCACCGGGGCTGCCAAAAATGCTATCGTGAAGCCTTACTTTAGGCCCGTATCGTCGGTCGCCCCTACAATTGTAGGGCGCGTTTATGGCCTCCTTGATTTTCATACTCCTTTCTCTCTTTCAAAAATTGCTAGATTACACTTGTCCCGTGTCAGTCTCAACACTCTCCTATTGTGAAGATATGTTTTCTTTTTAAATTGTAGGAAATTTCAGGCTGATATAACATGATATAACTCAAAAGCAAGCACAATTTGATGCAAATAGATGTTTGTGACATAAGCTCAAAATAGAGCGCTGACACGGAGAAGTAGAAAACTGTAACAATCAAGCAGGCCATAAAGACGCCCTACAATTGTAGGGACGACTGACGATACGGGCCTTAGTGTCGGAAAATATGACATCATATTCTAATTAGATTGGGAAATGGATCTTTTGGGTAATTTCGTCGATTTCAGTGAAAAACTAAGATCAGATTAGTAATTTATCAGTGATGCGTCAAGACTCTGCATGGGATGACGGGCTTATAACACGTTACAACGCGGTTATTCCAGGGACACCTGCGTACACAATGTGTTTTGTGAATCGTGATGCTCCCGCACGTTTTCTCTTCCCTCCTCTCCATCCACTATTCAATTTTCGCCAACGTGATCAACCTAATTATAAGAATTTTTTTAAACCCAAATCGAGTGTTGGTTCTAGTTTTTTAAGTGGACCAATGAGCTGAATATCCGCTCTAACCTTCGCAGAGCTACTATATATACTGCTTTTAATCTTGTTACTTTTACTCAAAATATATTTAAAAACAAGAAAGGCTAATTTTTCTCTCCCAAGAACCCGAACAGACTTAAATAGTTTCAGTTAATTTTCCGAGAGGGTGATTTCAATAACTACAATTATATTTCAACTTCAAATGCATCTAAGTATCAAATGAGATAAAGTCGTACCTGGTAAATCTATTTAAAATATGTTTTTGTTACATATGATAGCAAAAATAACGTTGCAGTTACAAGTTATAAGCCCGTATATCTCAAAATATATATGTGTTATATGTGTTTGCAGTTACGACAGTAATGAATAGGAAATATGCATGTTTTTGTGCCTTCCGTCGATTTTTTACGTAAATATAATATATAAACATATATTTCATACATCGGAATGGGGCATGAAAAATAAGGTTGAAAGCGCTTTATGTAGCAATATTAAAAACCCGATATTTGAACCAAATTCGTATTTCCTATGAGAGTTTTACAACAAAATAGGTGGTACTGATTGTGAGACCCTCGTAGTCGTAATTTCACTGACGAAACAATTTTTAGTCGATGCTATTTACAATCTAGGTCGCCTTTAATCTCTGATTTCTCAAATGTCTAGTTCTGTAGTTCCATGTCAAAGCTTTATTTATGTTTTTCTAACCTCCAATTAAAAGCCGGAAAAGAGATTGTTCAAATGTGCGACTGCTAAATCATTTTTCTTCACATAAATTTTAACAATACGCTGTCGATTGCAACATTAATGTTGGTCACAGTTTACTTATCTTCGATAGATCTGCAACGTGGTGTGCAACTACATGTTTACCTTGGTGCAATTGCCTGATCATGTAGAATAGTCGACGAATAGAGGCAAAAGTTTTTTCAAAGTATGAATAATAAATTGTTAACTGGTTTACGTACAACAAAAATTGAAATTTCTGTTTACTTCTTTGTATGGATCACAGCAATTATTTATTCGATATACAAATTTTCATTGTCCTGTGCTGACTGTAAGTATTTATGGTAATTCTCTAGCTCAACTACACTAGCCATTTTTGATGAAAAAATGATTTCAGACTCTAGTTTTTGGGTGTAGATGAAAGAAATGGGACTGAAAAATGGCTGGTAAGCTAAGCTAGAGAATTACCATATTTATTTTAATTCCAATGCTCTAATGCACATTTAAATTCACATTGCACAGTTTTTCAGGACCATATTGATGAATATGGAGATTTTGAGGAAGGTGTACCTTTCCTGTCTGCCAAAAGAGATAAAGCTGATTTTGAATGGGAATCTGTACTGTATTTTCTAAATTTCATTTATCCATGGGGAATTTTACACCTTTTTATAACTGAGTTTATTACAAATGTAATTTCTCTGTGAAGGTAATATCATACTGCTGTTACTGAGGTGATTCCACACTAAAGTCAATTATATGTTATATAAGTAAGGTCAATATATGGCTATAAAATACATTCCTGAACTATATCAATACACCACAAACAAGCATGTTGATTAATTTTCAGTTCAATAAGCTGATGAAATAAAAATGCTTAAATACAATGGTTCATTAATCATATTGTCAATTAGAAGTAGTTAGAATCACTTCTTAAGGCTCTCCAGTACTTCTGTCTTACATAAAATACATCTCTAGTTCAGTCACAACTCATTTATTAATTTGTTTATTTTGTAAATAAAAATAGGAGTTATTGCTAAGGCTGTATTAATTTTTTTGATTGCAATTTTAACCAAAACATTTAACATGGGAAATAAAATGTGTTTAATAAAAAATGATTTTAAAAATCCTTAACTATATGATTTTTTTTATAAATAACTTTTTTTTTGAATTTTTCTTAACTTAGCTCCTTACCAAGCCTACATCTTGACATGCCCAAATTTCTTGTTTATATTCTCAAAAAATAATTGAGCTGCTGTGAACTGTGAAGGAACCTGATATATTTTCATATAGGAATAAATAGAGATACTGTGGAATAATTCCCATTTTATTTTTAGGTGACAAAAATCAGCCAAATCTTATTTACTTCATTTTATCTGACAATCAGTGGAGGATCAGTATTATTCACCCTTCTGCTGCTTCAACCTGTGATATTTTATGTGACACATTGTATAAATGCCAACACAATATTCAAGTGGATATGCTCTTTAATTTCATTGGGACTGATAATATTATACAAGAAGGACTACACTGCAACTGTACAAGAAGCTGCAGGTGTAAATGATTACCAGATCTATTTATTCACACTTAGTCTCAGTTGGATGAATCTCAAATGTACAAGTTTTTATTTAGAGGAGAAGACTGGCAATATTTTAGACTTTTTCAGCTATTGTCTTTATTTTCCTACAATATTTATGGGACCTTTCATATTACATGAGGATTTTAAGGTCAAATATAGCCACTACACACCAACAAAAATGAGAGTATGGTGCTTTATAAAGAATGTTTTGATCACCTTATTTTGGTTTTTGTTTGAAGGGGTGATGTTGCATTTTGTGTATGTTAATGCAGCTGCATTCCATCCATTTGAGGTAATTCTATTGTATAGATTCTAAAGATTTTTTCTACATTCGACCAAAATCGTAAATAATAAAAAATGTTTTTTAACACGTTAAACGCTAAGCAAAATGTCCATCAGGCCATCATGTTCCCAACAAATAATGTGTCTTATCTACCATCTACGTCAAAAGCTGACACAAGACGGGAACATGTACTGAAAAATAGAAGGAAAATGATATGAGGTCAGATGGTATCATACAGGATGTTATAGTAAAAAAATAAGGGGTGAAATATCAAAAAATAAGATTCCAAAAGTTACTACATATTGTGACAGTTGTGAAGGAAATCCCCACTTTTGCCTTGACTGTTTAGGAACATGTCATAAATAAATGAAATTACCTTATATTTTGTATCCCTATATCATAACTTATTCTATATATATGCATTTTCACTGGAAACTTGTTTGTTTTTGCCAAAGTAGTGTAGATTTAGTAGGAAATAAATGATCAAGATTCTCCTAAACATTGAAAAAAGTTTGAGCGGTTTGTTTTTTTTTCGTTTTTAGCC
Organism: Acanthoscelides obtectus; assembly: GCA_963669975.1. Lineage (NCBI taxonomy): Eukaryota > Metazoa > Arthropoda > Insecta > Coleoptera > Chrysomelidae > Acanthoscelides > Acanthoscelides obtectus. The sequence continues at coordinate 84,638,597 of CAVLJG010000006.1, read as the reverse complement.
TTTTTCTCTGCCACCACTGCACCGATTTTCAAAAACTACAAAACTTTCTCGTCCTTGGTATAGTAGTAATCTTACGTCAGAAGTTCATCAACATCCAAGGGGTACTTTCCAAGTTACAGACGGGCCAGGGATTATCGGACAGACAGACGGAGTTGAGTGACATGTTTTTTCGAGATGTACATGTCATATTACATCCAAATTTTCGAAATTTTTCGGGATTACAATACTTCCTCGCCGGAGGCGTAGGTAGTAAAAGGGGCTTCCCAACACTCTAGCATTCTTTGATAACCAAATTTGAAATCAGTATCCCAAATCGCTACAATGTATCGATTTTCGAAAATCAAATTTTTTGTGGTGAAAGTTTCATGTTGAAAATATTCAAACATGTGTGTTTCCAGGGTAAATTGGATGCACAGATCTTATCTACCGTCAGCTTTTTGAGACAGTAATCTCTGACCGATGATCCCCCCTCTGTGAGAAAAATGCATGCATGCATGCGGGCGCTCATGATGGTGCCTCAGGGTAGATAAAAGTTATGCATCCAAAATCAAATAACCCCCCTCCTCCCACTCTTCTATAGAGAGGCCCCAGACCAATTTTGTGCTTGAAGCCCCAATTTCATGTTCCAAATTTCTTGATGATCATATTTGAAAGAAACATCCCAGCGCACCGAATTTCTTTCACTTGTGGAAACGGATAAAAATGAAAACGCGGTGGATTTTTTAAGTTTTTATTTATTTATTTTTATTTACCAAATTTACGGGTGACCCCATTTATACAAAATAAAATCACGAAATGGGAACAACATTTACAACATGCAAGCTCACAAGACATAATTATAAAAATCACAATTTAAAAGATAATTTTCAAAGGCTGAGAGTGTACAAGTTATAATGTCAATATTAGACTAAGCTAAATTGATAACACGAAATGGTCTATCGAGTGGAGAGTGCTGATCATAGGTTGTGGGATGGAACTTAATCGCAAGCAGGCTATTATTACGCAATGTTCTACGGTGTACATTAAGATTGATTAATGTTAACAAAGTTTTGCAATCGGTGATCCCCAATACAATCTTGAAAGCGAAACAACCATCAAAGACCAGGCCTCTATGCTCCAATGTAGGTAAACGCAAATGCTGTAACATGTCAGCTCTGTGATATTCCGTCATGTTTAAGTTCCTCTTTGATGCTGCAAGACGTAAAAATTTAAACTGGACACGCTCTAAATCATATTTATAACACTGGTAAAGAGGGGACCATACTACTGTCACTAATCACCTTCATAAAATGCGCTAGGGCAAGATCCGACATGTCGCTCACATGAAAAGAGGGATAATTTAGATTTCAAGTAACAACTAAGAAACAACTAAGAAACAACTATTTCTCTCCGGATTTAAAAAAAAATCCGTAATAACCTATGGTGCGTTGGCATAACTCAATTCAGATTACCTTCAAAGATCACTAAGGTCATGTGGGCTTTATTCTAGGGTCCTTATGCAGGTAGTTATGAACACAAGTTTTTTAGTTTTTGCAGAACCTTGACAGTTGGGCATTTTATGGATTTGGCTATGCCATGGGACAACACTTCCACATCAAGTATGTTGTGATTTACGGCCTAAGCACAAGCCTGGCATCATTTGAAAATGTAATGGTACCGCATTTGCCAAGGTGCATTGGAAGGATACATTTATATTCTGACATGTGGAAATATTTTGACGCGGGTCTCTACAAATTCTTAGTGAAGTAAGTTCATTTGAGCTCTCAGTTTTGCTTTCTTCACATGCTAAGATTTCAGATAGAAGATATATTGTGAAATGCTGGTGATAGATTTTCGCCCAAACCACCTAAACTGCCGAAAAAAGAAGATTATAATCACTTGCACAAACATTTCGCAGATGAATAACTTTCCATTTGGCCCCGGCGCCTAGAAATGCTATTGGGACTTGTTCATTGTCATTTCGCGAACATAAAATTGGCACTTAGTCTTTTTAGAACTTAGACCTTACACTCAAATGAAGAGAAATACATTAATATAAAAATTAGAAATGAGTATTTTATTTTGGTTTCTCTTGTTTCAGACACATCTATATCCCCATTGTAAAATTGACGTCTCTTAAGCTTCTGGCCAGCATGGCAACATTCGGTTTTGTGTACATTTGGCATGGTACTGCAACATATATTCTTATATGGTGTATCCTCAATTATATAGGAATAGTCCTAGAGCAGACATGCTCTCCACTATTATCAGTCAAGAAGTCGGAGGGGATCAAGTTTTTTCTTGATTGGCCAAGAAGAATGAGATGCTTCTTTGGTGCAGTATTATTGGCTGTATCGGCCATATCCAATTTTTATTTTTTTGGAGGGAAGAATATCGGAGATCTATTTTTCAGAAGACTATTTGCAGGTAAATTGATTCAGTATGTGCATATGTTACAAGTTAAGCTTCAGACACAAAAAAATCAATATATAAACTAGACTGTGACTGCGGTAAATACTACATCCGTGAAACATCAAGACCTGTTAAATATAGAACTAAAGAACATAAAGGCTGTATAATAAAGGGAGGATCTAATGGACAATTAGTTTTTGCACACAAAATAGACTGTGTACATTTTATCATGACCATTAGACACTGAAACTAGACTATTCTGTTTATTGAAACACTTTTTTATTTTTACAGACAATTTACCCAACACCATCATACTGCTATTTATCCTTTACTGTGGTGCTCAAGTGTCTACCGAATTATGTCCAGTACATGCAAGAAAATGTGATAATAATCCAATAAAAATGAAGTATTGACGAAAACAAATTTGATTTTATCCCCTATACCTTCTGATCGAATGAAAAGGCTTTGAACAAATACAGGGTGTCCTGAAAGTTGGGACTTTCCTTTTTAGAAACAACCACACTTAAAATAACAACTGGTGCAACAGTAGCGAAAAAGTAAAAGAAAATAGATAAAAAAGTATTCGCCGTTTATTTGCAGAGAAATTTCAAGTACTGTTCTAAGTTGTCGCCATTGCTAAAATGTCCAAATAGTCAAAGAAAATGGTTGTTGAAAATGTGATCGACGCTGACGGTCTACGTGAGTGAGTACTCTTGCAGGAAAATTCTCAGCTTGGATGGCTTGTACAGAAGGGTACAAACAATCATCACAGCATTTGCCGCACTTTAGTCTTGAAGGTTTGCACTTGTCTAGCTGCTTCCCTAGTGCTTGTTGTTGTACAAGATCCAATACTCATTCTTCAGTTTGCACCATTCGGGATTGTCTAAGGCTAACGACATGTATCCCTAGCTGTTTGCATAAGGTAAACAAATTTACGCGGTCCTAAATAAAAACGTCTGAGAAAGCGATGTGCATATACTCGCGAAGCCTCGGTAGCATTTTGAAGACACTCAATTAAAATCATGTCAAGTTCGTTATTACTGTACGAGTGTGCCATTTGCTTTTTTTTTAGAACCGAGCGGTAAACAAATGTTTTGTTTACCTACGCTGCCAGTGCCTGAGTTGACTACTGACGTGCGTCGTGCCTTTTCATTTTTGATCCGATCAAGATACAGAAGTGGATTAGGTTTGGTTTAGGTTTCATTGATTTTTCGGAGCCTAATATCACGGTTATCTTTGGTGTATATGCTTTATGCTGCTAGGAAAAACCGCTTATTTTTTCAACACACAGTTAAGCATATTTATTATTGCTGGGATAAACACAGGGGCATATTTACCCTATAGCCAAGGGCCCAGGATGGCTCATCATGTTTTTGCTTTTTGCCTTTCCTTCATAGGTCATCTTAAGAGGTCCTGTGGGCTGTATCCAAAAATACGCCACTGGATGGGCATAGGTAGAAGCTACTAGTAAAGTGACTCTACTATATGCAAGTTGGTATAATTTAAAGAAATTAGTGTGGTGTCAGCAAAAACAAAACAGAAACCATGAAATAACGATTTTATGAAGAAATATAGGTATTGTATAAAAAGGAATCATCTTATTAAATCTGTTATCAAACTTTCGATACATAAAACTAAACAATATATCCTTAAATTATTTGCTTGAATGATTAATTCAGTCTACTGGTAAGAGAACTTTTAACATTCGTAGCATTCTTCATTCGATTAATTTCCAACCTTTTTAAAGCTTCCTGACGTTTCCTATCTATGATTTCTTGCTGACGTTTAGCCTCCCTTTTTGCTAATGCTTCCCGCCTCTTCTTCTCTATTTCTTCAGGTGAACACTGCATTGGGGCTGAAATTAGGATTGGAATATTAAATATACAGTAGTACCCATTGTGCTATACAACTCCATAGAGAGTGAAAACCTTTTTTTTTCTATACACCAACTACCACGAAGGCCTAAGGCCTAAACACCCATGGGGTACCGTGGGGCTATAGAGAGATTCAGGGGAAAGGGGGGGAGCCACACGGACTCTGGCGAGGGAACACGTGTGCATGCAACATACACACATTCTGGCCCCGCCTACAAGATCCGCCGGGTGGTACGACAGTCGGAGACCATCTACAAACTACCGACAATCACAACATCCATAGCCAAGAGACAAGTTTCTCTTGAGACGGAATTCGAACCCGCGTAGCGCACGGCAACTGATCAGGAGACTGACTAATGCGGCCACTGCTGCTGCCTATATTTGCCTTTATATTTATTCCTGCTAATATTATAAATCTGAAAGTGTGTATACATGTTTGTTTGTTCCATTTTCACACCAAAACGGCTGAACCGACTTTGATGAATTATGAATTTAAGCATATACGGTATATAGATTAGACCTTGGCTACCTTTTGTTGTGAAAATTAGACTTCAAGGAGGTGAAATAAGTGGTAACCGCCACATGGGGAAACTGTTAATTTTTTAAAGGTAGGCATACAAATATGGGATGGGTTTCATATGCTTGGTTCTCTGATACAGTGTAAATAGACACTTACAAATAAATTTTGGAAGTTCCACACCTAAGGGGGTAAACTGGGAATTCTTACTTTTCAAGTTTTTTGTAGATAATTTTGAATATTTCAAATGAATCCAGCCTAAAGGTAGGAGCATGTTTTGTCTTCAATCTTTTAAATAATTATTATTCACAAAGATTTTCAGAAACTTTGTCATCAAGATGGGGTAGGAAGGGGTTGAATATTTCTCTGGGGAACCTTATCACTTCTTAAGTTTAAAGAAATTGATCTCAAACACTATTTGACCTATGAACGTGAAATTTGACAGGGAGGTAGTTTTTTGGGCAAGACCTGACAGCTGAAACCAATTTTGTGACATGGCTGTATCAAGGGGATTGTGGGCAGATATATATTTAAATACAAAATCAAAATCAACCTATGAAGATTATAAATTTCACAAAGAGGCAGCTTCTGCAAAAACATATTAGCTGTATGAGCAAAAATGAAAATTCCAAAAAGTAAAAAATAGGATGAGGTGTGTATGTTTTTATACAAAATTCAGCACTCCAAACTTCAAAATGGCGGATTGAGGGGTTGCCGAAATGGACGGCTTTTCTGGACAAAACACCTGACATCTCAGTAGCTAATTACCAAAACCCCCATTGTATGTCAATCAATCTTCCTTTGAATTGGTTTATGCAAATATGCAATAAACTTTGAGGCATTCCATTTAAAAAATCACAACTTTGATACGTAGGTGAAAATTGGGACACCCTGCATAATTGCCAATATTTTAGAAATGTGCCCTCAAATGACATGTATAACACTCCATAAATAGATTTTCCCAAAATGTGTTTGTTTATGAGTAATATTCCGTCCACACATGGATGGTCCACCCTGTATATATATATATATAAAGAGAATATGATCATGCGGAGAAATGTATATAACAACAAGTAGGAAAATAATGGGCAAAATCCGCAATTTCTCCGCATGATCATATTCTCTTTGTAGATCCTTGGGCTTGAAGTACCACAGCAAGTGGCTATAACCGGCCGCGTGGTGGTGGTTAGACGTCTCCTTGAAAATTCGAGGTCGAATAGCCATTTTATACTACAATGTGTAGGTTGGCTCTTGTTGTGGACTTCGTGTGTACGTTTTTTTTTTTTTTCCTCCAACTTCGTTTCCTCAGGTTACACCCGTATCCGGATGTGTGGGCATGTGTATCTACTTTTGTAGTTTCATATGTGCATTCATTTCGGGCCTGATGAAGCCAACCAGCAGAAATACGTATCGCTCGGGTTACCTATCCTATTTTCTGCTCGAATCCACTTTCCTCCTTTTTGCGGATTTTGCCCATTATTTTCCTACTTGTTGTTATATATATATATATATATATATATATATATATGTATATATATATATATATATATATACATTAATCACAAAAACGATTTGACCTATGAACATGAAATTTAGGAGGGAGGTGGTTTATGGTTATGTTTAATAATGAATTTTATTACAGGGCAGGATTAAGGGGTCTAAAGGCAGATATATGTAAAAGTGAAAAGATGCACAATGAAAAATTTAGTTTAATTTAAAATGCTATTTTCATAAAATTGGTTGTGTTATTAATTAATTTGTTAGCCTTCTGGACCATGGTTTTATGGTATCTCTGAAGCTTGACTCCATTAATAAAACAACCAAATTTCCCAAGCATGCAAGTTGACTGTTAATTTACTATGTAATGCAGTAATAGCAATACTCAAAAACAATATATGTTAGTAACAATTGAACACACAAAGTCATGAGTAATAGCTAGTCTGTTTACAAAGTCTTATTTACATTTTGAATGTTTTTCAAGAATTGATAGTAAAATAAGTATTTTTTAGGAAGATTAGATATATATATATATATATATATATATATATATATATATATATAAGGTAAAACATACATGGAGTGCTTTTGAAAGTACAGTTGAGACTTTTGAACAAACTGGTAGTTGCATAAAAGATAGAAGGTATTCTGAGAAAAGCAGTAGATGCATTTGAAAGTATAGTGGAGACATCTTAAAAAAATCTTGATGGCAAAAATTAGTTGAATATCTTCTTAAAAAATATTCAAAAACCCTTCTAATGGCTTTGGAAGTTATCATAGTTATCATTCTATAAAACTTTTCTTCAATTATAATTTTTCATCAACCCTCAACCAAGAAAAGTGAATGTGCTTAGTAAAAACATTTAAATATTTTACTTACAGGTAACATCATTAGTGACTTGACTGATTTGTTGTTTCGATTTAAGCTTTGCTAGTGCTTCTAGCCTTTTCTTCTCAATTTCCTTTGAAACATCTCCAGATTCTGCTGTAATATTCTCTATGTTAGCCATTTCAAAGCTTTGTGTTCTGTGAAATTCAAACTTCCCAGTTCTTAACTTAGCATTATCACTAAAAGTATCTGATTTGGTATGCTTTAATGTGCTTGGAATATTTCTGTTTGCACTACTGTAATTACTTGCATCCATTTCAACATCTTTCAAAAGACTATTAAATGTGCCATCTAAGGCACTTTGTGTATTTGTAACTTTCTTAAATGTTAAACTTTTCAGTCGATTTGATTCATTACCTACAATTGGTATAGGCATTACTAAATTTCTTTCTACTTGCTGGCTAAGCATTAAAAATTGGTCATCTAACTCATCATCAAAGAAATCAAGGGGTTCATCTTGAGGTGCCATAAAGTTTACATCAAGAGGCTGAGAAGGTGGTAATAGTGGTAAATCATCATGGATACTTTTATAATGCAGTTCTTCAACAGGTGATAATCGTAAAGTTTCTTCATGCTCAGGTTTTGAAATTTCTTCTCTAAGTGACTGCAGTTCTTGCCTCAGCTTGTCCAAGTCTGGTAAAGTATGGCTGGAAGGATGCCGTTTAAAAGACACTTTTGGAGATGGTGGAGGTGGACGTTTAGGAGGCCGTTTGGGCTTTGGCTGCGGAGAATTCCAATCCCAACCGACACTTATTTCTTCCTGAGTACATGTGATTAGTACCGGATAATCTTCGTTGTCGGAATCCATTTTTGATTGCTTCTAACTACCCATTTAAAAAAATACCTTAGAAAAGTGAACTAGGTTTATAAGATTCACTGTTTATCTTGGAATGGATGAGAGGCACTAATCCTGTGATCAGAGGTACTAATCCTGTATTTAAATTTAAAAATATACGTGAATGTTTGTGAACGTCTGTTGAAATTTTTCACTTTTTAAAAAATTCTTAGGTTACTTCGTGCAAGACTAAACGTCACTTTTGACGTTGACATTGGCGGTGGTTCAGGTTTTGCGATGTAGTCAAATTGTAAACAGTAATTTGTAATGCCCTGATTGTAACTTGTAACCACAAAACTAATTTCATGTATATGGGTTGATTTGAACTTCAGAAATGAAATGAAATGTTTATTATTCGTCGCCCTAAAGCTACTTCCTATAGTTTATAATAGTGTCTTACTCAAGTAAGAAGCAAAAAACAGTAATTCTAAATACCTTTAAAATCATAGTAAATGCAACCACAGTAAATGCAACAATAGCAACTGCGGGATAATGTCATACAGTTATCTTAACACAGAAAGTACATATATTATGCCATTTTATCTAGATACAATTGCTTAACCTTACGAATAAATATATTTACAGACGTCGCTTCTCTAATTTTTGTAGGTAATGCATTAAAAAGTCTCAAACTATCACTAAACAGACATTTTTGCATATGGGGTGTTCTAGCGAATTCTATGTCAAAAGTGTGACCAGATATTATATGCATGTCTCTCGGACCTCGATATTAGATATTCCTGCAAGTATTCAGGCAATAAATGATTTTTTGTTTTAAAAATAAATAAGACATTTGACATTTCAACCTTTTGTTGTATTGAAAGCCATCCGAGGGTTTTTAACATTAAATTAATAGGCGTATAACGTGTATAAAATAATATAGTACGCATAGCCTTATTTTGTAGTAACTGGAGCCTTTGAATATCAGTTTTTTGTGCATGATAGCAACAATGAAAAACAATAATTAAAATGTGGATATATGAAGGTATTATGTACAAGAAGACGTCTCCAGTGACTAAGACTTTCAGATATTCGCCTAAAAAATCCTATTTTTCCCAATTTTTTTACTAACATAATCAACATGCAATGAAAAATTTAGATGAGGATCTAAAACTACGCCAAAATACTTCATACTAGATGCAGTTTCAATTTGAGTATTATCTATCTTAATACAAAATTTATTTTCTAAAAATGTATTACAGTTCTGCTTTGTCCCAAAAACCATGTATTCTGTTTTTTCTACAACCAACTTAAGCCTATTGACACATAACCAGTTATACAGAATTTCCAGTATTGAGTTCATAGTATCTACAACTTGTCTAAAATCCTTACCGTACGCACAAAGCAATGTATCGTCTGCAAATAAGCTCAGAAATGTATTTACTAAAACCCTGTTCAAGTCATTTATATAAAGTAGGAACAAAAGCAGGCCCAACACACTACCATGAGGTACCCCAATTTCACTATCATTTGAATTTGACGCCACGTTATTAATCTTCGTCACATGACAACGGTCTTTCAAGTAGTTCATAAACCATTTTAGTGCACTGTCTGTAACCTAGGCCTGCAATTTCTGGATCAGTCTTTTCCTATCAATAGTCTCAAATGCACGTTGAAGGTCGATGAGTACACTTAACACAATATTCTCGTCATGAATGTATGAACTCCATTTCGAACAGACACACTGACTGCAGCGCCGACTCGCACGAGTGTTTTTCCCGAAATCCCGATTGTCCCTTAAACAACAGTTTTCTTGCCTCCAGAAATTCCCGTAACTGCGCACAAACCACGGTTTCCAAAATTATGTCTATCACTGATAACAAGTTAATGGGTTGCTATTGTGCTGGTTTATTTGGTCTGGACACTTTTGGAATAGGCACTATAACACTAGTTTTTATTGCTGTTGGAACTTTTCCTGTTGTAAGGGATTAATTGATCAAGTGAAACAAAGGGTATCCGAGTACACAAAAAGCCGTTTTCAAAAACTTAACATTACAAATATTATCAGCTGTTTACTTGTTTTTAAGTTCCATTACCCTTTTTTAAGTTGATCAATGCTTATAGTGTTGAAGCTTGACAGACCATCACTTAACTGTGGCAATTCTTGAAATGTTGGTGCTACTTTTGTTGGCTATTTCCTTTACGCTTTTTGCATAAAAATTGTTAAAATTTTCCTGAACAGAGCCAGCATCTTCCTTAAATTCAATATTATCATATGACAGAACATTCTTGTTTTTGCTGCCTACACAACTTGCTTTAAAGTTTGCCACATTTTTTTGCTATCCTCTTTGTATTGGTCAATAGTAATTTCATGATATTTTTTCTTTTCTTTTCGAATAACACGAGCGTAAATGTTCCTTTTTTTCTTATACAGATTCCAGTCTGAATTTAATTTGGTTATTTTAAACTTTTTATAAGCTTCGTCCCTGTCTGTTCGGGCTTGGAATACGAACCTATAAATCCACAGTTCATTGCGGGTTTGAGTTTTTTCCAGAGGTACAACTTTATTTACAGTTTCTGTAATATTTTTCATAAACTTTTCATATAATAGGTCCACATCTGTTGATGAATAGTCCCAATCTTTTCCGTAGAGTTCAGCTATGAGAATGCGAGGAACGTTTTGGCATGATGAACCGTATAGCGGCATCCTAAACTTATGCCGCTGCAAAATATTGGAGAAACGAAACTGTTCGTACATCCATAGCTAGCTAAGTAGATTGCATCCATCTTTTAATAATGATGCAGTTACTCACATTCGGTTTTTGCTAAAAGAGATAATTCTTCGTATTTCGTATTTATGTATCTAGGGCGTAAAGTGAGTAGTTTTTTCCCGCGACATGGAATTCGAGCCCAATGCGCGAGGTGGTATATATATATATACACCAAAATTTACGCTTGAACGTTGGATAGTAAGTTTTGCCCTTTTTTCGTTTATAGAAAAAAGTGGAACTAACTCATATTATACTTTTTGAATGCAAAATATTGTTATTTCGTGGAAATAAAAATATCAGAAAATATCTCATTTTCAAGAAAGGCACGAATATGAACTAGAAAAAACGAATTAATTGTAATTTGGAAGACAGTATGTACTTCATTTTGCCAGAAAATCATGAAAACCGCACGACACGTTTACATTAACGTTAGTTTTTGTTCTACTAACTGAACCAGTTTCGTTTGAACTCTTTCATTTGAATTATGTATTCGTGATTTTGATAAATGTGTACAGTGTCTCGTCTACATGTTTGTGCTAAAATTCCTTAACCACACTTATAGAAAAGAGACAAGGCAACATTGCGTTTTGTTTCGAATTCGTATGTTTTCGTTCACCAATTCCTGCCTCCGAAGATCTGCGACGACCACTGCACCAAGAAAGTGTTTTGGTTTTGCGATATCCACAATTTTTTTCATACGTCGTTTTAATAACGTGAGTGCCCCTTACAGGCAATGCATATAGGAAAAAAAGCACAACGTTCCTGCTAGTATAATACGCGGAAATGTGAAATTGGAATACTCCGTCCGTTTAAACTAAAGCCACCGGTAAAATGGTGCTTGTTTACCTCTTGGTTTTGGGCTTCTGCATAACACTGCAAGCAGTTCAAGCAGACAATGATGGGTCCCTATTTGGAACAGGTAAGTAAAACCTTCCTTCCATAATTAACAGTATTGTTAAAGGTCGTTTATTGTGCAGAAAATTGGCATATCGGGTCATTTTAGCCCTAGGCTGCAGGTACAGGGAATAAATACCTACCTGTTTCGTTTTTTTTCTTGGCCAACAACCTTCAAACAGTTCATCAACAGTGGTAAACTGAGGTCCTTGGACCAGGATGAAGTTTAATGTGAAAAAGTAAACAACTGTGGTAATCAATCAAATGATTGTTTGAACTATGAAGACCTATAAAATGTCTATGTAAATGATTCTATCAACAGGGCAGTAATTGCTATAATTGTCATTTAATCATTTTAAATGTTCTTTTAAAATACCTAGGGGCTAGACTTATGGTTATGAGTGTATAATCTCTGGGTCAACATAATGGTTAAACACAGAATATCATGTTTTTAATAGAAATATAATTTAAGACTCCAATTCTATTATACCTAATTTGAGTTATACACCTGTTTATACATACCTATTCATAGTTGAAATCCAAGCCCTGCATTGCCTAGTGGAAGAAACAAAACTTCCATCTAATAGGATAAGCAACTCACACAAATGTCATGGTTCAGTCCTTCTACACTATTTTTTACAAGTACCTATATACAAGAAAGTTTTCTTTGCCTGTGAAAAATTCAAACTATGCACCTATACTTATGTTTTTAAATAGAATCAGTGCAAAGTAAAAGCTATAAAGCACTAAATATGATTTAAACTTGTGTGCACATTTTTTACCCTCTTGCTCTGTGAATAAAGATGAGTATTTTGTTATCATGATAAACCATCAAATACCAAAGCATCTGGCACTGTGTTTTTATGCATTTAACAATTTACCAGTCCTTGCCATTTAAAAAGATGTAAATAAAAATTGTTTTTTTCTGCAAGGAATTGGTAGTAATATTTTGACTTTGATATTTTTTTCACATAAATGTCAAATATATTTTTAAATGTCTTGAGTACATATTAAACAAGGAGGATGAGAAAATATTATCTTTTCTCAAATAACTGAAAATTATGATGTGTATTCATAATTTTTACTTAGTTTATGTCATGAATGGTTTTAATTTTTTACCATGTAAATCTTCATATTCTCACAAGTTGTACATTTAGACAACTATGAAAATGGAACTTTTGCTATTCTCAGTATTTCTGGAGGTAGACAAAAGAAAATGAATTTACCCAAAATTGTTTTTATTATTTCTTGACTTACTTGAAATAGGATTTCAAAATAAAAAGTAAATTAACATTGCCACTTTTTCTCCTCTACAAGATGGTGTAATTAGAATTTCAAGATGACATTCTGTCTCTTGTGGTCAATCATCAACTTTATTTTTCCTTATAGAGACTGTATTGAATTTTTACATAGGTGAATTGAGTTTTTTATTCTGATATCAATAAGGTATAATTTGTTATACATTGACTTTATCAAACATAAGTTATTTAAAAAAACAATGTTCACATAGTTCACATTGAAAATAACACAAGTTTATGTGATTAAATCACCAATGCTGTATGTTTAAAGGAGATTCAGATGATTTGTTCGTTTATTGATTATAACGAGGGTTATTTTCACATGACTGAGGCTTTTTACATGATACCTCAACCATAGACTATTAGTATTTGAATGCAAGTTGTGTGCATTGCAGATATAAAATGTCTTAAGGAAGTTGCCACATCATCAAGGCTTTTATTTACTCTAATATGTTTCCATCATATAAAAAAATACTGTTTCCAATGTTTTTTATACAACCCTTATACGGGGTGTAAAAAACGTTATGATAGTTATTATTTAAATGTGTGATAGAGGGGATTAAAAGAAGCAAAAAGTTTTATATAACATGGGAGTCAAAACAGAATTTTTTTAGAGAAAAGCGACTTTAAAGTAAAATGAAATCTGACAACGCCCCAATGCCAGACCCAAATTACGATGGAACCCAGTGTAAATAAAGATGGAGTTTGTTATTTTGGCTCTTAGGTATTATTTCATTATTTGATAATGTACTTGTAAAATGCAAACAATTAAAAATACAGACTTACCACTAACTGTCTCAGCACTTCACCTGATGTGTGAAAGTTTATTGAACGTATTAAAAAAATCCACTGATAAATAGGGAACACAATTTTGATACATTTATAGTTTTTCTTTTTAAAACCCACAATGCACTTTTTTGGAATTTAAAGAAGGTGTTCAAAATGTCGTCCTCCTCTTTCCACACAAGCTTCATTACGACGAACCCAGTTTCTTCTCGGTCCTCGAAGTGGTCCATTTATTATTTCAGCCGCGTAAATTTTTTTTTCGCGAAGTTGTGCTTCAGTTGTTATTGGATCAGCCCTATAAACCATCCCTTTAAGTTCTCCCCAATACCATAAATCCATCGGATTGAGGCCAGGAGATCTTGCTGGCCATTTTCGAGGATTAGGAACTTTTCGACTGATCCAGCGATTTGGATAATGTTCATTCAAATACTGAATGACGCCTCTAAAAATGTGTGGTGGTGCCCCGTCATGAAGAAACCACAAATTCTGTCTCTGTTGTAATGGCATGTAGTCTAAGGTTTGTTCCAAAAGTTCTGGTAGGTTATTGGCTAGAAAGCTAAGGTATCCTTCTCCTGACAACTTTTGGGGTAACTCGAAAGGGACCTGATCGTCAAGAATACCCGCCCAAATATAAATTTTAAAATGTTGTTGGAAATGACCTTCACGAATGGTATGAGGATTTTCTTGGGCCCACGTGTGAGTATTATGGAAATTTAATATCCCGTCTCGCGTAAAAGTACATTCGTCCGTCAGTAGAATGTTTTTAAAAAAATCAGGATTTTCAATGTTTTTGTGCAAAAACCACTGACAGAATGTTAGTCTGCGAGGATAGTCTTCTGGTAACAAGGCCTGCACTCGTTATAAATGGTAGGGATAAAGCAAATTTTCTCTTAGGATTCTATGGACTGTGGTATGCGATAGTCCTACACGGCGGCCTAATTCCCGAGTGCTGATATCTGCATTGATTTCCACGATATTTAAAATTCGTTCCTCCTGCTGTACAGTAACCTGTCTTTCACGAGTGCGAATATTAGTGGGCTGAACACTTCCTGTATCTCGAAGTCTTTGGTACGCTTGCACAAATGTGTCGCAATAAATTTGAACTGAAAGATTTGAATTCTGACGAGCTTCACCGTAAACTAACAACATGTCGGCGAGCTCTTGATTCGAGAACATTGTAAATAAACACGACGACGTACGCGAACAAAAACAAAACAACCCGCACGATGTTGTGCTCGACATAACGATAAAGTAATTTATCTATGAAAAACGGTAACTAACGACTGTTATCGTTTGCGATCGATTGCCGGTTCGATAAGAGTGATGAAATACCGACGCGCTGTTGTCATGTGTGTTTTAAATATTTAATTTGATGAAACTTACTTACTTACTGACTACAAATTTTGGCTTAACTTAGAAAACTTAATGCCATTTATTTGTTAATTACCCAATTTAAAAACGTTTTAGATTAGATTATAAAAATTAGTAAGATTGTGGTGGTGATTGTGATCGATATAAAGCACTTAAAGTTGTAAACTATAAAGCCATTTAGACAAAAATCTATTGACTTTTGGACCATGGGTTATATGAAATTTTTGACTTATTTTGACCCCCCCCCATTTCAATAATGACTACCATAACGTTTACACCCTGTATTATACAAAAAAATTACCATTAGGTTGTTCATTATTCAATGGGTTAAGACCAACTATAGAAAGATAACTTTTTTAGATATTGTTGGTTTTACTATATCAATCCATGCCATAAAAATTGACAGAATGTTTGGCTGGTGATATTATGAAATGAAATGAAAATAACTATCAGATCACGCCTAAGCCTACTTAGGAAATTCTGTGTTTTGAAATAACTAAGGTGACATTCTCAATATAAGACATATACATTTTTTTCATACCGAAGCAGCCGCGTAGGCAGAAGGCTAAACACCAGGGCAGCGCAGCTGCTATTAGGGGCTTAACAACATTTTGCTAGTATGATTCTTGAACTGTCAATACCCTAGGGACAAAGGAGCTGTTGATGTACAATGTTTGGCATGGTTAAATTAAACATTATTTACCTGTGCAATATTGCGTCTATAATAAAAACTTTACGTCATGATTGATGACAAGAGATGAAACGTCATAACGAAATTCTAAGTATACCACCTTGTAGAGATAAAAAGTTGGAAATGTTAGTGTACCTTTTATTTTGTCATCCCAATAAAAACGATATTGGGACAATTAGGTTTGCTATCTTTCTCTCTTGTAAGTGCAATTGCCTACTTTCCCCCCATTCAACTCTCTTCCGAGATTCCTATGATGAGGGTCGAATTTGGAACACTCGACGTACTTCCTTCATTTTTCAGTCAGCTATGAAATAAACATAAACCTAAAAGAAGCGGGAGTGAAGAATCCAAGCAAAATTTTAAAGGTGTCCGAGACTAATTTGAAATATTGAATATCATACAAACATGCGGATTTGATATATTTTTATTTGTCCCAGAATGACGGGGTTGCAATGCAAAGAAAAAGTATTAAATCTACATTAAATGATTTTATCGAAGAGATCGTCAGCAATCTGAGATAAAAGTTTGTTTGATTTTAAGCCACTTAAGAACGATATTTGTCTATGACCAAAAATGAACTCTTGAAAAACAAGCATAGCTTGGAAGGTTTTGAAAACGTATGGCCTGTTCAAAAAATTATTAATAACACTTAAAAATGGTCTTGACCTGACATGATTTAGGAAACATAATTTGGACATGATTTCAAAGGTTTTTTTGTTCTCGTTATGCTGGTAGCCATGATTAACAATTTCATCAAAATCTGAGTGAAACTGTTCGAGTTGTAGAGGCGTCGAGGATCCCGGACGATAACACCAACTGCAATGGGTGACACGGATTTTCATCACCAATTTTCATTTTCAACCCTTAACATTTTTTTTTGAAATCAATTTTTTGTGTCATGAAAATTCGAGCGATACTTTCGCGGTTATAGAGGCGTCAACGATTAGAGGACAGACCGACGACAGAGTCGACTTCTATTCGTCATTGTCTGTCAGAGCGGTCCGTAGGACCTTTGCTCTCAGTTGAAGTCTTGTAAGTCAGTAGGTCTAATTGCCCAGATACCAAACAAATTCAGGGAGCAAGAAGGGAAGAAGAAAGAAGGAAGGAAGGAGAGCAAAGAAACAAGAAGTGCGTCAATTTGAGGGGTGCCTTTGCATTGCTAATTAGTATTCGGCAATTTTAAATTGATCCTAAAGTTAATTTTGGGATTGGTTGTTGAAGAAAAATTATAATTTTGGTTGGACCTAAAGTCGCACGATTTAATTTTGTTCACAGTACGAGTCGCGGCCTTGCGTGCTTGCGAACTTGCTCGACTGTGTAGTCTACTGACTCGCGCAACAAAGGGTTGTTATGCGATTCCGCTTGACTATAACGTAGCTGCGCTTCTTGTTTGATGTAGTCCCTTAGATAAGGGATATCCAGGTCTCTGTGAAGGGTCTCGTTGGAAACATACCATGGGGCGTTAGTGATTGTACGCAAGGTTCTGTTTTGCAAAACCTGCAGGCTACGCAAATGCTTTTTTTCAAGAAAACACCAAGCCGCACTTGCGTAAGTGATCGCTGGTCTAATAACCATCTTGTATAGCCGAACTTTGTTAATCAAACTTAATTTTGATGTTCTACATAGCATAGGGTAGAGTTGCCGAAACGAGATTTGGAATTTAGTTTTTAACACATCAGTGTGCTTCTGCCAGGTCATTCCTTTGTCAAGAGTGACACCGAGATACTTAGCTGAGGTTTCCCATGGTACCCGAGCTCCATTCACTGAAACCTCAGACGGGGCGCCGCTACGTTTTTTAGTACAATAGATTGCCTGCGTTTTCGAATGATTAATTTTGATCAGCCACCGATTCGCCCATTTCAATACCTCGTCCACTGCACTTTGCAGCCTGTCGTGAACTAGATCCCCAGAGCACGACTGGGCCACCAGGGCAGTGTCATCAGCATAGAGATGGATTTTCCAGTTGCTGGGGCAAGGGACGTCATGAATAAAAAGTGAATAAAGGACTGGTCCAAGAACCGAAAACTGAGGGACACCGGCAGTACTTTCGTTACGGGTGAACCCCCTGATTACTCGTTCAACAAGCCTTATGGCCTGTAGCTCCGTACTATGCTCAGACCGAAAGCCAAATTGCACGACAGGAATCACATTGTGGTCTGCCGAGAAATTTTCAAGGTGACGTGTGCAATGCGGAGTCACAGGAGATTCCGCTGATGTGCCATGCAGCTCTTCAGTTGAGGAACCTTCTGAAGATTCCTCTGAGGAAAAATCACTAAAGGAGGCACTACTGCCACTGACACCGTTGGCCCTAAATATCTCCTGACGGATCTTACAATATGTTGCTCCTCATCGAGGTCATTATCAAGGTCATAGTTGGGAGAGAACTGACTTTCCATTGCATCAGCGAAAACCTCGACCTTTTCCTCTGTCCTACAGACTATGCCCCTAGGACCGTGGATGTACGGTAGTTGTTCTCGCTTTCCGTTTCTGAGCGACTTTGCAACTTTCCAGAAAGGAATACTTGAGTCAAGCATCCCCGACAGAAAGTCGCTCCATTGCTCATTACGGAATTCATGAAGAGCATTTCTCACTTCATGAACAAGATTAGTTGCTCTGTGAATGTCATCTGGGTAACAAGATCTCTTAGCTTGCTTAATTGCAGCTCTTTTGTCAGAAATTTTCTGACGAATGTCTGCAGGGAGACAGAGTCGGCGCATATACTGGCACAAGAGAGTAGCATGGTATATGAAAACTTCGCGTCAAGTAGGTTGACTCGGCATACGTCTCTTGAAAATATTGCTCGAAGTTTTAAGTCCAGCTGTACTAATAGTTTTGTAGAAGTGCTGGGGTGGAAAGCGTATATACTGCCGTCAAAAAATTGAGATATACCCTCCCCGTACAAAAATTTTCCTTAAAATGATCAGGATCCTCTGAACCTGTGTAAGCTTTTCAAAATTTCATCAGAATCCGAACGGTACTTTCCACGTTATAGGAGGGTCAAGGATTAGTACACAGAGAGACAGGCAGACCTGACGGAAATGAGTGACATGTTTTTCGTGATGTACATGTTCTGTAACATTAAAACACACATCTCATTTTAAAAAATTTTTGCGATTACACATATTAATAGTAAAACCTATCGTGTCGATTTTGAAAATCTTACTCTATTAGCATTTGAAGCAACAATATTTTCACTATGATATTCCTCTTGCATTTGGGAAGTAAGAAGAGTGAAAGTTTTGGTGTGGTTGAGACTTTTTTCAACTATTTAAATGAATGCGGATCTATAGCAACGCACATTCTTATCATAATAATTTTAATTTTATTGTTAGATATAAATTGTTAATAGTTTGGAATTATTCACCAGAAAAAAGTATAATGACATAATTAAACATAATTAATGTTCATTGAAACCTGACACGAACAGGTCCCCAAACAACAACAAGTATTTTTGTGTGTTAATGTGCCAAATTATACTGAAGATAACATAAGGAAAACACGCCGGCCTTGAACTTTGTCTTGAACTTGGCGAACTCTGCTTACCTCACGTTTAATAAGGTAGCTGATTTGTGTTCAATTGAATATCCTTCCTGTATGTGGCCTGTTAAGGTACTTACGGTACTTGTTGGGGTACCCGTATTTCCCGTGATTGCGATCCCGTAATCAATAAAGCACAAGTGTTCATACGAAATGTGTAAAGGGTCAGATTTTTCTCATACAAGGTGGGACAGACATTGATGATTGCATCCTTTTTACTTCCCACGCCAATTGGCGAGGAAGTATTGTAATCGCGAAAAATTTCGATAATGAGACATTCCGTCGGTCTTTCTGTCCACTTATCACTGGCTCTTTTATAACAAGGACAGTACTGCTCGGTTTTTGATCAAATTTTGAGACAAGGTCACTGCTATGCCAAGGACGAAAAAGCTTTGTAGTTTTTGAAAAACGAAAAAAAAGTTCTCACACAACTTCGTTGTTTGACGTTTCAGAGATTCCTGCTCATTTTTGGAAATCTGTTTGAGGGGTGGGGAGTTGTGGAGGTGGGGGAGGGTATGTCTTAATTTTTTGGCGTTGATATACTTATATGCATATAACCCCGGAAATTATAGAGTCGCACATCAGAGATTTCCCGGTATGTTTGCTCTCAAGACTTAGAATAAACAAGTACGATACCCGCGTCGAGCTCTACGAAAATAGGCGTTAAACCTGTAGCGAGGTAGCCTCCGGCGGTCTAGTGATTGCAGTTCTGATCGCAACGTTGCCGATGCTTGTCAAATGGATGCTGACTGTATGACGGTATTCAAAAACCTGGCCATTTGTATTGTGTATGAATGGTTCGAGGACCAACATTTGATGTTTTTTACAGAAACATGCGCCAGCAATCAGTTCCGATGCAGCTACGGCCTGTGCATCCCCATAGCTTGGCATTGTGATTCCAACAGAGATTGTGAAGATGGAAGCGATGAACCGCCAGAATGTCAGCAGAATCAAAAGTGCCGCGAAGAGCAGTTCCAGTGCACGCTTACCAAGAAGTGCGTGCCATCCAGATGGGTGAGTTATTAGTTTATAGCATCGAGGTAGTGTCTAGAGAGGCGCAATTAGAACCTCTTTTAGCTATACAAAACGACGTCAGGTGGGCAGTGCCAAGGGTGACACAGTTGTGACATAACACAGGTTTGACTCAAGTGTCTCATCATAGCTATTCAGCAATAATAAAAGTCTTTTGCTTTCAAAATTTGTCATGAATATCAGTGCTTGGTGCTAAAGGTTGAATCCTCCTCAAAACAAATGTTAACAAAGTTATTCTATTTAATTATGCATAACAATAATAACAATAATTCACTGTACCAAATTTTTTAGCATGAACTGACTGAATTTCACGAATCAACGGTTTCTCTTGTTAATATAATCATTATACTTTAATTGCTAAATTCTTTGTCGGCTAGAGATGGGGATGTGTGTTCGAATTCAGATTCAGGTAATAACGATTCTGGACCTCCTAGCACGACGTCTACGATCCTGTTCGATAACTTCCACGTCTCGGTCGGTTTGATGAGGATAAATCCATCCCAGAATTATAGTGAAATATCGATGTAAACGCCGCAGAAAATAGTGAGTCTACTCACAGATTACTTATAATAATCTGACACCGAAACTATACGGATGAAACTGTATTAAAGTTGCTACCTACTTACTTTATTAAAAACCACTACCTAAAATAACATTCACCACCAACTCAAAAACAACTCAGTATCACATTTAAAATAAGCTCACTATGATCGTAGCGGCACTTGAAATAACTCTGTTCGTAACCAAATTATTAAATACGGCGCTAAGTATTTCCTGAGTAACGAGATGTTATTTATGTATTGTTTATGCATTGATTAACATATTCTTCATGGCGTTGAACCTCCCTAATTAACATTTGTGAATATTTGCGAACGCATCCTCTCAGCCCCATCTCTAGTATTCGTTTTCCCTATACTCTTGACAGTTGATACATATCTAGTGCTGCCAGGCTAATAACAATAAACATGAATAATATGTGTTACCACACAAATGTTTGTTATTTTAACACCTAATAACATTTATTTTTCAATTCAATCAAAAGAGACCAAATTATAGTGTACTGCGACCAATCTAATGTTTATTTTGTTGATCTACCGTGATTTCAGCCTCATGACTTTTCGTTGAACAATTTGATGTGGTTGCAATGGACATCTGAGCTGACAGTCCTGGTTTTATGTATTAGAGCTTTTCCTGTGCTCTTTTTTTCCCAAGAAACATATATACGTTAATTATATGCTTACTGAAATACTATTATTAAAAATATGATTGCCGATTCTTTGTATAAATGTCGCGTACACACAGAGGACGTGTGTTCCAAACAGTGGTTCATATATCTACAAATTACAACATTATATGGTCATTTAATCGACAATTGACACTTGACGCATTTTTAAAAGTATATGGTTGTTTCTAAAATTATAGCTCTCAGGTAAGTAATTCACTGTTATTTTCTATAAAGTGCTCAGTAATTGATATCATATCATTCTAGGCATATTTGATCCACGATTCGGGCAGTGGTTAAAGGCTCTTCCCGATTGGCCAATTTCCGATGCAGTTTTACGAAAACGCTTTCTAATTGGTCATTGCTGATTTGGATCATAGGTTTTGATCTCCGGATCAAACGAAAAAATATATTTTTGTAGCTAAACCAGGAGATTCATAAAGAATTTCCTGATCTAATATGATGATTGTTGGGCCACTAATACACAAGTCGTATATTTTTCCGCTGGTTTGAGAGATATTTTAGAAAAAATTAGATCCATTACTAGAAACGCGCCTTCTCATTGGTCCGTTATGCTCCAAATTAAGGATTTTGATCTCCTGTTAGTAAATTCGGGCCTAAATGTCCGTGTTAATTTTTTAAATCGCCATATTAAAGATTCTCTAACCAACTACATGATGCACATCTCAGAATTCTATTAAATTACAGTGTATATTGCATGATGCAGATGCACAGGCTTATAAACCTATATTATCTCAAAATACCGCTGGCGCTGGTTTGCTGTCTCTGCAACTATCCTCCCGAAAACGTTATTTCCCCGTTCAGATGCCAGAAGTCCGAATAGTAACGTTCAGGAAAGCGACGAACAGACAAAATAGTAATTATGCTACATGGTGACCTTAGTTTTTAAATTATTGCCGATGAAATCACAGAAAACGAAAATAGTAGCGTCAAAGCAGTATATTGGGTGACTCGACATAGTAGCAAGCATTACTGTTTAACTATTTTCACTTGCCTCCATCTAATTGTGCATCATAAGATAATTTCCACAAAATTTATCAGTCGCTTAAGCTACAAGAATAAATAGTGTTTGTGTGCATAAATTGTATCTCTCGACTAAAATAAAACTTGCAGGGTACTTGAGCATTTAATATTTATTTTTAGATGCTAACTACTTCATATGTATACAACAGCACAGACAAGGATTGTATAGAAGACGTGTAGCGAAGCATAATTTAATGATTTGTTTTGGCCGGCGCCAGGTCTGGAAGTCTAATGAGCTTCCAATGTGCGGAAACGTACGAATAATTTATATTCTGAGCAAAAATAGATAGAGAGGTCGCGAGAATTTTCGACAATAATTCATCTTTATGAAGCAGAATTTTTTGATACGTTATGATACTTGTGGTTTTCAAGATCAAAGCTGGAACAGAACATAAAGCTGTTCATAATTCCAAAGACCAGCACCATGCAGAAAAGGCTTAGGAATGAGGTAATGGCCAAGTGAATAATAATAATGAAGTCCTTTTTATTAAGTACATGCAAGTACATACAGATCTAACATCAGTGGCAAAGTTTAGCCATGGACTATTCTGACACTTAACCACTAGTGTGGAAAGTATTACTGTGGCACGAGAAGAGAAAGAAATAAAAAATACAACTTACATGAATAACAAGGTAGAGCAAGGTGGAAATTATGAATTGTTACACACCAAAAAGAAAAGAAAACGCAGATGAGAAATGATGGGCATCAATATTATGCAATGACTATTCATAGTGTGCTCTACTATGACTCATTAACAAGAAACCTTTGATATCTTTCCTAAATTGGTTTAAGGACATCACTTTAGAGCTAGCATCTATGCTGTTATAAATACTAGCAGCATTGTAGGTGAAACTGGTCTGGAACACATTGTATTTTTTTATATACCGAAGCAGCCGCGCAGGCGGAAACCTAGATGCCGTGACTCCGCGGGCTGCTATGAGGATCCCAAAGAAATTTTGTTAATCCGATTTTTGTACTGCCCAAGGCTAGTAGAACTGGGAAAAGCTTCCTCTTGTAGATTGTCCCACAATCTCGACATCTTCGGGATGAATTATGATGGAGAATACTGATTGTCTTTCTATGCCTTATGATTCTATTATATGCACTACCTCTATGATATAAAGGTTCAGATGTAAGCCTCAGCCAAAAGTAAACTTTCAATTTCAGAGTTTAATTAGTTTGAACATCGTGGATATCATCTATATCGAAGTAGTGCGTATCACCGGTAACGGATTGTATCTTCGAGTTGGTGACATTTCTTGGCAAGTCAGCAATATATAAAAGGAAAAGTAGCGGCCCAAGGACCGATCCTTGGGGTATACCATGCGTAATTTTTTGAAAATTTGGTGTTTTTTTGACATGTCTAAAGAAACACATTGAAAATGATTTTATAGGTAACTTCTGAAAAAACTATTCGCTTTTTGATCGAATCCATAGTACCTCAGCTTTGCAAGCAACAAACTAGGTTTGTTTTATCGAAAGCTTTAGAGTAATTGGTGGACACAAAAACTACACCCAGTTTTTTGTCTAAAGCTATGAAGATATTATGTTTGTGGCAGATTGAAGGAAACTCAAGTGACTAGAGTTATCGTTGAAGTTCTAAAATAATGTTGGTCATGATATTGGATTATTAGTACCTAACTATCGAATGCATGATTCAATAACCCTGTGTTTATTGATTATCAATATTTCTGCTAATTTGAATTATATGCGTAATTTTCGATCTGTGATATGATGATGGTTGCTGTATTACTGACTGTCATTGTTATCAAAATTTGAAATAATCTCATCCTTTGATTCCAATGATTGCAGTATTACTTTGGAAACTATTCATGCGACTGACAGTGAACCTTTTATACCCAGCGCGTTTCAGCCGAGATAAAAAAACTCATTAAAGAACACATAAATATTATTACTTATAATGTTAATAACATACAGGCATACCATATGTGTTTACATTCCTTACCAGATGCAAATATATTTTCCATTCATGATACCGAGAATCCGATACAGAGCAACATTAATGACTTTGTTCAGAACGAATACATTTTGGCGTTCTCTCTTATCTCAACCGTATATTACGAAAAAATATTGAAACTAAATATTTGCTGAGTTTCAGTCAGAGATAAAAATGTTGGTATAATTGATATAAATTAATGAAATTATTATTGTTCATAAACAGGAGAATTTATATTTGACGCTTATGCGATGATAAAGCTGTGTATGTACTTTTTACAAAGTGGAGTATAATTTGTACGTGTATGAGAATGATGCAATTTAGACCCGTTTTTTCACTCGAATATTGGAAAAAGCGTATTTGAAATTCGAGTATTGAAAGAAAACTATTTGGATCCTCTGGATTTCCCGTCGATGATGCCATACAACAGAATTTGATTTTTATTCCATACATCAAGCATTTTGTGTCAAATTGTCAACGTTAGAGATTTACCGCTTCTCCTTTAGAAAAAAGTGAAAACAGCGGCAAATTATTTCTGTTCGACCAACTTTTCTTGAATATACTTTATTGACGTGAAGATTAAGCACTATTTAGCACTGACGTACAAGATACCCTATACAAACTATCTGGAATACAAAGTACAAGATACTTTTAAAATGAGTATTTCAGATACCATTTACAAAATACTTTCTGCAATAGTGTCTGAAATAATGGAAACACCATACGTATCTTTTAAATACTTTTTAAAATAAAATACTGTTGTCAGAAAACGACATTTTATTGAGTTTATTTTATTACATCAATTATTTATACATTGATAGCGCAAATGTGACAAAATATCATACTTTTAAGGTTTTAATTGAGACAAGTAGAACCAGTTCTTCAAACGTTTTGTCTTTCATTTTTTTCTGATAGGCCTTACTATCATATCCTCAAAAGAGAAAGTCGTTCTCAGGGGCATACATTGGCAAACAGGTGTTATATTTGAAAAATATTTTTTAAGCTGCTATCTCAATTATTTAGGTATTGCAGTGTTTCTGTCAGCGATGCTGCTAGTAGACCCAGTGTTTTGATTTTACGGTTTTCGCCAGTTGCAATAGAGGAATTGGAGTCTTCTAAAAACATGTAAAATATAAAATGCGTCTTTTGCCTTTTTTATATCACTTCCAATATTATCTAAAGCCGCCAATTTTTGTTTATCAGATGGATTGATTTTTCGTGTTTCACTTAAGGTAAGTTATTTTACATATTCGTGGTCCAAGACTAAAGTTTTAAGGGCGCGTTACGTGAAGAAATGCATATGTAACTGTAGTATTTTAGAAAACATAGTATTTACCAGATACTAAGATACCAAACGAAAGCTGTCTAAACAAAATACAAATACAATTTAAAAAAAAGTATCTTAGATACAAAATGTATTTTCTATCTTGTATCTGCTATTCAGATACTTGTATCTTAAATGTCTATGCTATTTAGTGACGTTATTCTAAAAACACCTTTCATGGAGAAGGGGAAATTCCCTTGTTTTACGTTAGTAGAGGGTCATTGGGTAACATACAAAATTCTGACTCCAGTGATTTTTCTTTCTTGTCCTAGGTGACTTTTACATTAATGAACGCTTTAATTTCAATTATTTTGAATATCAATCCCAGCTTCAAAGTGACATCGAGGAATGTCACCGTATTTTGAAATATTTTCCCTATGGCTGGCCCTATTCAGAACTAACCGGGGTTCTGTGGTTTCATGATATCTTAGTGTATTTCCTGTGATAAAAATGTAAAATTAACAGATGTGCGATGAAGAGCACGACTGTGGCACCCATCCCGAGCTGGGCCCCGACACTTCCGACGAAGATCCGAAGTTGTGTCCCAAAGGGCTGAAGTGCAAATGGAACGAAGCGGCGTGTGGTGAAGGGCTGATGTGTCTTACTATTGCCAAGTTCTGTGACGGCCATGGAGACTGTCCGGGAAACAGCGATGAATGGGACTTTTGTCAGAATTATACTGCAGATTGCACTAGGTAAGACTTAGATGCGCTTTCTGTTATGGTAGTTCAACACCTCAAAAGTGACAACAAATTTCGGCATACAAGCAGAATAAACCCGTGAATATAGCTGCCAATGATGCTGGATACATTTCAATTTAGCTAAGAATTAAATAAATGTTCATTGGTATTAGTTGAAAACGTGAAATTGGCTCTGATACGTTACTAAAATCGAACCGAATCAGTATTACTAACAGTACATAATCAACTACTGGACGTCAGAATGTGGTAGAGCTAATGCTACACTGATTTCTTGCTATGTATGCATGGTGAGAGCTGCAAGCAGCATATGTATGTTATAAATGCTTTACTTCGTACAAATTTCGAAAACGAGATATTGTTTTTTGGATGTTGTTCATCACGAAAAATCATGTCACTTATTTCCGAATGCCTGTCTGTTTGTCAGTCTGTTAATCTTTGGACCGACTATAACTTGGAAAGTACTGCTCGGATTTGGATGAAAATTTCACACAATGTCAAAGATGAAAACGCTTTGTAGATTTTGAAACCAGTCTATTGGCGGCCGAGCTAGGGACAAAAACACACACAAAAAAATAGCTCAAACTTTGTTTTTTGACGTTTCAATTTTTTGGGGCTAGCAATCTATATGTTTCCAACCCAGGCAATTCTACACACCTATTAGTTAAACATATTTCATAAATAAAATATTTTCGCGTATGTGGGCCCTTAAAAAGTTGAATCATAAAGATATGTATATCTTCAATGTACGTGTCGTAGCCCATGTTTTTATAAGAGGAATTTATGCCGAATCTAATCCCTTATGTATTGATGACAGAGTTGCGTAGGAAGTGCGGGGTCAACCTACTTGACGCCATTTTTTTATTACATTTCAGGTTACAGTGTATATACGGATGCAAACCAACACCAAAAGGAGCTCTATGTTACTGCCCAGAAGGGAATAAATCAGATGGAAACAAGTGTGTTGATGCAGACGAATGTGAGCTAGATGAAACTTGCGCGCAACTTTGTACAAATACGATAGGTTCTTACAAGTGCTCCTGCGTTTCCGGTTATCAAGCCAATGGAACACAATGCAATGCAATAAATGGTAAGTCGGCTGAATAAAAAGAAGTGATTGTTTTTACTTGCGAAAAATCAAGCCAATACTCGTTGTGAGGTGAATAATCGAAAGTAAATACTCGTGTCTCAAGTAAATACTCGATCATGAATTATCTAAACAAACATTTCTCAAAACAGTGTCGAGTCAAAAAGTACACATTCTCCTAGTAGATACTGTTTAATACATTTTTATTTCCCATCAGTCCAGGAAGTATCTTCACATCCGCTAAGAAACATATTCTGATTCGGCTTTTTTATAATTTTATTCAGAATATACATTCAGCGTGCACCTGATTAACATTAAAAACAAAGCTTCACGATAACAATACCCTCTAAAATGCTTTGTGATTTTATTAATGGATGTTTGAAGAATACTCAGGAACTTTGGTAACAATATATTTTTCAAATTGTTTTTGGAATCGTAATGGCATATTTTACCATTTTTCAGATATGAACTCGCTTATATATCGAAAACTATCTACTTTAGAGATATCTTGTTTAAACCACTTTTGACGCAAATTTGGGCCTGATAACAGATTCTATAAAAGGGTCCTCTTTGAATAAGATGGGCTAACACATGGTTCGATAAGTCTCGGGACTAACCATGAAAACAGCATTTGTTTCGCAAAATTCTTTTTTATTCATCATCGTAATCGCCATTAAGTACAATGCAATCATTCCAACGTTTTTCGATACCATGCTTGAAGAAAGATTTGTCCTTGGTGTCAAAATAAGCTTCTGTTGCAGCGATAACTTCCTCGTTAGAGCCAAATCGTTTTCCCTGGAGCATCTATTTACAGGGCAAAGAGCCACTAGTCGCTGGGAGCTAGATCTAGATAGTACGGTGGATGGGGAAGCAGACTGAAGCCGAACTCATTCAATTTGGCCATTGTTTTTATTGACTTGTGCGTTGCCCTGATGAAAGATGATTTTTTTCTTCTTCATGTGCCGTCGCATCAGTAACTCAATGTAATAATCGCTGTTGATACTTTTTCCTTTTTTAAAGTAGTCTATTTAAATTATACCCTGTGCGTCCCAAAAAAATGACGCCACGACTTTGCCAGCTGACTGCTGCGTTTTTGGACGCTTCGGACGGCTTTCACCAGCTGCACGCCACTCAGCTAACTGCCGATTTGATTCCGGAGTAAAATCCATTTTTTGTCTACTGTCACATACCGATGCAAGAAATCCTCCTCCGAGTTGTCAATTCGTTGTTGCTTTTGTTCCATTGTGAGAAAACGCGGCACCCATTTGGAAAAGACTTTTTTCATACTCAAATATTCGTGTAAGATGGTAAATGAACTTTCGCTTGATATGTGTACTATCTCAACAATCTCAAGAACTTTCAGTTTGCGGTCATTCATCACGATTTTTAAACCTCCTTAACATTTTCCGAAGTTACTGCTTCATTTGTCCTAGCCGAGCGTTCCGCATCCTTTGTATCAGTACGACCGCGTTTTAAAATCAGCATACCACCGTCAAATCGTTGTTTTCGACGGAGCAGAGTTCGGATAACATTTTTTAAGCCATTGCTGAGCTTGCACGGTATTCTTTCCCATTAAATAACAATGTTTTATCAACACACGAAATTCGTTTTTGTCCACTTTGGAAACAAATGCAAAAGTAACCTCCCTTTCACTGCAGTATCTTTGCTGTTTTGGGTGTGATTGTCGCGAAAATTTCAAAGGTCTCACATGAAGGTTAGCGACTTATTGAACCATGTGAATGAAAACCTGTTGATAGTAATGAATTACTGAAGTTTGTGGGTGCACACTATACTATCTATTGTGTAGGCGGGAGAAATAATATGACTGTGGAAAATTTCCAACTTGGAAGGTTATGTAGCTGGTTATAGGCGGTGGATTTAGTAGTGTTAAAAATGCATATTGCGGTGACAAAAGTTGGAAATTTTCACAGAGCTGTGTGAATTCACTTTAGAAAAGATGCCACGTAAAATGATTTAGATGGAGAAGTTTTGATTTTTCCATTTTGCACGATTTCTATACCAAATTCCAAAGGTCTATAATCTATATTGTTTATAAAGATATTGCTGGAAATACAGATAGTCCTTTCTGAAACACATCATTTTCTGCAGTTCCGGCATCAGAACCCCCATCACTGATATTCTCCACGCAGTCCGAGATCAAGCGGGTAACCTTAGACGGAAAGCCGTTTCCCGGCAATTCGACACTGCGTCTGTTGAACAGCAATGCCCTGGAGTTTATCCATCGCAACCACACTATCTGCTATATTCATCACAATGTTACAAAAGCCTCGATGATGTGCGCTAACATCAACGATCTGAACCAAAGATGGCAGCTGCAAGCCAAGTCCGCCGTTCTAGTAGTCGATTCTATTCAACAGATCGCGCTAGATTGGATTTCGGAGAACTGGTAAGTGGTTTGATCGAACATGAATATTGACAATTTTTTGCATAATACATTTCTCAAGGAAATTGAGGCACCACCAAAAAATTAACCATAACCTTTAGGTAGAAGTATGTATATGATAACCACTTGTCTGTAATTCCTTGTAAATGATGCAGATTTGACATTCAACTTCATTTGATTTCCTAAGGTGGCGCCAGTGCGTCTAGACGTTGCTCCAAAGTTTTTCTGTGATACATCTTCAACCATAAAAGTCCAAAATTTTGAAAATTGACCTTTCGACCGTATAATAGTGTCCCTAAATACCAATATTAGAAGGCAGAAGTTACGAATTTCTGCTGTGAATGCCGAGCGTTAACGCATCATGTGTGGATATAAATTTTGTAATTGTTATTCTTCCCATAAATCTAGAATCTCGATATTTTGTCCACGTTTTGACTTTAATCATGAAAATTGGTCTGATGCTAACCGTAGTATCAGAAGAAGAATTTTGGCCCAGTTTATTCAAGTATGCCTGAAGATGCTTTCCTGAGTAGAGCTGATTCCGATCATTTCGAAAAAATCGCTACCAATAATTCCGAATCCGGTGGTTTCAAATCAGTATCTATGTGAAACGTTGTCGATAACACAAAAAATGCTAGGCAAATATTCCACGTATTCAAGAGAAAACTCTAATACAAAGAGTACTATAAAAGTTTTGCAATACAGTTTTATTTATTGACTTCGTTCTAAGTGATTTGCACCACATTCGCATTCCCCATCCGCAAAAACCAGTCCTTAAACCAGCTTTACCAAGTTTCTTATCGCTAGAAAACCGTTTTCATTTTAGCTTCATTTTCACATGGTGAAACAGTGCAAAGTCGCAGGGTGCAAGATCTGGACTGTAAGGAGGGTGCCCAATAAGTTTCAGTCCAGTAGTGGTGCAGGAGGAGCATTGTCATGGTGGAGGTACCAAGTGTCCATTTTGGCCGCAGGTTTTTCAGAGACTCTACGACTTTAGGCAGGCTCTATTCCACGTACCACTTAGCTGTGACTGTCTTCTGTGGGTCGACACGCTCCACAATTCCGCTCGATTTGAAAAATACAGCTATCATTTTTTTCTTAACAGATCGGTATTTTCTGACAACTACGGGTGTGTCCTCATCATCAAAGACCAAACCTTGTTTTGAGCCTTGGTCGGCACATCGTAATAATAGAGCCAAATCTCGTCACCTGTCACGATGATGTTCACATACCGAGATTGTCCCTTATCAAACATTTTCAGCATCTTTCGGCATCAAGTCGAACGACGAATCTTCTTCTCTTCTGTCAGACTATGCGGTACCCAGTGAGAACAAAGTTTCCTGAATGAAGGTGTAAGGTCTCCTCTATCTGTTGGTATGTCATTCTCCGGTCTTCGACAAGCATTTTCCTCAGATCAGTAATGTTTTTCTCTGTTACTGACGTTCGCGGCCTTCCTTCTCTCTCCGCGTCCTCCAAAGTGAAAATGCCCCTTTGGCATTCTCTGTACCACCTGAATATAGTCGTACGATGAGGACAATCATTCTTTAATGCAAGCATCATTTCTTCTAAGCACTGGTCTATGCTTAAACCATGCGTAAAGTTATACCGTAAAACTTCCCCTTATCTCACTACGTGACCATGATGTCATAGTCCGCACTATTCACTTTAATACTAACAACTAAATCAACAGACGTGCTACTATGCACTCATGGACATGTCTCAACGTTCAGTGACATGCAGCCTCTTGCGTCCGATTGTCAAGTTATGTTGCAAAACTTTTCT
The DNA here is from genome assembly GCA_963669975.1 of Acanthoscelides obtectus. Lineage (NCBI taxonomy): Eukaryota > Metazoa > Arthropoda > Insecta > Coleoptera > Chrysomelidae > Acanthoscelides > Acanthoscelides obtectus. The sequence goes on along the minus strand of CAVLJG010000006.1, from coordinate 84,606,755 downwards.
ACAGTGGACCCGCGGTAATCCGACAAACGTTTTGCAGGGCGATGTCGGATTATAGAGTACTGCCTAAGTCTCTCTATAGCCCGGAACTTTTTGAATAAGAGTACCATGTTATCCGGCAAATTACAAATCAAATAATCTATTTGAACTACCAATCATGCTACATGATTACGTATATGTACAATATATAATTAGGTGGAATTTAGTAAAATAAACATCACAATGGAGAGTTAATATCTTATTATGAGAATAACATCAGTGCTATAGAAATCACTTAAAATAATAACTAAACTTCTTCACGTTAGGAAATAATAATGTTCAAACAAATGCAATTATGTTGTAAAAATAGTGTTTCACAGGATATTATAAATAATCAAAAACTAAAATGCAAATGATAATATGTACCAATCAATTTATAAAATACTTAAATATTCATATGTTTTTATTTTAAGTTGTTAAAGCGCGAGGCCAAAGCTTTGCCCCTTAGTCTTCTGAAAAGTAAGAGCTCTTTGTAGAAACGAATTCCTTGACGACTTTTGGAGTATTCTAGCCGTCCCTTGCTAGCCACAAAGTCATCTTTTCTCATTATTTCCTTATAAAAAAACTTTCGTGGCCAACATAGATCCCGAATGGGCGCGTGCGTGTTTCTTTCCTGAAGAAACATGTACAAAGTTTCTTCAACCTCTGGATGTTCAGCTTTCTTTAGTGTCTGTCTTTTGCCTGGTCCACAGTCAGTAGTTGACACAAATGTTTTAATATTCTCGTGGTTCTTCTTAATATCTTAAGTTGTAGATCAATCTTCACAGTTTTCACTGGCTAAACTGCTGAAGGATTCATTACTACTTGAGCGATCCAAAGTATAACTTTTTTATATAATTGCCAGTACTTTTTGCTTTCGCTTTCAGGCTTGGGAAGTCATTATTAGGTATGCATATGTGACACACAATGAAAAAGCAATGAACCGCTCCCTAGACCGCTATTATATTAGTAAAGATTTGCCGAAATTTTTATGTAAATTCAACAGTAATAGCTGTGTCGGATTACACGGGGCGCCGGATTAGACATTGCCCGGATTACCGCGTGTCCACTGTAGTACCCTTTGTAAACAATGCATTTCATACCGACGAGCGGAACATTTGTCACCGAGTTACACCATACGCGAAGTGTCCATATTTTCTCGAGTTATAGTATAATGGGATCAACAAAATATCTCTGACTTACTTTTAGCAGTTGTGGTACCTCGGTATTTAGACTTTTGCATCCGTCGCTGCTTCGGTATAAAAATGTCCAAAATTGAATTTGCTTAAGTTAACATACATATTTCGCGGTGCATGGGATCCCAAACTATTATTCCTGGTTTATTTTCAGGTATTTCCTAGACGATCAAAGGGACGTAATCTTGGTCTGCACGCATAACTTGGAATGGTGTAACATGCTGATAGACACAGATCTATGGAAACCCAGAGCATTAGCCTTGGACCCTACGAATGGATATATGTTCTTCACGAAATGGGGCCATTCGTCCCCCATGTTAGAAAGGTGCAAGTTAGATGGTTCTGACCGGACGCCATTAGTGTCACATACCATCATATACCCATACGGTGTTGCTGTGGACTATCCAAAGAAGCAAGTATACTGGGTGGATACCTACCTTGATTACATAGAGAAGATTGACTATGATGGTAAAAATAGAAAAACGGTTTTAAGGGGGTTCAAAGTACGAAATTTGTACGGGATAACAGTATTTGAGAATAATATTTTTGTGTCCTCATGGAGGAATAATAGTATTCTACAGTTGGATAAATATGAGCATGACGAAAGGACGATTGTGTCAAACATCAGCAGGCCATACAATGTGTACGTCTTCCACAGGCAACGTCAACCAGATGGTAAGTATATGCTTTTCCCAAAAGTCGAAACACATTTGCCGTTAGAACGCTATAAGTAATCCGTGAAGGCCAAACATTAAGGATATTTTTTCAAGGTATTTGAGTTATGGCTTTTTTCAAAAATGATATTTTTGCTATTTCGGTTGTGAGTGAGATTGAGTTTGTTTTGTGTAAAATCATGTCCATAGCGACTGAGAGAAAAACTACAGTTGAAGATATTTATGGCAATCTGACACTAGTTTTACAAAATTAATTTATAAAACTACTGATGGGTCTTTATTATGAACTACCAAAGAATAACTTTGTATATCTCCATTTTTAGCTGCTCACCCTTGCAAGAATGCAAAAATCTGTGATCATCTATGCATCCCTATGTGGAACGGTAACAGGGCCATACCAAAATGCGCCTGCGCTTCTGGTTATGTCTTGGATGCTAACAATAAATGCGTTGTTAAAACGCCTTCGAAGTTTCTGCTCATATCAAGAAGCGATCCGTTCTCTATCAGAGGCATAGATTTAGAGACAAGCAACGAGACAATGGTGCCCATTACCAAAATGAGCCAACCTAGGGGTCTGGACTTCGACGCAAAGACTGGTTCCATATTTTACGCGGATGCCTATAGTATGACCATAGAGATGGTGCCTATTTTGAATACGTCAAATCATACGGTCTTGGTGAACAACGTGGCTTGTGACGGGTTGGCGTTTGATTGGATATCAAGGTAAGATTGGAGTAGTTTTGTGTTTGATGTAATTTTAAGGCATATGCATACAATACAAGTCTGTAAATTAAGTAATAAGATTGGCAACGTAGCGTTCGATCTGGCGACACTGGAGGCGCCGAGCTTGACGGGGAGACAGGGGAACATGTGATCCGCCTTCAGTACAAGTTTGAGCTCGCTCGAGTCACTTGGTTGTCGGTAGCGATTTTTTTTGTGAAACAGTTTATCCCATTGTGTTCTAATAATGAGTGACATCAACTTCGAGCAACGGTGTGCTATCAGGTTTTACTTCAGACTTGGGCACAGTGCAACGGAAACTCTTGCTAAACAGACCTACCGAGGTAGTGTTTTGTGCAGAGCCCAGTTTTTTCGGTGGTTTAAAGCACTTTCAGGAGGGAAAGAGTCGATTGAAGATGCACCACGAAGTGGAAGGCCTTCATCTTCAAGAACCGATGAAAATATCGACAGAATCCGGGATCTTGTGCGTTCAGATCGTCGGTTAGCAGTCGGATTGATCGGAGAAGAGTTGAATTTGATTTACACCACCGTCCATTAGATCAAGAACAACTGGATGTTGCATCACGATAATACTCCTTGTCACATAGCAATGTCAGTAAAACAGTTTTTGACCAGTAAAAACATTCCTGATTGCTCCTCAGCCTCCCTATTTGCCTAAAATGAGCCGTTACGACTTTTTTCTCTTCCCGAAGTTGAAAAATCACCTCAAGATTCCAGTATCGGAGTTCCAGTACTGCTATGAGGAGTGGAAGAACCGCCTCCAGCGCTGTTTGGCTTCAGAAGGATGACAACATAAAATTGTTATTATATTTGGATAATTTTGTTTATAAAACAGTCTCATCAATTTACAGTCCCTGTAGGTGCTGCCCATGGGTACAAAATCTATAGTGTTTCTCACTGCTTATCTCGTCGCGTCAACAAATAGGAAATATACCTTTCTTGCCATGGTGTTTTGTGTTTATAGAGTCTTATTTATATTGAGGCTTTACACAGCATATAGTTGTAATAGTTGTAACAGTTAGCAACAACATTCAATCCCTGCCTTTAGCAAATAATAGGTAAATAGATACGACGTGCATCAGTATGTAGCCCAGGCACCACGCGCCGTGCAGTCTATCCAAGCTGTTTACTTATGAATCGGATTTTGAAAATCGAAAATGATTTAACATATCTCTATAGCAATAACGAACTTGTCGATTTGATGTTAGTTTATGGTGAGTGTCATCAAGATGCTGCTGATGCTTTGCGAGTTTATTCGGATTGTTTTCTTGGACGTTTCCATCCTGTGCCGCTAAGGTTTGTTTATCTCGTACAAAGATCATTTGTAATGATGTTAAGGTTGAGAGATCTGGATAACTCTAAATGTTGGATATTACAGAAGATGATAGCAAACTTTTTTTGATCGAACAGCAACAAGTTAAAACAGTGCTTAACCAAAATGTGACAGGACGGTACTTGAAATTACTTCAAATGAACTGTGTGAATTTCGGATATTCAACTTTTTCGCTGCTGTTTTACCGCACATTAGTTTGGTTTTTTCAAACAGGGTTACGTTCGTAAATTGTTACGGATTGCACTTTGTACTACCCTGTAACAATTTTAGCGCTCGTAATTGTTGACTTGCGTTCGGAAATAGAACAAAGTAATCCCTCTAGAACGTCAAAAGTGCGCTTCTCTTCCGTGCTCAAAACCTTGGGCATAGTTGTCACTTGTCATTCTCATGGTTCATTTTTTGTTTACTTTATTTGATTATCAAAAAGTACTCAAAAGTGGTAGATTATATATTTTTCACAATAAATGAAAAACATAAATTTTTATTGAGAAAAAATAAGGCACTATTCATTCGTCGAAGTAATTACCATCACATTCAATGACCTTTTGAGCAATGTGGAACCAATTTTTGTATGCCGGTATTCTAGAACTGGATTTGGAGTCATAAAATCGGCGGACTGCATTTGTTACACCATCTCGAGTTGTGAACTATCGGTGCCTCATACAGTGGTCGAGAGACAAAAAAAGGTGATAATCACGGTGCGAAATGTCGGGAGAATATGGCGGATGCGGTAACGTTTCCCAGCCGAGTTCAGAAATTTTTTCGCAGGTCACTTTTGCGGTATGAGGCTTGGCTTTATACTACAAGAATATAACTTTCTTCCGACTGATCAAAGAAGGCTGTTTCTGGATGAGTGCTGCTTGTACTCGTTGAAGCTGCTCACAATACAAGTTAGCAGTGATGGTTTGACCACTTCCCAAAAAGTGGTGCAAGGAAGCCTTGGGCGTGTGTGGTAGCGAATCAGTAGGTGATAACCAATGATACGAACGCTTAGAATTCGAATACATGATCCATTTTTCGTCGCAGGTTAATAACCGATTAAGAAATCGTTCATTAGCGTTGCGTGAAATGTTTGCTGAGCAAATCGTAAAACGACTTAATTTGTTATCATTTGTCAGTTCATGTGTGACCCATTTGCTTAACTTCCACGTCTTTCCTAGCTGATGAAGATGTAAACGAATAGATTCAGAACTCACTCTGAACATTTCTGCAAGTTCTTGACACGTTGTCCTGGAATTTGCGTCCACAACCTATCGAAGATCCTATCGATCAACAACATCAATGGAAATGTGCGATATACAGCAACCGCACGAACTTATTTGGTTACCTGATACATACAATGGTCGCAGAAAACGTGTTTAGGAATTAGTCATGGTGACATCGTCACTACTCCAGAGTAAAATTTTAACGGCCAAATCTACATTCCATTACTGTTTACGGTAAAACGCACCCCTTTGTTGTTTCTCATATGGAAAGTCCCAACTTTCAGCACACCCTGTGATAATGATATCAAGTAATATATCTGCAAAGTGTTTTTTTTATTACTATATGATATTCTTTTCAGGAATCTCTATTGGACAAGTTTGGAAAAGGGCAGCATCAAGGTGGTAAAACTCGCCAATACTTCATTGGTGAAAACACTAATTTGGAATACGACTTACAACCCAGGCTCAATAGCTGTTGACCCGATAAGTGGTTATATGTATTGGGCACATTGGTCTAGTACAACCCCTGAGAATGGAAGAATAGATATGGCGCAGATGGACGGCAAAAATAGGTAACAAATACATTACAACTAAGATGTGAAAAATGATACTATGTCAGTAGAGTATTTTTTACGAGAATCCATTACGACAAATGTGGCAGCAAATAACAGCTGATAATCTAGTGACATTCCAAAATACCCCATATCGGCAAGTGACACACAATTCAAAGTCGTATTTTGTTGTGGTCTTTGGTACGCTACGGATTTATACTTCCTAACAACTTTATAAACAGTTCTGAATACGATTCTAAGTTTTGATCAATTCACACCATTGCTAACATTACATACATATTTTAATACAAAGATGTCACTTGCTGATCAGCTGTTCAGTCGTCAAAACGTAATAGGTATTTACATATGTGCATCTCGCTATTTGTCACCTAATAGTCATGATGAACTTTATCCTCTATATCAGTCTTTCTACTTGCCACGCCATTGGCGATGAAGTATTGTAATCGCGAAAAAATTCTAAAATGAGATTGATAGATGAGTTTTTTAGATGTCACATGACATATACATTATCATGTCACTCATTTTGACACAAGCTTACGACTATGCCAAGGACGAAAAAGTTTTTTAGTTTTTAAAAATAATTCAGTGGCGGCGGACCTACAGACAAAAAACAAAAACAAATTGCTAAAACTTCGTTTTCTGGCGTTTCAGAAGCTCCTCAACATTTTAAAGAAATTTCTGTATGGGCTAAAAGTTGGGGGTTAGAGGCTGTAGTAGGTGGGGGTGTGTATATCTCAATCTTTTGACGTTACTACATTTATGCGCTTCCAGTCTCGGTAAATAGGCATATTTCACACATCATAGATTTTCTCGGACAATTTAAGATATGCGTCGGGGTCTGACCAAAGGGTGGGTGGCGAGTGGCGATGCTAATCATAACAACGTCAAGGCAGATTAGAAGTTTCTAGCGCAAAAAATTATCAAATGGGTGGGTACTATGATCTAATTATAAAGGTCTGCTTTACTGAAGTGGCTTATTCAATTTTTTCTTGTTATACATTTTCGTAGCTATTTTTTTATCAGAGGAACTAGCTTTGCCGCACATAATCCTTTATGATGACAGCGTTGGATGGGAACTGCAGAGTCAATCTATTTTACGCCATTTTGTTATCCCAGGAAAGTATTTTTGGACCATAACATCCACTGGCCGAGCGGCTTGGCGATTGACCAAGAAGCAAAGCGATTATACTGGACAGATAAGCACCTGAAAAACATTCAAAGTATTGATTTTGATGGCACAAATCGGAGAGTGGAAACTGTCATGGCATTGGAATCTCCAGCGGGTCTGGCAGTCGGTGTGGGGTCACATAAGCTTATTTATTTCATCGAAATGTCCAAAGGAGCTATTATGGCCTACAGTAATTCTACAGGATTGAAGAAAGTGTATGATAGCAGCAATTTGCACATTTACGACGTTAAGTTGTATGATGCAGAGTCTCAGAAAGGTAAGTTATAATCACCAATCCGAAACTCACGTCTCTAGTTAGGTGTACCAGAGCATTAACTAGTACAATAATTTAAAATTCATGCACCATGACATTTTTCACCACTGGAGTGAAAATTTTGACAGGTTTTACCCAACAAATTCCAAAGTGACCACGTTGTTCAACATAATCATAATACTTACTGGTGGAAAGATCTACCTTCATTTAGTTTGTGCTGCTCGCTGCAAATTATGCAAGAGGTCCACTTTTAGTGTGCACTTCATCCCGAATATAGACTGAGATTTTGGAGACAAACAAATCGCAGCCTTGCTTTTTCTAACTAGTCAGAATTCATTGGCTGGACCCAAAGAATTCGAATAGGTTAGGAGCCAGTCCTATATGTTTACCTTGCATTATTTGTCACCAAAATTGCGTAGTTTTAGTGCGTTCTTCATTTGTCTACGAAAGTGGCAGTGTTGTATCAACATAATACTTACCGGTGGAAACATCTTCCTTTATTAGGTTTGTGCCACTCTTAGCAAATTATGTAAGAAGTAGCACGTCTTGAAATAGTCTAACCCCACAACTATCTGCAGACACTCGCACTTTTAAAAAGTAACTCTAAATATACGAATTTAATGGCAACTGTCAAAAAATTGACATATATCAAATGCACTTCAATCCTCACTACATGCTGTCAGATTATGGTGTTATGACTTACCAATAAATGTTAGCCATTCATGTCCCAAGTATATTGGAAAATACTGCGAGATAGCCCGAAAAACCTTAAACACGCAGGAGTCATGAGAATGAAACCTACAAGGGCTGTTTTTCAATACATGTTTGACATTGATTGTTTTAACCAAATGTGAAAAAAATACATTTTTGTATCGTTTATATGATTTAATTAATAATAAAAGGACAGCAATCTGTTTTGTTTTTCGATCATACCATAAAACATTATTTTTATTGTTTGCAGGTGAAAATGGTTGTAGTCATTCCACATGCTCAGAAATATGTCTTCCGACACCGTCCCAACAATTTACGTGCTCATGTTCCGATGGTTATCAACTGAAAGATGACGTCTGTGTTAAGCAGGAGGACTTCACAGCGCCCTCTTTCTGTCCACCTGACAATTTCCAGTGTCTGCACAAAAACATTGCGTCCCACACACCTACCTTTGCGATGGCATCGACAATTGCGGGGATCTATCAGACGAATCGGCTGAACCGGGGGGACCTTGCGAGAATGTTTCTTGTAGTAAGTATTCCAATGACAAAAGAAGTACATACGTGTTTACAGATAGTCTACTTCATAGTCTCTATAGTTTTTAACGCAACCACAAATCTAAAGTTGAAATGAAGTTTCCAAATTCCAGTAACGGCACATTTTACATTGTGGACAATTTTGGACTGTTTTTTATATGTTATAAGAATACGCGACGCTGCGACTACTCCGTATGAGGTATATCGGTGACAAGATAAGATTAGATGTTGAGGTGGAAGATACTAAGTGGTTAGAGATGCTAGTACAAAAGCAACGCAACTTGTGATGTTGTCTTGGAAACGATGTCATTTAGAAAACTCTCAACTGAAATTCTAATGCATTTTTTGTCCATGCCGATGTCGGTTCAATATGGAGAGTGATAATTATCTTTTTTTTCTGGATTTCCACATTTCGTACATGCTGTTAGGCAGATTCTACAGTCGATCCGTGTTGAAAGCAGGTACCATCAATACTTGAATATAAATAAATAATTTAAATGGTAAATTCATAGTTTTTGCTGATGATACTTTGGCACAGATGCAAATCTAATTAAGACAAATATACAGGGTGATTCACAAGTTGTGACCAAAAACGTAACATCATACACAAGACCGTATTTCAAGGGGCGTCTTCTATGTAACAGTTTTTCTTCAAGGGCTTCATCAAAAAGATACGGGGTTCAATCTTCAAAATCGTCAAATGGAATGAACGGAAATTTAGTTTGTGGATTTACCTAAGTATTGTCCACGTATAAAAGTCTTTACTTAAAATTTACGTGCACCAGTGGCGGAGATACAGGGGATTAGTGGCATCATTTTTCCAAATAAAAATAGTACGCCACTGTTGTTTCGAATTTTACCTTCAATTTACTACAAATAATTACTCTTGTTTTTCCCTAGAGTGCACTGTTTTCGTTAACATAAAATTAAAACAAATTAGATCATATAATTACTTAAGATCCACATACTCTGTAATTTTGTTATAGTTTTAATTTTAGACTGGTTCTTGGGGGTTGTAAGGGATGTAGTTGAGTATATGCCAATTTTTTGGGACTAGCTATTTATACGTTCTCACCACTAATTATACTTACCTATCAGACATATTTCATACGTCATAGATTGAGCCTGTATGACTGACATGATTCCTCTACCACCTCAAGTGCGGCCCCGGTCTTATTTTAATTTTCCTATAGACATTGCCTTTTAAGTGGACTATAATAGTAATTAGAATTTCTTGCCACTTTCTACAATCAATTCGTAACGTATGCCTTTTTTGTTAGCCGAAAACCAGGTAAAATGCGACACGACCTGCATTTCAAGCATTGGGTGTGCGATGGGGACAAAGATTGCTACGATGGGAGCGACGAGGATCCTGAAGTGTGCAACCAGCTGTGTCCATCGGATCAGTTCAAGTGCAAAAACACTCGTCGGTGTATACCCATGGTGTGGAGATGTGATAATGTAAAGGATTGTGGGCCGGATGATGATAGCGACGAGACGGATTGTCGTAAGTATTTAGATTGTATTTCTATTACAAATACGTTCGGGAACACAGTTCTGTAGAACTCGTTAGGGAAAATTGCACTTGTAATTGATTGATAATTTTTACTTCATACGCCAACAAGTAGTGTATTATTGTAATTGAGAAAAATATTGAAATCAAGATGTTATGTTTTTTTTTGATGTTGGTTTGAAAGTATTGTCCGATTTTGGATGAGATTTTGACAGGAAGTTACTGATATTCCAAGGACGAAAAAGCAAGTTTTGAAAATTGATGCAGTGTCGGCAGAATTGCGGGCAAAAACAGAAGAAAAAAGTCACGAAACTTTGTTGTCATAATTCCAGATATCCTTATTTTCACAGTATTATTGGAGGAACTGAAAGTTGAGGGGTTGTAGGGGACGGAAATGCTGCTTCTTTGGTATCAGTGAAAGATGTTTTATTATTAAGAAGCTTCTGATTCTGGTAATAATACGCATCCTCACTTGTAGCAAGCGTGGAATGAACTATTTGCACAGTAGACAACCTAGTCAACAAGTTGACATTTTATCGTTTTTTTGACATTATATAGGTTTTTTACGTAATAACCATGCGAAAAAGAAATATGGCATTATTGCATAGAATGTAATATCTAGCAAAGTCTCGATTCCATTTTAATCTTTTGATTAGGCGTTGGCAGTATAAATTTGGTATACTTGATGCCATTTTTCATTTCTTCCTATCTTCTTTAACCCCGATCGAAAGTTCTACGGATGGCTTTGACGTAAACGAATAGAAGTTCGTATAAAAAAAAACGAAATACATACACGGAAGAAACTATATTCGTCCAACCACAGACGGCAACTCATGAGCATGATCTAGGCTTGGTCTCAGGTAGCAATTATCCAGGAATAAGGTCAATCGAAATAGATAAGACAACATAAATATCCCCAACAAATTCCGTTATACCTATTACTCTGTATTTGAAATATTTATCTATATCAATTTCAGAATCAGCCGTGTGCGACGTTAACGAATTTCGATGTCGAAACGGCCAGTGCGTACCGTCCGACTTTTACTGCGACCTGATACCAGACTGCGATGACAGTTCCGACGAGGCGGACTGCGTCAACTGCGACCCTAGCTCACACATACCCTGTCAGCCACTGGAGGAATGTCTGCCGCGCTCAGTGCTGTGCGACGGGAATAATGATTGTCCAGATGGAAGTGATGAAAGGGATTGTGGACATAAGGTATGCTGAAAAGTATATGATTTTCTATAATTTAATGTCAATGATATCAATATTTGTCGTCTAACAGACGTTCAAACAAACCAGTCATACAAATATTAGGGTGCTGTCGCCCCAACTACTGACTAATCGATTACTACTACTTTCTAACGGGCAGTCTCAGAACTCTTTCGCACCGGTGGGCTGACGGCGATTTAGCTCTGTTCTACCGCTACGCCAATGGGTTTTGCTCCTCAGAGATCTCCTCCATCGCTATGTCTGCCAGACAGACCCGCCTCACTTCGGTGTCCCATCCTAACAGTAAACTTCGTACTTCCAAAACTGGCCGATACGAATGTTCCTAAGGGTATCCAGACTGTGGAACCATCTACATGAGGATGCTTTTGCCAGTTCTACTAACCTTAGGCACTTCAAAAGTCGAATTAACGAAGTTTCTTTGAGCTTCTCATAGCAGCCGCGTTGCACTGACATTTGGGCTTCTGACTGCGCGGCAGCTTCTGTGTAAAAAAATATACTATTAACGGCCGTATTCCCATTCCCTAACAGACTGTTAAATTATTTAACACGTTGTTAAATCCATTTTTAGTATTCACCATTAACACAGCATAGCAAACAGTCTGTTAAAGTCATGGATAAGTTCACAGCGCGATGTTGGACTGGTAAACCACTAACTGACTAATACTAAAAAGTCAAAAGTGTCATCCCGACTTCATTTTGCCTGGAGGTTTCGTAGAAGTGATTTACCAAATACAGTCAGCAAACAGTGAGTAAGGGCGTGTTTGGTATAAGTATCAAAATAGATAGCCTCAGTAGAATTGATATTATCGACATATTAGAATCTTCGGAAACAGACACGAGTGACATTGAAGATATCCCGAGAGAAAGAATTGTAAGAAGATTTAGAATAAATAAAAATACATTTAGGCGACTGGAGACTTTATTGCAAAATGTTACAGAACTGATAATGAAAGGAACCAGCCAATCTCAAAAGAAAGCCAAAATCCTAATGTGGGGGCTAAAACTTAAAACTATGTGTGAGGTTATTGTGACAACTGCTGTGCTGTACAACATGTCCTTAGAACAAAATGACACTATCGATTTTTTTGAGAATGGATCTGGAATGGAACAAATTGAAGAGATCCAGGTCCGAATTCGATCTCAAAATACTGCAACAAGAGACTCAATAATTTCATCAATTTTTATATTGTCATGAAAAAATTAATTATCTTGTAAATATTTATGTTTGCAAAGTGTCTACCCGTTTAAAATAAAATTCTTATTTAAATTATTTTATGTATATTACATTCAATACGGATAACTTTGCCTATAAGTTATCATCGGCACTTGTATCTTCATGGGAACAGAAATAGTAATCCAAATACTTCATATACTCTTATTTAATATAACTAAAGGGATTAAAACTTTTTCATCAGATGTAGTAGTACGAGGAATAGATACCCCACTATCATTTTTTAACAAATTCTCTTGAAAAAAGAGAACAAGTTAATTTCGTTGTCCAAATCCTGTGAAAATAATGATACCTTGTCTTCAGATTTAGGTTGTTTTGCTTTTTAGTTGTTGGCTAGTTCTGACAGTTGTTTGAATGCAATACCCAGGCAAGCTTCTCCCAACACTCATTTTTTCTGCCTGTTAAATACAAAGTTAGTCTTTTTGTTTTCAATTATACTTCGATATTTTTCAACCAAGGAAATTATTGTCTCTTGGTGTATATTTAGCTGATCTCTTTTTAAGACTTTTAAATGATGCAAAACTATTACAAAACTGACACTGCACATGACAACACTCAGCAGCTATACAGGGTTTGTCCGGAAAGTAATAGGACTGAGACGATTTTAAAAAAAAATTATTTAGCCAATCGTTACAGTTGTTTAAAAACTTTCAAAATAGGCTCCTTCTGCGTCGATGCAGCGCTGGCAGCGCGATTTCCAAACATTGAAGGCGTCACGGAAGGCATTCTCCGGAATAGCCTTGAGAGCCGCGGTGCATGCTGCTTGGATCCACTCTGACGTCTCAAAATGCTTGCCTTTCATCGGCCTTCTCAGGCGAGGAAACAAAAAAAATTCCGGAGGGCCACATATGGGCTGTAGGGCGGCTGCGTAAGCGTTGGGATGCCGGCCTTGGTCAGGTAGCTGTTCACAAGAAAGGCGGTGTGAGCTGGGGCGTTGTCGTGGTGCAACTTCCAGTCGGCTGTGATGTCTTTTCGGACCCAGATTTTGGTAAATTTAACATCTGGGCAATTAAACGAATACTTAGTCGACGGTCTGAGTTCAAAACTTTGCGCTCACGAGTCACATTATCGGTGTTTATCGAAGTCGAAGGTCTTCCAGCACGGCCTTCATCAGCGACCTCTTCCCGGCCCTCCAAAAAGGCCTGGTGCCACCACTTCTTGCTAAAGCAACACCTGGGTAAGCCTGCTTGATCATATCAAACGTCTCTGTCGCAGATTTACCGAGTTTCACACAGAATTTAATCGCGTACCTCTGCTCTAACGAACGCTGCATTTTCGGCTTGCACCACTCACAGAAACACGTCGCGCGAAAATGCCTGTCCTGACTCTCCAAGTGCTCGGAGACAACTGACCAGCCGCTCATTCGTTAGCTAGGAACGCCCTCTACCAAACCCTGTAAAGTTAGGTTAGATGTGGTTCTCTCGTTTTTTGTCAAGAAGCACCAACTTGAAGAAATTTAATATTTTTTGTATGACAGTCAGTTTGTCATCACAAGCCGACATTGGTGACTACCACTATTGTTTAACAGACTGTTATATTTTGTACAACTGATAAGTAACAGTCTGGCAAACGCCGAATTGGTGAATTCGGCCGTAAGTGCTCTTGTTATTTGATCTAAAGTCCTCTTATGCTTATTTGTAGGTCGATTGCGAGCCGGACGAATTCGCCTGCGCCAACTTCGAATGCATCCGCAAACGGTTCGTTTGCGATGCTGACCTGGACTGCGTAGACGGCTCGGACGAGATCAACTGCGACCCGATGAAAATAAAGAACGCAACCGATGCGAAGACCGTCATGCGATGCGATCTGCCCAGCAGGTTCTGCGACAACAACACCAGGTGCATTTCGCCGAAGCAGCTGTGCGATAATCGTCAGGATTGCGCGGATGGCAGCGACGAAAGTGGGATCAAGTGTACGGACTCGGTGGCGAATGCGACGGAGTCTAAGAGTGTCGTTGCTGGGTCATGTGAATATCCTAGCAGGTGAGTGATAGATAAGTCAACTCGCTTTTACTTACTTTTCATTGAAAACATTCACTTTTCTCACTATTTCCGCTCTCGCTGTACATATTGTAGTTTATGAACGTTGTGGATTACATGAGAAATGACTAGGATTAGTCGAAATGTACGTTGAATTTTAATTCGGCTTTGCCAAAAGCACTCTATATACAGTAATGGACAAAAGTATATATACAAATTAATATTGTGCTATATTTATTTTTTAACTTGTTTTATTAATACGCCAACCTGGACACATAATTCGTTATAGCATAATACTGACTTATACATAAATAAATTCATTAAAAAATTAATTGAAAAAAACTGGAACTATGAAGGACAAAAATATATAGGCAAAGCAAAACAATTATAGAAAAAGGAAGCAAAGTTTATTGATTTATAGAAAACCAACCATGTTTGTGTTAATATTTTGTAGTATAACCATTATTATCAATCACCGCCTGGCATCGTCTCGGTATAGATTGTAGAAGTTTCTTGATATAAGATTCATCAATCTGTCTCCACTTTTGCTCTAAAGCGGCAAAATGTTCATCCTTTTTTGAATAATTTTTATCTCGTTTTTGCTTATCTAAGTATTCCCATAGATTTTCAATGGGGTTTATATCGGGTCCTTATCTTGCTAGAAGATTGATCTTAAGAGCATATTGTCTTGCATGTAGGGTAACATGACATGCTTTGGTATGTTTGTGAATACAAACTTATCCATAAAGCCATCTATTCTTTGTAAAGGTCCCATCCCAAACCCCGAAAAGCACCCCCAAACCATAACAGACCCGCCTCCATGTTTGACAGTGGGCAAAGTGTACTTGGGGTTCAATCTTTGTCCACTAGGACGTCTAACGTAAAGAACACCATCTGATCCAAACATATTGAATTTGGATTCGTCACGGAAACAAACCCTCTTCCAGTCACAGATGCTCCAATCAAGATGGAACCGTGCAAATTGTAATCGGTCCTTACGGTTTTTCCTCGAGATTAGCGACTTCTTACTCGGGCGACGTGCAAATAACTTCGAATCATTTACTATAATCTTCTACTTATAGTTTTCGTAGAAACACTGACAATTCCTGTTGTCTCGATTTCGGCTTTTATTTGTCTTGGTGTTTTAAACGGATCTTTGGACGAAATTACTTTTATTAATCTAACTGATCTAGCATTTAGTTTTCTATGCCGACCACTTCTCTTAGAGGCTTCCAAGATACCTTTTTGTTTATATTTGTTCAATATTGCCCAAACTGCTTTACGCATCAGCTTCAAATTTTTAGCAATGTCGACTTGACGTTGACCATCTTTGTATAACTCAATGATCTTAGTTTTCACATCGAAAGAAATTTCTGGACCACGCGGCATGATCTTAAAATCACTCAACTTATTCCACAATACTTGATGAACAGATAATGTAAAAATGAGGAATTTAGTTTTTCTACTAATAACGCATTTGTTTATTGGGCAATGAAGTATGAATTCGTTTTCTAAAGGTATTTATGTAAATATTCATATTTGTCTATATACTGTTGTCCATTAGTGTATATGCACTATGGATTTTAAATTGAGAAACGGTAATGCAAAATCGGCAAAGTTACGCATTCGAGTAACTCATAAAATGTTACTTAAATAGTTGGCAATTCAGAGTATCTTTAGAGAGAACATACGAATTTACCCTGAACCGTTTTCATTTCCTCTTGCCTCTAGCGAGACGTTAGGAAGAAATTCCAACCGACGACGGCCTTTAGATCCGGATCAAGACAGCAGTTTATCAACTGGCCGCGAAAGCCTTAACCAGTTTATAACTGTATCAAATTTAAACTTTTTAACATTAGATAGTTCGCTAAAATGTTAGGATCAATCAATTGGGTAAGAGTACTTATTAGATACAAGTACGTCTACCGTATTTACATTTTTCGAAAAGGATCACGAGCCTCTGAAACGTCAAAAAAACGAAGCTTGAGCGATTTATATTTTATTTCAATTTTGGCTTTTTTTCTCTGTCGTTACTGAACCAATTTCCAAAACAATGATATTTCGTCCTTGGCATAGTAGTAACATTGTGTAAAAATTTCATCAAAATCCGAGAGGTACTTATCAAGTTATAGGCGGTTATTGGATTAGCGGACAGACAGACGGGGAATTTTCCGCGTTTACAATACTTCCCCACCCAGTAGCGAAGAGGGGGGGGGGGGGGGTAGTAAAGCTTAGTTACAATTTATGTATTTCATGTAATTTCATTAATACTCAGTTATTGTTTGATAGTTCATAAAGCCTACGGCGCAGGAAAGGAAAAAAGGGTCTTCGGACTGAAGGAGGCCATAAAAATAATATTACCCAGTTACTGTTTGAACTTTGCTTTGTTCACGTCACGAATCAAGTGGATATTCACAGATAATTTAAAATTAGTGATTTGAGTGATTAGTGATTAAATTTATTTCAAGGTTCATATACTTTATATCATTTATCGGAACATTTTGCCAGTAATTGCGCCTAAACCTTCTCTATATTTTAGTTGTCTGTTCATCGTTACATAACTTATTAAAATTTCTTTCTTTAGATTGCTGATAAATAATTGTCAATATCTAGTGATTACTTTTGTGGGGCTACCTAAAGCAAAATGTGTCCATTAATAAACCAAGAATCATTCAGGAGCTCAAAAGAAACATTATTGAAAAAATTGTTAAGATTCCTGTGGTTATGTTGCATCGTGTTATGGCGAAGAATTCAAGAGTGCATCCAGAGAAGGGGCGGACATTTACGCGATATTATTTCTAAGAACTAAAAATGGCATATTACTAATTTGTTAATTTTGTACTGTATTTTATTTAAATTAAATTGTCTTTAGAGTTATAAAGTATTTAAAACTTCCCGCTCCCGGGGACCACCTTGTATATGCGGTCCCCAAAATTACATCAACGCGTTGGTGATGCCTTTTTTTGTTTCCAGGCTATGTGATAACGGAACCAAATGCATCACAATAGACAAATTATGCAACGATTACAACGACTGCGCGGATGGCAGTGACGAGGGGTCCAGGTGTCCAGATAGATTGTGCGATCACAGTTTCATCTGTTCGCATGACTGTCATAATGCTCCGAAGGACTTATCTGCACATGTCCAGCTCACCTCCATCTCCAAGCAGATAGAACGCATTGCCTAGAGACTCATCCGTGTGAAGCTTGGGGAGTTTGTTCACAGAATTGCGTACCTAGAGGATCTAGGTATACTTTCCTGTTTAGAGGATTTTTAAAATCTTTATGTCATGTTAAAGCACAAAAAAATCAGGCCGAGGATTGTATAACTAGGAAACTATTTACTGGAGTTGTGACGTCATTTTTTGATTGGATGCCTTTATGCTTTCAACTGTCATCCTACTTTATTGCAATTGTCATACTGTCACAAATAAAAGAGCTTGGCAATATTTTCCATTATAGCTGATATTTTTTTTATTATTTGAAGGTATAAATGTACCTGCCAAGAAGGATATGTGCTCCAAGAAGACGGTTTCACCTGCAAAAGTGTAGATAGCGGAAGGCCCTATCTAATTTTCAGTAGCAGGCATGAAATAAAGGCTGTTGACCTGCATACTTTCGGATTGAAATCTTTCATATCCGATTTGAAGAATACCATTACTTTGGATTTTTATCATACAAATGAAACTGATATCGTAAGTAATAATAATTATTGATGATTTACTATAAATGGAAATGAGCGCTGAAGGCAAAAAAAAACGAAAAAAAAAAATAGAAATTACTTTTTGACTTTTCAGCAGCTCCTGGTTATTTTTGAAAAAATGTCCGGTAATTCTGCACACCTATTAGACATATATAAAATACATACAAATAGCGAGCAGATCGCCTATCGGTCGCACATGCCGTGCGCCACGGTGCTATTTATAAATATTGCATCTTTGATATTCGACCCGAGTGACATATAAAAGTATATTAGTATTTACTACGTTATCACGTTCATTGCTGTAATCTTAAGGATTTTTTTGTTCATGAAAAGCTCAAATAGTGCATTACTGATTTTGGCAAAATCTACGCCTTTTTGATATCATTGCACTACATGGAAAATTTAACTATATGTTCTGAAGGCGTGGGGTGGGGACTATAGTCTCAATCTATTTTACGCCATTTTTTCCATTTTGTATATGTTTATGGAATAATAAACAACCCGATATACAATGCGTTTTTAATCATGTTTCTTACTCCATATTTGCTTTTGGACATATTTTTCTTGATACCTTTTCTTATAATGTTTTCTGTATTCTTTCCATTTTTCTCGTAGGTATTTTGGACGGACGTATCAGACGATAAAATTTATAGAGGAACTACCGCGGGCGGTACGTTAGGCAACATCGAAGCTGTAGTACAAACTGGTTTGTCTACAGCTGAAGGAGTAGCCGTTGATTGGATTGGTAAAAATCTATACTGGGTAGAAAGTAACCTGGATCAAATTGAAGTCTCGAAATTGAACGGCAGTTTCAGAAGAACTTTAGGTAGGTGGTGATACCATGAATGATATCCTTTGCAATTCAGTGAAAGGGTCAATTTGATAGATGTAGATCATCCGTTTTATGTTTATACAATCTTACAAATAGAGTTTTCCTTGTACTTCAACACAACTATTTTATTATTCCACGTCCGAATTCTAAATTATTTTTCCAGTTGCTGGTGACATGGAGAGTCCTAGGGCCATCGCAGTAGATCCCAGAGATGGCTACCTATTTTGGACCGATTGGGATAGCGAACTCCCACGTCTTGAAAGATGTTCTTTAGCAGGTCTTGATAGACAGATCTTAGTGAGATTAGGCAATAACCGCTGGCCGAATGGTCTTACTCTCGACTATACCATCAGAAGAATATACTGGATAGACGCCAGAACTGACTCGATTCATACTTCAAACTATAACGGGGAGGACATTCGTGAGGTGACGTTATGTTTTATAGTTTATATTTTAGTTATTCGTAAAATTATTAGGGGATAGGTCATTTGAATTAATCTGCTCCTGGTATGTCTATACTATAAATACTGTCACCCTAGATTTAATAGTCAGCTGGTGAGTTCCTCATTTGTTACCAACCAAATTGTTGGCTCAAAACATTGTGTATATTTCGATGTTGTCCTTGGGGAATATGCTATTTAGAAGATTCTCAGCTGAATAGATTTCAATTGGATGTCGAGGATTGCCACTCAAAAAAGCAGACACGTTAATTTACTGAGATATTTGCATGGCGACAATTGAAGCGCCTAGCATACCGCTTAACGGTAGGTTTTATTTGCTTTTTACTGTTCTCTACTTCTTACTGCTGGTGCAGCCCCAGCCTTTTTAAACGATTGACAAAAATAAGTAGAACATCTTATTTATTGATTTCGACGGTAAACCATCTCAATTATATTATTTAATAATTTAAATATAAAGCACATGTCCAAAAACATTATTCTATCTTCAACCAAAAACAATCCAGTAATCCTCATGGATGTTAATTTTCCTGCCTCATTCTATAACGTAGTCACCTTAAAATCCTGTCTTGTAATATATATAATAATATGGGCTCCAGATGGTTGACGCATATTTCAGTAACGATCTTGCTAATGAGGCAAAAAGCTTAACTATACAATTCAAATCCCTAAGATCCCTAGACGGTCGTGAGATCAGCCCCAGTCTTTATATATATCTTCCTGGTGCATCTTACAGTCCTGACTGCATCTAACACATCTAAAAAGTTTTAAATCATTAGCATAAAGGAAATAATTTGATTTGGAAAGGCGGCCAATATCATTAATAAAAACAAGGAATAGTCTAGAGCCAAGGTGAGGTTCACCCGATTCAACAGATAAATGTGACATAATTATTACCTGAAGAGAACGGCCTATTTTATAGATAATCAGCCTAATATTAGACATTTTAACAGGTGATGCGCAACCACGAGATGCTCTCACATCCCTTCGCTATCACCCTCTTCGAAAACTACGTGTACTGGACCGACTGGAGGACCAATAGCGTTGTACGAGCGAATAAATGGACAGGGGGTGACGTGAAAGTGATCCACAGGACTCTGCATCAACCCTTCGACATCAAAGTGATGCATCCCAGCAGACAACCGGATGGTGTGAATCCGTGTGCGAAGAACAACGGCGGTTGTTCACATCTTTGTCTGATTCATTTCAACCAAACGTACAGGTGTGACTGTCCGCATGTTATGAGGCTGGATACTGATAACAAAACCTGTCGGGGTAAGTGTTAATTCTGAATTTCTTTTTTATATGATCAATCTATTTGCAGTATTTTACGGATAACCTTTCCAGCACAACCCATACTTTGCTAGTGGCATCCGATATTTCACTTATAATTGTCAAGAACGGTAGTCCAACGACTCTTTAAATTATGCACAATAATAATAATAATATGACTAGAAAACCGACACGATCTGTCAATATATTGCTCTGTCCTATTTTTGACGGAGATGAAATCTTTCCACCCCCCGCATACAACACGCCTAGCAGAAACCATATCTTTTTATACGTGACCTGTGCTCCGTTTTAAGTTTCGTGTACCATAGAGTAACTATATTTATGAGCTTTCTTGATAGATATTTCAAAAACTAAACAAGGCATTAATTTCTAGTTTGTTGTCGTTGTCTTATAGCTTAAGTTACAGCTTTAATCATTTTTATAATTGTTCTTCTTTACTGAATGAAGCCATATCGGAAAACATCATCAAAATGGAAAATACGAATTTCTGAAATTTTGAGCCAAAAATTCGACGGTGGATTTCCTTTACATTTCGAAGCGACAGTTTTTAAAACATTTTTATAAATCTGTTTTTCATGTAAATAGGATAAAAAATAATAGGGATTGTCTTAGGGACAAAACCGTCGACATTCAAACTTTGCAAAAACCGTAATATTTTGGTTGCCACACTTTTTGCTTCTGTTTGCAAAAATAAGTTAGTGGAATACCATACCTTTTTAAGATTTGCTGTCAGTTCGCGTCGGTATTTTTCTAACAAGATATTTCAGTAATTTCTTGTAGTTAGTAAACGTCGTCTTCGATCGGTATCTTCTGTTAATACACACGGAAACGCACCTTAATATTTTTCACGGTTACACTACTTTTCCTCGTTTTGTTACAAAATTTGTTTTTGAAGTGGTGTGAAAATAACGTAGTTCTTGATTCAAATCGCGCCCCCTGAACAGTTTTATTTTTATTTCAGTGAACGAAAAAGTGCTGCTTATTTCAAGGAATGGAGAAATACGCGGAGTCGACATTCATCAACCATTCTACCATACCATCCCTACAATTTTGGTTGGCAGTCCCATCCAGATCGAATACGTGGCGAAAAATTTAACACTGTATTGGGCAGATGCTCATATCAATGAAATTAAACGAAGCGGTCTGACGAAAGGACCCACAGAGATAATTTTGGATGCTGGTCTTCAGAAACCTTCCGGTCTAGCTGTAGACTGGATATCAAACTTGCTCTTCATATCGTCAGAAACTGGAATTCTGGTTTGTAGTTTTAATATCCATTATTCATTATTAGGCTGAAGTTACATGGTACGTGGCTAGTTTAGTGACAGGATAACAAGTTAGATGCTGAGGGGGGGGGGTTGTGCCAGGATATCAAGAGCCACATATGATTCTAGGTGGTGAGATTGAAACAACACAACATTTGCTGTTCTGTTGGAAAATATTGTAGCGTTTTTCTGGGTTCTCACAATCAACTTCAACTTAATTAAATATAACATTTATGTACACCACTGACTGCACTATAACTTCTCTCCGCTCTGCTACTCCACCGTATTCCGTACTCTGCCTCCATCTCCCGGCCGCCGAGTTATATATAGTCAGAATTACCGCCACAGAGCGACATCTAGAATGTTGGAGATCACTTCGCGTCGATCTAGAAGGCGATCCAATGTCACGGTCCTCACAGACGTGCGGCTTGTGCGCCGTGGTTCGCGTAAAAGCAGATATCAGCATTTAGGCTCTGGCGAGTAGGAGACTCCCCCAACAGATGGCGCTATTCGTCACAATATGTTATTTAGAAAAGTCATCTGAAAGTTTCAAACGTATCTTTTATCCTCATTTTGCATCAATGTCAAGAGTTTTAATTGTGGAGCTTCAGCTTGAATTTCTTACTGGTCTTCCGTATTTTTGTACATTTCTTTAGGAGATTTGAACTATAGAACACTTTTGAAAGCAGCTACCATCATTATTTCATCTAATTACCTTTTATTATGCTCTAATTACAGTCTATCTAGTGTTTTCCTAGAATGTATTCAGGATTGGCACTCGAGAGAACAAACACTTTGGTTTACTGGAATACATGTATTGTGACTTTTCAAAGCGCCTATAATGTGCCTCTTGTGCGCGATGTGGACATTTGCATAGATTGCTTTTGCTATTTTGAATATATTATCCTAGCGTCTAGCTTACCTACCACCTTACAATTTTTAGTTTCTTTATTACGCGCGAATCTTTAATCTACTTCTCTTTAGTAACATTACTGTTATTGAATTTTCTTACTATAGAGAATAGAGAAAAATAATGGAAATAAGTTATTTAAAACTTCATTATTGTCATATTTAAGGAAATAGGTACCAATTTATAGAAATCGAAAAATACACGATTTAATCGAAAAAATCAGATTCTTTGGTTTTAAAAAACCTGGATTTTTTTGCGACACTGGCAGATACTTTGTTGTAAGTTCAATCAAAAATTGTTCAAATCATCATAATCATGATATAGCATGGTCATTCGTTGACAATAATCCTAGGGCTTTCTTACACTAAACTACTGTTTGTATTTTGAAGGTATGTAACCTGAACGGCGAGTTCACCTCAGTACTGTATGAAAACTTGAACATTCTATCGATTGCTGCCAATCCTCCAGAGGGCCAGATATTTTGGATAAACGGTTTCAATGATAGTGCAAATATTGAGATGAGCTTGATGGACGGAAGTGGGAGAAAAACCATCGTTGCTGGATTGAAGCTCCAATCCAAGGGCTTGTTCTTTGACCTACAGTCATCTAGGTTGTATTGGATAAGCGGAAATGAAATATTTTATGGGACACTTGATGGTAATGATTAATTATCGTAATTCTGAAATAGTAGAAATTAGAAAATGTGGGTTCAGGGTGTTTCCTACAAATAAAAAAAATAACATTTTTAGCAGAAATTAGATGTGCAGCTATTTAATCTACTACAACTGTCTTCATAGGCTGAGAGGGTTATTTCTTAGTGAGTTTCACCGAGCAATTTCATGGTCATGAATTTTGAAAAAGAAACTAAGTAGACTAAGTTATTGTATTTTCAGAAATCTTGTTCACCCTATACCTTCAAATCACAGCTGTCTTATAATAATTTAAAGAATTCTTTTTCGTATTATTCTTGCCCCATGTTTTGGAAACACCTGGCACCCGGCATAATTGTAGTACTTAATTAAAGTACTCTGGAATACATTCTACAGTAAATGTCTTATCAGCCTTATTGTCATCTTCCACAGGTAAAGTAACCAGGATCAGTTTACCCGAGCAAACAGCCATATCAGCGATGACCGTTTACAATGGACAGTTGTATTATGCAGATGAAGAACACATTCACATAGCCGACAAATCTACGGGTGCGAATGACACGATCTTGAAAAATAGAACAGGGGGAGGTGTGCTAGCGTTGAGGATTTATGACAGATCTGAACAACAAGGCGACCACCCGTGCAGTTTAGGCAAAGGGGGATGCCAGCATTTGTGTCTTCCTCGCTCCAAAAGAAATTTCACTTGCGCTTGCGCTATAGGTAAGTGACAGCTGACATATGAATAAACTATGGTATTCATTGTTCAATACAATAAAATCTCCAAAGTGATTTGGTGGAAGATGATTTTTTAACTTGAATATGAAAATGAAAACCAAGTAGGTTATACAATTTTTCATATTTAACCATTTTAACCATGCTCAAAAATTGCACAAAATCCATGGATATAAACAATACTCCTGCTTTTATTACTGCTTCAAATGTCGATCTATATAATTTCAAAATTGCCATATACCAAAATTTCATTTTTTTAATTGACACTACTTTAATCGAAGCATCACATCATGATAGGGTTTAATATTTCAGTATTTCTTTAGATATGTTCTATTGTTAGGTGGTTTCAGATGTCTTTGCAACTTCTCCTAACTTGGAGGCTCTCCAAAACTGAAAATTCTCATACATTTTATTTTTTTATAGCACACTCGACGCCAAAATTTGCAATAATTAACGCGATATTTAAAACCGGTCTCTTTGTATTGAAATAAGACAGCACAAAGTGCGATCTACGAGCCCCTTCCCACTTCAGTTGGCCTAACTATTGAAATCTTATTTTTTTTCTTATCAAACACAAATAATAAAAATGTAGCAGGGTGTTATAGGTTCAAAATATTAACAATGAATATTTTGATAATATATAGTAGAAAATACCAACTTTATCACTCCCTAATCAAATTTGCAGCATAAAATAACACATGTTGCAATTACAGCATATCAACCTATTTTCATTTCAATACAAAATAAGTCTATAACGCATAGGTGGCTGTGAAAAATAAAAGCCATGACAATTGTTTTTATTAATCACAGATGTCAGAATACGTTTAAAATAGTTTTGGGTAGTTAAGGTTTTCAAAATGGGTAGAGAAAAGGTTATTAGTGAGAAAATTCGGTTACTGTTAATTAAATTTTTTAATTCTGGGAAATCAAATTCAGAAATTGCAACTTTGTTAGACTTATCGCGGTACAGTGGGGAGAAATATTGTTAGAAGATATAACGTAACCGGTTCAGTTAATATTAAGCCACGATATGTGGAAAAAGGTAATATCAGAAATGCCGACCGAAGAGCATTAAGAAGAATAATCGTGAAACAATTAAGGGCTCTGTGGAGTGACGCTGTTGGAAGGAGAATTTCGAGGTCCACAACTCATAGAGAGCTGGGATTTAGCACTTGCAAGATAAGTTTTCAAATAAAAAAAAGTGAGTAAGAACCCTAAAGTTGCACAACTTGTTTATAGGCCAAAGAAAAGCCACTATTAACTCCACTGCAAAAGAAAAATCGGCTTAGATGGGCTAAAGAACATAGGCAAAATGGACACCTCAACAATGGTGTGCAATACAATGGAGTGATGAGGCCCGATTCGAAGTTTGTGTTGGTGACAGTCGCAGTAGAGTTATTCGCAAAAAAATGAAGCATTCTATGTTGACTGTCTGAAGAGAAAAGTGAAATTTCTAGCATCCATTATGGTCTGGGGCAGTATGTCATCAAAAGGAGTAGGAAAACTTCATTTTATTGATGGAAACAAACAAATATTTGGAAACTTTAGAAGAATCGCTTTTACCAGTGATGGAAGAATGTTTGGCATCCGGCCAAGATTTTGTGTTTCAGCAAGATGGTGCAGCGTGCCATACTTAAAAAAGGCTATAAAATGGATGGAAGAAAATAATGTACCACTTTTGAAATGGGTTTCTAGCAGTCCAGATCTGTTACCTATTGAAACTTTGTGGCACGAGATGAAAAAGGTTCTACGACAACATCCTGCTCGTACAATCACCGAACTGAGACAAAAGCTTCAAGAAATATGGGATTGTTTTGCATCAAATTTTTGGAAAAACTTGGTTAACACTATGCCCAAAGAATTTCAGCCGTAATAAAAAATAAAGGTGATGTTACCCAATGGTAATCTTTCAATTGTTGCTTTGTTAACTTCGCGCATTTATTCGCACATTGTTTATTTGTTCAGATGTTCTATTAGTTATAGGTCTAAGTGATTTCAAATATGTATTTTTTACGACTAGAGTGTATCTAAAATGTTTTTGAGAAAATAAATTGTTTTAGAAGTAAACAGTTTCATCATTTTTAGTTTATAAAGGCATATTTTGGTACAAATCTTGAAGTGGGACAACTGAAGTGGGAAGGGCCATAATCTACCACTACGAAAGTGAAAGCAGCAAGCTGTCATTTGGAACTGTATGCCAATTCACATTACCAGCTGGGTCAACACTGTGGCCGCTAGATGCCGCCGATTCTGGCGCTATAGTAGATACCATCTACTCGTAATTGAACAAACTAGGACTATAGCTTTCATATATCCGACCACAGACGGACAACCAATAGCACGAAAGATCTGTCCATGGTTTGTCACAATGGTCTCAAAATATAATACTTCCGCTTTTGCCCAAGATTCTACAAAAAAAGAACTTTGAGCAACTATCAATTACCGTCGATAGTATACAAAAACTATCAATTGTATACGATTCTCAGAAGTATCGTTAATTATTCATAGCTCTCTACCACTTCTAGTCCGTCTATTTATTCTGATCTTGTGTCACTATATTGTTTCATTTGTTTTAGGTTATTACAAAGATCCCAATAACCCCTACAAATGTATCCCGAAAGGAGACTTTCTGTTATATTCAATGTACTGGGAGATCCAAGGTTTTCCTTTGGACAGAAACGAGTCTAACCGTGTCCTAGGTCCAATTTCGAAAATACCCAGCGCCACTGCATTAGATTTCATCGCAGATGAGGATTTGATATTTTGGGCGGACAGCGATCATGGCACCATCACCAGAATAAAAAGAGATGGTACTGAAAGAAAATACATTTTGGAGCAAGCCGAAATTTTCGATAACACCCTAGTAGACTGGTTAACTGGTTTTGCTGTAGATTGGATAGCTGGCAATATGTACTGGTGTGATTCCAAGCGTGGTACTATATCGGTTTCTAGAATAGATGGAACCAAAGAGCATGTGCTCTTGTCCTATGAGATTGGGAAACCTAATGCAATCGCTCTGGATCCCGTAAAGGTAACAATTACTCCTTTTTTCTAAGCATATACTGACAGATTGTTTTATTATCTTTTCAAAGTTAAATATGTTACATGCATTTAAATTTCTTCAAATTCTAGGTGTCATGGTATGGGCCGGTGGGCCAAAAGTGGAGATGGCTACTATGGACGGTCAAAACAGGAAAATTTTGCTGGATAACCGAGGATCAATCACTGACGTGGCCTTGGACTTTGACAATGAATTCATATACTATTGCGATTCTAGCCACCATTCTATAGAGAGGATCAAATATGATGGAACGGAACAAACCCTTTTGTTGGAACACGCGCGACATTTACAAAAACCCACAGCACTGACAGTGTTTGAGAATATGATATATTGGATGGACAGGTGAGTGAAATTAAAGCTGCTCATTATACAGATAAACCAAAATAAGTGGTCAGTCTCTCAGAAAATATTAGTTCATATCAAAAACGTCTTGGAACTGTCCTTCGGAGCTACAGGCTCCTAAAGTATGCCACTGGAACTTAGTTTTTCTCACTTTCGAATCGCCTAACAGTGAATAACACAAGCCGACAAGATTTTTACCCACAAACCAAAGTATACTTTCCCTCAGGGAATGCCTCTTAATTGGCTCTAGGTTATGTGGCATGGTGATTTTTTTGTAAAAAAACCATCATCTCAAAGTAAAAAGCCTTGCCCTTTGCCATCGAGCTTGCTTAAATATCTTTTTTTTTTTTCGCTGAGATGACGCACTTTGTAGTGGTAGTAAATTCATTGAGTTCAAGATTATGGAATTGAAAAAATGTTATAAAAACGTATGCTTTCCTTGGTTGCATCATTGTAACCTTTATCTTATACTAACGATTTGTCAGATTTTTTAATAGAAATGATGTCGACATATTTCCGCATGGCGCTATTTTTCTGGATTTTCAACATTTTCATAAAATATCAAACTTATTGCCTTTAAAACAAATCAAGTGAAATGTGACCAGAAGTTGCTTACAATAAATAAAACACTTAGTAGAAAACACAGGACTGTGAATACGAAAGGCAACTTCACGAAATCGGTTTTAACCAATGTCCTCATCATTCAGATATCCCACAATAAGTGGCCAGTCTCTCAGAAAATATTAGTTTACATCAAAAATGTCATGGTACTATGCCACTGGAACTTATTTTTTTTTACTTTCGGATCGAATAACACAAGCCCACAAGATTTTTACCCAGAGTATACTTTCCCTCGGGGAATGTGTGGTCCAAATCTCCTAAATGGCTCTATATTTGAGGTTATGTAGCATAGCGATTTTTTTTTCAAAAAACTTTAGACTTCAGCTCGAAGTACAAGCCTTGGCCATTCAAATGCCATCTAGTTTGCTTAAATACCTTTTTTTTTCGCTTAGATGACACATACTTTGTAGGAGTAGTAGAAAGATTTATTTAGCACAACTGGCTACATAAACAATTAGAAGCATTGCATAACAATAATAATAATAAATTCAAACCCTATGATGCATTGTCATATTTGCAATTGTAAGATAGTTTCTCAGTTAATTTTTTTAGATTATTTTGTCGGTTTATATCTGAATCTAATTAGTCATTGATGAAAAACCTAGTTCGTCCATATACTGCGTTTTTTCGTTTGAATGGAGATCATGCTTGTGTCAGGTATCATAAAAATGATAGTCGGACTTTACAGAAATTGGTGCAGACAGCCATTATGGCAATACATTAGTTTCATTGTATTAATAAAAATCAGGACTAGGTATTAAATGAAATGTTCAATGTGAAGTCGTTTTAACGTACTGATCATTTGATCGATTGGCGGATATTATTCTCATAAATTTATTTTGTAAAATTTGAAATCTTTGCAAAACAACATCATTAGCCATATATAAAACATTTGCAATTGCAGTGTAAATGATTTTCTTGCTGTATGGAGTTAATCTCGGAAATACGTGATAGATAGCCTACTTTACTACAAACTCTATTGATAATGTACTTCAAAATTCTACCCACCGTCAACAATTATGCCAAGGTATTTGAAAGAATTTGCAAAATCAAGGTTTTTGCCACTAATATTTACCTATAAATTTGTTAAATCATTTTTTCTAATAATCATAGCTTTTATTTTGTCTGTGTTCAATTTTAATTTGTTAGACATTAGCCATTCCGATCCGGGTCTTTAAATCACTATTAATGAGAGAGATACCTGATTGAAAAGTTTGAGTATTTACATAAATATAAGTATCAGCAGCAAAAATTTGGATTTTCAAATTTACAGTAGAAAAATTATTCTAATACACTGTTTTGTCATTAGTGGTAAGTTCTGGATCTGAATCTTGAGGTTTAGGTAAAATTTGGATATTACAAGTTTGATGGGTTTAATTTTCATCAGAAGAGAGTAGTTTTTATTTGAAAAAATGTATGCAAATGCACGTCGGTCGTGATAGGATAGGGTGGGTTGTGGGTTTGTGGTTTGGGTGAGTTTTAGATATTTTATGGATTTTGTGTTGAGGATTAATGGATTTTTTAGATTGCAGGTCTTATTTCAATAAAAATTATTATTGTTATTAAATTATTGGTGTATTATTATCCAAATCTCAACTTTGATGTACACACGTAATCATAACGCGTACAGTACCAAATATAGTAAATTCAGAGAATTGACGAATTTTAAGTGCTATATCTCAACGAAAGAAAAAGATATTCAAGTAGACGCAACAGCATTTGAAAATGCAAGGCTTGCACGCTGAGATGATGTCTATGGTTTTTTTAGGAAAATAATGATTTGCTTACTTACGCTCAAATATCGCTATTTTTGCACCTTTAGGTAAAAATATCTGAGAAACTAGAGCCCACTGATGAAGTTGCACCACGGATTTTGGAAAGTATACTCTAGTTTCCATGTAAGAGGGTAGAGTCACTTTTATCGACCTGTGTAAATTAACAGATTTTGACAGCATGGTAATTAGCTGAGTCCATCACATGATGGAATCCATGGAAAACAATTAACTCATTTAGATCGCCAAGGACTTACTAGCCTGAACGGAATTATGCATGCAAAAATTAATATCTCTATTCAAATTATATACGTTACCACCCATGTTTAAAAGATCTAAAAATATTTTATTTCAGCTCTTTCCTCAGCGGAAGCCTTTTGGCAGCTCCTATCTCAAACACCTCCAATTTCGAAGTACTCAAACAAGGCTTGGGCGATTCACTAAAAGATATCCACGTATTTTCTAAACGCAGGCAGAGCGGCACTAACGCATGCGCCAAAAACAACGTAAACTGTGAACAACTTTGCCTGTTCAATGGAACGCATCCTGTCTGCATCTGCTCTCACGGTAGATTGGCTAGTAACGGAAAAACTTGCGAACCGTTTGAGAGTTTCGTGATGTTTTCGAGAGTGGTTAGCATAGATTCTATTCAGATGATGGGTGATAAGAATCTGCAAAGTTCGCCGCATCCTAGTATCAAGAATAGCACTATGTTGAAAAATGCCATCGGCCTATCTTTCAGTTACAAGCACCAACGGCTGTTTTACTCCGATATTTCAAGAGGATCTATTAACACTGTATATTTCAATGGATCTGAGCATAGAGTTGTTGTAGACAGTAAGTATTTAATTTGATTAATCACCCCACCTCAATATTTCAAAAACTACTCATCCTAGAAAAAAGTTGCAAATAAAACTTTTACGGTTTAGAGGGGGCATAATGATGGTGAACAATGACCTTAAACACGACATTTAAGGTCATTTCAAGGTCATTTGAAGATTTTCAAATGAAATCCCCCTTTTTACATCGATATTGAAATGAGGAGGAAAGTTTACATCCAAATATGACCATCACCATGACATAACCTTGACTATTGGACGTTGGAATTTGTCAGGATCACTCTAATGTGATCCTGACCACGACTAAAACTTCCAAAGGAAACCTCTCATTTTAAACTGGAAATGAAAAAACAGGAAATTTTGACGTCCTAAAAAATAAATAACACACGACCGTCACATAAAAGTCGGTTAGGTTGGGAGACTAAAATGGGGGACGGTGTATAACTGACTGACTTGTTTCTTCTGTGTATTTGAAATGATATAAAAATAGATCCATTTTTATCTTAATCGCCTGTGGAAGCCCCACAAATCTAAGTTCACTTGATGACGTTTTAAATCAGTTTTTGTAAGGTTTTAGAAGGAATATTTAGAATGGCTTCCGAAATGTTGCTTTTCAGCTGCTCTATGCTGCTTGGTTTGTCATCACGATCTTTGTTTTTCACAAATCTCTACCTGCAGCGTGTTATTAGAATTTAATTTTTTAAAGACGCTACAGGTAATTTCTTTAATGTCACTGGCGGGTGATGTGCCCATTTATTGCAAAACTACAAAAACTGCAAGAAAGACGAGTCCAACAGGACGGAGCAATGTGTCTCCTAGCTGGAGAAACGGTGAATGTTTTGTGAGGAAGTAACAGAAAACGTAACCTAGCTCAGATGTATGGGCTTCCAGCGGCAGACATTTATTTGATACAATCCATGTATAACTTATATCATTGATTAAGGTAATATCTATTTAATCATTCACCTATACAGAGAAATTCATAAATCACTAGCATTGTAATGTGTACGAGAGAGAACCGCGAGAAGCCTGCAGTACGTATGCTGAGAGAGATAGAAGCAACACGTTGACTGGCAACCCGAGTGACGAGGCAACGGACGCAGCTGCGGCTTGGAGTATTGCCATCGATGCACTCTTTCTAACATACGTATTCCACGCTTTTCGCGCTTCTCTCTTGTTCACGTTGCCTCGTCAATGATATTTGGATTTTTCTGTATATTGGCCACCCTGTACTTTGAGTAAAACCGATATGGGTTTTCCCCTCAAAGTCATATTGAGACTAGGATATTTTCAGTTTATTTAGTCAGTTTTCAACATTCATTTTAGTATAAAAAATGGGTTAGAATATATTATCTTCTACAATAATATTCCATATTTTTTGTAGAACAAGGATCGGTGGAAGGACTAGCTTATGAGCTAATTCATAACGCCCTCTACTGGACATGTAACAATGACGCAACGATAAGTAGAGTGAATCTTACCGACCAGTTGACAAATGCTAGTGCAGTGGAGACGATTGTCAGGCTACGTTTGCAGGACAAACCACGTGGCATCGCGATTGACAGCTGTGGTAGCAGAGTCTACTGGACGAATTGGAATGCTCACTCGCCCAGCATACAAAGGGCTTTTCTAACTGGTAAGAATATTGATTGGTTTTTCTATCTTGTTAGATGCATTTTCGTACGTATTGAAGTGCAATACTAGGACTTCAACCAGTCATGTACAAAGTCAGTTGCAGAATTGCTTGCTCTAAAGCTGGATATACATGTCATTTTGGTAATGCTTTTTTTCAATGTGATGTGGATGTATTCAGGGATCCACTGATACACATGTGTATATGTGTAGGTATATCGGGAATATGCAGGGTGTTTCAGTTTATTGTTGCATAACTTTAAGATTCGATAGAACTTTTAAATTAATGCATAAAGTCTATATAAACATGGGTCGAAAAATGCGTGGCTTCCGAAATACAGGGTGTTTAAATTTACTTTTTAAAATAGTTTTTTTAAAATATTTCGAACAATATTTGATGTATAACAGTGAAAATTGGTATGCAAGGGTTTTTTGATACGACAAAACGAACCATGGGCATAGTTTTACTGTAGCCGCTAGAGGACGCTCTCTACTGTACCTGTAGTGTATTAAAATGACCGAAAAATTTTTCTTAGTGCAATTTTTTGCTTTTTGAATAAAGAAACTGAATCTTCGTACTTTTCAACATAAAAATGCTCTTTTGTGAATTTTCGTTATAGTTAGCCGTTTTTTGAGATATTTCGATTTTTAAGGTTCGATGCATTTTTGATTATCTATGATAAAATAACGTTAAAAAGTCAGTATCTCGATAATTTTTAGAAGTAGGCTGCGCCTGCAAATATTTTTGAAATTGAAAGCAGAGTAAGGTTAAACATCAATTAGTTGACAGTTAGTTTTGTTGTCTGTTGAAACCTGAAACGTTTTTTTGCAATTTTGAATGCACGAAATTTAGTTACTTTTACCTGTTTTTTTTTTTTGTAAGTTTTATAAAAATGCCATTTTTATTCTCCAATCAAGAGTTAGCCGATATTCATTTTGTGTATGGCTTTGTAAATGGTAACGCAGCAGAAGCAGCCAGAGAATACGCAAGATTTCCAAACAGACGACATCCAATTCGCTCAGTATTTGTAAGAGTGCATCGCCAAATAATTGAAAATGGTTTTGGAAATCTCCAAAGGCATCAAAACATAAATGTTTGTCAGCGCAGATTTACCCGTATGATTCTGCGTGAGTTTGATAGAGATCCGACCACAAGTGTTAGGAGAGTTTCTGGTGCCTTGGGAATTTCAGCAAGCCATGTTCACCGTGTTCTTAGAAATGACCATAGACTTCCTTACCATTTGCAACCTGTGCAAGGACTACAGCCAGGGAACGGAGAACGAAGAATCACATTTTGTCAGTGGATTCTTGATAGAACTGATAATAATAGGGAGTTTTTAAGTAAATGCTGCGACCTTCTTGGAATTTTTAAAGGCTGAACATGCAAATATGTGGGATGATGTTATGTTAGATTTAAGAAGATTGGCCTGGTTCCAGCTTGATGGTTGTCCAGCTCATTATTCGAGAATAGAAACTGGCTGGACGAAAATTATCCAGAAAGATGGATCGGCCGTGGAGGACCAGTCGCCTGGCCTCCACGATCCCCTGACCTAAATCCATTGTGTGGGGATTTCTGAAACAAAAAGTGTACCAGACTCCCGTAACCACAAGAGATATGCTAATAGACAGAATCAGGAATGCATGTGATGAAATAAGGCCTTATTTGAATAATGCTATACCACGTTCGATCATTCGTAGATGAGAATTGTGTATTGAACAATTGGGTTTACATTTCGAGCAACTACTTTAGATTTTGTATGTTTGTCCTAACTATCCAATAGCATTTTAGTTGTAAATAATTAATTTAATTTGTTAAAAATAATATTGGAAAATTAAACAAATGAATATTCTGTTTTTTGTGTTTATTTGGAGTTAGGAATTATTGCTGTGTTTAAAAACACAATCTAAACGATCATCTTAATTACTTGTAATGCCCAAATCAAAAATGTAAAAAAATATTAGTTTCCCATAAATAATTAAAAATGCATCGAAATTAAAAATCGTAATATCTCAAAATGGCTAACTATAACGAAAACTCACAGGAGAGCGTTTTCATGTTGAAAAGTGCGAATAATCTGTTTTTTTATTCAAAAAGCAAAAAATTGCACTAAGGAAAAATTTTCGCTCATTTTAATACACTACAGGTACAGTAGAGAGCGCCCTCTAGTGGCTACAGTAAAACTATGCCCATGGTTCGTTTTGTCGTATCAAAAAACCCTTGTATACCAATTTTCACTGTTATACATCAAATATTGTTCGAAATATTTAAAAAAAACTATTTTAGAAAGTAAATTTAAACACCCTGTATTTCGGAAGCCACGCATTTTTCGACCCATGTTTATATAGACTTTATGCATTAATTTTAAAAGTTCTATCGAATCTTAAAGTTATGCAACAATAAACTGAAACACCCTGTATACTTTAAAACATTTTAAAAATACACTTCTGGCCTACTACACCTTTATATCATATTTTATCTTATTTTTACCAATTATAGTTTTATATGTATTGTATACGTCATCAGTAGTTTTCAAGAAGCTATTTTTATGTGTTATGCATACCAACAATTTTTATGACAAGTGTAAAAACAAATGTTTTGTTAATTGGCACGTAATATATATTCTATTCTATTCTATCCTATAGGCCAATATCGCTGTACTTTTAATTACTGCTACTTTTAACTTGACTTATTTATACAGGATACAGGGTGGAAGCCATCATAAAAACTGACATTCGGATGCCGAACGCGATCACGCTCGACCATAAAGCCCAAAAGCTGTACTGGGGAGATGCCAGGCTGGACAAAATCGAACGTTGCGAATACGACGGAACAAAAAGAGTGGTTCTAGCCAAAGTAACCCCACAACATCCATTTGCGCTGGCAGTATACGGAGACTTCATCTATTGGACTGACTGGATGTTACATGCAGTCATCAGAGCAGATAAGTTTACCGGACAGTACGTGGTACTGCTGAGACGCGACGTTGCGAGACCGATGGGAATTGTTACTGTGGCCAATGATACGGAAGATTGTTTCACGAATCCATGTTTGATTCAGAATGGGTTCTGTGAAGAGATATGTGGGTTGTCGGCTGCTGGTGCCGTGGAATGCTCGTGTGAAGAAGGTGAGTTTCATGGAGATTTACCCAAGGAACTACATTGATCAACAGTCGCACGATTAAGCGAAATTGTATAGTAAAACTTAAAATAGATTTTCTAGGACAATTCAAAATTCCAGAATCATAAGTCGACAGGGTCAAGGCAGTTCATTTGACATTTTTGTTCTCTTTTGCTCTTCCATTTTCTCTATCTGACTTTGTCTGGTATCTACGCAACCATAACTGACGTATCATCTAGCTAACAATACTATAACAGATCACTTGAGGATGATTTAATTGTTGCAGGTAGGGTATTGTCGGAAGAAGGCAGATGTCATTCGAAGATTGCCACAAATTGTAGCAACAATGGTGATTCATTCCGTTGCTCAGATGGAGGTTGTGTTCCTTTCCATCTCACATGTGATGGAATTCCACATTGTGCTGATAAGTCTGATGAAGAACCTGGATACTGTGGGTAAGTGGTCACCTTTAAATAAATATCGCACTTGCTAGTCCAATTATATGCAAGCATGAAAATGTCACTTTTGCAATTTTGGTATAAATTGCATTTTCAATTGGACACAACGAATATTAGACTAAAACATTTGGTAGATAATAGTAGTCACTAGACTTCCCAAAATAACATTGTTTTCACCTTGCTGTTGTTAACTAGTAGCTTACGATATTTAGTAGTCCTATCTTGACTACAAAAAAATTGGTTTCTTGGTGATAAGGTAGTCGACAATTCACGGGCTGACAACCAACTTTAGCCATTGACGTATTTTTTTTAACAGGTACCGCTCATGTCCTGTTGGTTGGTTCCCCTGTCAAAACAAATTGTGCATTCCGCTGAATTTGACCTGCAACGGCATTGACAACTGTGGTGATGCTACCGATGAACACAACTGCTCATGCCCAGAGGGAACCCACTTCAAATGTAAAAGCGGAGAATGTCTGGATATATCTTATAGATGTAACTACAGCCCGGATTGCCATGATAAATCTGACGAAATTGGATGTGGTAAGTAAAATGTCATTGGGAGACCATAAGAGCTCACTACAAATTTCTGCTATCAGCTATCAACAAATAATGTTAATGCTGAGGATTGAGTGTAACTTGTTAAATATATTTCAAAGAATGGTATTATTTACAGAGATGCCGAATTGCACCCAGAAGCAAGGCGAATTCTTCGTCAATTGTAAGTATACGACAAGCTGCATCCACTGGCAGTGGATATGTGATGGAGACGACGATTGCTGGGACAATTCTGATGAGATGAATTGTACGCATGTGCGCGACATTTGTAGGTGAGAATTAAAACATACACTCCCAAATGTTTCATTTTGATATATTCTAGTACATTATTGTCCACATTATGAACGTAAGTCTTGTTTCAATCCGAGGAAGCCCTGCCCTGTATGTCTGAAGTCATTTTGAATTTTCGTCGTATTGGAAGGATTCACAACCCTTATAGAATAGAATAGAATAGAAATTTATTGGTTTCTCAGTTATAAACAAAAAACAAAGAAATTTATAACATGTCATTGTGATACAGTGTAAATAACACAATTTTTTTTAAAGTACATACAGAAACAAACATACATAGACAACATATAACAACAGCAATATGAATGCTTTTTTTGAATATAGTGAATGCTGAAATGGATTGAAGATGTTGAGGTAAAGCATTGTGAAGTTTCAGTGCAGAGTAATGTGGACATTTTTCGGTAGAATTTAGCTTATGTGATGGGTAGAAGTATTTCTGACTTTTGCGAGTATTGTAACTATGGTTGAAGACGTTTTTTCCAAACTTTTCTTTATGGCTAAAGATAAATAGTATAGTGTTATAGATATAAATTCCCGGTAATGTTAGTAAGCGGTTGACTTTAAATATACTTCTACATGACTCTCTAGGTTCCATTTTGAACATTGTTCTTATTATCCTCTTTTGTATGATAAAAATTCTATTTGCTGCGGGACTATTACCCCAAATTGTTATTTGATAAGACATAATAGAATACGCAAGCCCATAGTAGGCAGCTTGCAAGGGCAGGTGACAAGTGAGTACTCGTAGTGCATAGCATGCTTGATTGAGTTTTGAAGCCATACTCTCAATGTGCTTATCAAACTTAAGACAGCTATCGTATGTGACACCCAGGAGGATTGTATCGCTTTTGATACATAGAGGTTCATTAATTAAGGTTAGTTCTTTGGTGGCATGGCTTGACTTAAATAGGACACAACACGTTTTTTGTATGTTGAATGCTAACTTATTCATCTGCAGCCAGTTTTGAATATGGTTTATTTGGGTCTCTATCAAGATTCGGATATCGGACGTTCCTTTATATGGTATCAGAATAGTTATATCTGCATAGATTTTGCGTGCCTTGAGTACTATATGTCCGAGCACTAGTTGTTATTCGTTTCCCGGTTTTGTTCAAAATTACTTTCTGTCTTCTATTACACAGATAAGATTTAAGCCAGTAGTACGCATTCATATTTATATAATTTGTTTAGCAATATTTCGTGATCAATGCAATCAAATGCTTTTGACAGGTCCACAAATAAACCACATGCTGCTCCTTGATTTTCTCGATATTCATGGATTGCTATGGTGAAATCGAACACACTTGTACCTTTCATGAAGCCATGTTGGTTATTGGTGAAGTATTTATTTGTGTGGAAAAATTAATAAGACGGTTTTTATAAGCAATTTCAAAGATTTTTGAAAAATTTATCAGCAAGTTAATAGCACGGTAGTTGTCCATATCATCAGGATCGCCTTTTTTATAGATTGGTAATACAAGTGCCATTTTTAATGCTTCTGGGAATTCTCCTTCACTAAGAGATGTATTTAGGATATTAAGAAGAGGGTCAGATATTATGGTTATCATTTTTTTAATGATGAAAATTGGAACGTTGTCGTCACCACAACTTTTTGTGTTTTTTAGGTTGCATACAATTCTGAGCAATTCGTCATGATCTATTGGAGTTAAAAATTATGTTTTACTTTTTAGTTCAAGGTTGGTAGTTTTGAGAGTAGTTTTGGAGCTGCTTCGACAAAGCTTTTATTGAAAAGGTGGGCTAAAGCATTTATCATCATTATGTACCGGTAAAACAAACTGATCTGACGACGTTTTGGGTGTGTTAGTTAATTCTCGCACTGTATTCCAAATTCCTTTACTTCTATTGCCATGATTATTTACTTTGTTTAAATAGTATTGCGATTTTGAATCTTTTAAGAGTTTCTCATATGTCTGATTATCACT
This sequence comes from Acanthoscelides obtectus, assembly GCA_963669975.1. Classification (NCBI taxonomy): domain Eukaryota; kingdom Metazoa; phylum Arthropoda; class Insecta; order Coleoptera; family Chrysomelidae; genus Acanthoscelides; species Acanthoscelides obtectus. The sequence continues at coordinate 84,567,896 of CAVLJG010000006.1, read as the reverse complement.
TTTAAAAACATCTTTATATTTTATATCGTTTTGGGAAATCATTTGAAGAGCACTCACCCTGTTCCTGAGTCGATCCAATTCTAGAGTAATCCAAGGAGGTTTCTCACTTCCCGCAGCTCACTTTTTTATCCTCAGAAGAAAATAGTAATTGAAACTGCTTTGTATTATCTGAGAAAATATGTCCCACTTTTTGGTTACGTTGACAAAACTATAAATTTCGTTCCATGATGCTGATTTTAGATCTTGTAGAAAACTATTTATTTGTGAATTAGAAAACACTCAATTGGGATTCATGATCGATATTGGTATTGAGTGAAAAGAGGGTATGTTGCCCTTTATAGTCAGAAAAAAGTGTATCAATAATTTTAGAATGAAAGTTCACGTCTGTGTTAATGAAAATATTGTCCAAACATGATTTGGAGTCATTCTTTACTCTAGTGAAATCGGTAATAGTTGATGTCAAACCGTAGGAATGAATTATGTCAATAAAATCTGATGATTTCCTATTTGTCACCAACAGATTTAGATTAAAATCGCTGGCTATGACACATTTCTTTTTTTCATTACTAATCTTATCTCGAGTTATTTGAAGTTTCTCAAAAAACGTGTCGATTTGACCGTCACATGGACGATATATAGAAACGACGACTAATACGAGCTCTTTCAAGGTTATTTCAAGGGCTGCACATTCAAACACACCGCACTGCGAAATGTTGTTGAGATCTTCACGCACTTTCGCTCTTCCTTGAAGTATATCCTGGTTGCAGTAGATAGCACACCCTCCATGATGACCTCGTTCACGGCAGAAGAATGAGATGAGCTCAAAATTTGTAATCTTAACAGCTTGAATTTGCTGTTGATCTTGCCAGTGCTCTGTGATACATAGAAAATGGCACGGATCGTGGTTATTTATGCTAAGTTCCAGCTCGCTTACGCAATTTCCCAATGATTGAAGGTTGTAGTGATGGATCCCTAAGACTGTCTTCCTTGGTTTATTCTCTATTGAGTTGAAGTTGCATGGGTGCGTCTTCGAAAATTTATGATTCGATTTTTCTCATAGGGCCTGATTACTGTGTTTTTAGGCCAAACACTGGAGGCAGTGACCCTTGCAGTTTCAGATCTAGGAACAACTACCTTGAAAGCCGCAATGTTCTCGGACTTGATTGGTAGTTTTATTATTTCCAAAATGTTGATTTGTTGTGTTGCTAAGTGTTTTTTTATCTGTTCGTCAGTTACTTCTGTTGACAGTCCAGATATGAATATTGATGTTCTTCCTTCCACGGCAGCTATGTCAGAGATCTCAGCACTGCCAATGACAGTTTGTTTGTTTTCCTTACGAGTTTTTCGCTGTACTGTTTGGAAATCATCTTGATCATGTATTGCATTATTTTGATTCTCCCAATGTTTGTTACCATTTTTTCGCTGATTGACGCTGATGGTACTGATAACCGGAGTTGCCTCGTCGATACCACTTTTTGTTGGTTTTTGCTGGCTGTGTGTTACATTTCTTGCCTCTATACGTTCTTCCTGATTACTATGAAGATCAGATTTTTGTTTTGATTTTCCGTTTCTAGATGTCTCTGGTGGTACTGCTTATATATGAAAATGATTTATTTTCAGGAAGGACCAGTTCAGATGCTCAGACGGCAGTTGCATCAACGTAACAGCCCAGTGCGATGGCGTTGATGACTGCAAGGACAGTCACATACACGGTAGCATCAGTTCAGACGAATTGCATTGTCGGATCAGTCACCATTGCCGCTACAATCAGTTTTTGTGCGAGAGCGATCTCTCCTGCATCCCCATGTCTTGGCATTGCAACGGTGTCCCCGATTGTCCAGACCAAAGCGACGAATTGAATTGCAGTAAGCATTTTTAAATTTCATCTATAACGTTTTTTCTTCACCAAACCCGAATAAAATCGTGTATGCAAAAGAACTTTACAAAAATATCGTCGGACGTTTTCAAGATATGTATCACTGAACTTGACTGATGTCAAATGATATCAATGCCAAAAATTAAAGAACACTTCATTACCACAATTTCATGTTTTTTTTTCAGAGCAACAGTGTCGCACAGATCAGTTCCAGTGCCAGAACAAAGAGTGTATTCCAAAATCCTGGCAGTGCGATGGTAACCCAGATTGCATGGATCAGTCCGACGAAACTGAACATTGTCAGCATACAGTGTGTGGTAAGTTACCTGTTTCAATAACACCACTGTTGAGTTCTCACCTCAATTTGAAAAACGTGATGAATGGAGAGATATTATGATGTCAAGTAATACATGCATCGAGCATAAATAATGTAGTCGGGGTGGCAGCACCCCAAACGTGTCAGCAATACTCGAGGCTAGGCCTTATCTGGGCCTAATATAGAGTTAGAAGGTCATGCGGAGAAAAGTACTTCTTAGCCCTAAACAAATAGTCTAGCTTGTTCCCAGCAGCTGCCGCTATTGACGAAATGTGTTCGTGCCAGATCAAGCCCTCGGTGATCTGGACTCCGACAATCCGAAGTGAACGGCTCTTTGGCGGAACTCGGCCATCCATCAAAACGGGATAAGCGCTAGGACGGTTTTTGTTAGTCAAGGTACAGTTCTGTGTTTTAGAAGCATTAAACTGTACAAGATTGTTGCGTCCCCGAGCAGTGATAACCACCGGGTCTTGAGCGAAGTATCAGTGCATTTTAACTTTGCTTTACAGGAAAATGGGAATTCAGGTGCAACAGCACAGGACGTTGCATACCTCTCAACTGGGTTTGTGATGGCGAAGCCGATTGTCAAGATAAGGCGGATGAGCATGTGAGGCAAGGTTGCCTTTTTGACTCTTGCAATGATAACCAATTTAGATGCTCTGATGGTCAATGTATAGGCCAGATTTACTACTGTGATGGCGACAGGTAAGACATAAATCTATAAGAGGTCGAATTATATGTGTAACAAATTTTCAGCTACAGTTATTTTTAATTTGTTGTTAGATATTAACTGTGTAACTGCTATAGCTGACTTTTATGTATACATTCTAGCTAATGATGAAAAAATTTAATATCCCATAAACTACAAAAATAATAATTAAGCCACCAACAATTTTAATATTCGTATTTAATTGTAACTAAAACTGTTGACCACTACAGGTTGATTAAAAAAACAATGACAATCTTTTTGATTATAGAACATTCCTAAACATGGCTTCCAAAATACTGATTTACCGAGATAGACAAGTTATAATTTTGAAGTCGAGAAAAATTTATATATATATATATATATATATATATATATATATAAATAAGCAAAGGCTTAAAAGGTTGTAGATTTAGTGTAAATAGCCTAACCAGTACACACAAAAACTGAGATATTTTGATTCATGTCGAAAAACCTACATCTATCTCATTTTTTAATAACATAACATTATTTCACATGACTTATGTTAAGAAAATTTTTGTCAGACTATTTCTTCTGGAGCAAAAAGGTATGATTATTGAGTAAAAAATCTGTATTGAATAAATTGCGTTTTACTTAGGATCTTTGATTGATAAGAGCGGTATTTTCATGTTCCATTCCTAATCAACGACGTCATTAGTGTAAATTTTGAATTGAGTCTTTCACCAGTGTTGTTTCAGGTACCACTAATTTTAAATCTTAATAATAATAATCTCTAATATTGTAACTTATATTTAATATTTCAAATTTGGAATTATTTTTCAAAATAAGGATTGCTGTTTATAGAATGAGTAACGATACGACAGTCATTGTTTTAAGATTTACAAATAAAGACCTGCATGTAGCTCTAGGATTGCTTTTAGTTATACATCTAATAGTTCGTTTTGATAGAATAAGCACATTTTTGAACAACTTTGGGAACAGACACTCCAAAAGGAATGCTATATCTCAATCTACTTCCAAATAAGGCAGTGTAACTGCTAAATGCAGTGATTTTCACTACGTTGTAACTAATTGTGCATATAATGAAAGAAATATTTGCTAGCTGAGTAAACAATTTTTCTACATGATTGGTAAAATCTAATGTATGATTAATGGTCAGTCCCCAAAAATTTGATGGTGTCTGTTCAGTGTATCAATTCATTATTTAAATTTATAAGATCGAGGGAGCATTTAAATGTCATAAGACAATAGGAACATTTTATCTGATTTTCACACTTCCTAATATAAAAATATTGTTTTCTGAATACAAGTATTAATGTCAAGTACTGTTGATCACGTTGAAAAGAGAATTTATGGTGATGTTTAGGGATTGCGTGGACGGCTCCGACGAACCCTCCGACTGCTACAAAACCTGCACTCCCGCTGAATTCCAATGTAAAAACGGCAACTGCATCCTTGACCTATTCAAGTGCGACGGCAAAGACGACTGCGGCGATGGCAGCGATGAGAATCAGTGCAAGAAAGAGGCGGATCAGTGCACGGGCAAAGGGAAGTTCGCATGCGAGAATGGAGTTTGCATCAACGAGACGCTGCTGTGCAATGGGGAGAACGATTGCGGGGACTTTTCTGATGAGAAAACATGTCGTAAGTGTGCACGTTCTGTGGATTTTATAGCATTTTATACACATCATTGACAAATTATGTAGCACAACAAAATCCTCCCCTCCGAAAAGAGATTTTACTGCCCCTAAGGTTAAGAGTCTAGACAAAATAAACAATACAAAATTGATATACTTCGCACGCCTTCGAAACAACTTCTAGTGCAATTTTCCATGTAGTGCAATGGCATTAAAAAGACTTAGGTTTTGTCAGAACCATTAGTGCACTATTTGAATTTTTTTTATGGAAAAAAACCTTCAGATTGCCGCAATAAGCGTGTCCGTACACGGTAGCCTTATGTCATTTGAAGTTCTGTTATAACACTGTTAAATGTGTGATACCTCACGAAATCAAGTTACCTTATTAAATTACATTACAAGCATCGTCTATATGACTATATCTCGCCCACCTCGTATGTGCATATCGCATCACCGCGCCGTCTACTACCTGCTTTCATAAGTCTTTCAGATCCACTACCAAAGTTGCAATATTTACAAACCCCGTGGCTCATATCAAGTTCGACCAATAGGTACACGATCCGTTGACTGAAAATAATTTTTCTGTTTTAAGGGCTAATGTACATTGAAATGTATGATGCGTGTAGAATCACCGGGGCTGGAAGTGTATGAATAAGATATTGATTGTAGATTATTCATCTGTATTTTCATCCTTCATTCAATACATGGCTTAAAGCCACCTTAAAGGTCTACCAACCGCAAAATGAATTATCTCTAGACTGGAACGTTACAGGCATCGATGAGTGCTCAGCCATACCATCCCCATGCGCTCAAATATGCGTCGACAAGCCGGTCGGGTACGAATGTAAGTGCAAGGAGGGATACCAGAGGAACCCGAAGGATCCACATCAGTGCGACGATGTGAACGAGTGCGCAGACAGGCCGTGTAGCCAGATTTGTAGGAACACCAGGGGATCCTACCACTGCAGCTGCGACAAGAATTACATTCTGCATTATGATAAGAAGTCATGCCGGGCGAATTCTACAGTCAAAGTTTCTTTAATTTTGGCAAACAGGTATGTTAACACTGGTCACAGTTTATAGAAATGCCTGCATTTTTATGTGGTGAAAGTTTTGTATTATTTTCGCAACATTTGAACGAAATCGACCGCGTTCTTCCTGACATTTGCAAGAGATCCTATATTATTTCAATTTTCATAAGACTCATGGACATCTTTAAAAGAATGACGTTCGACAGTTACCTCACAATTTGATGAGTTCGTTTTTTAAATAACAAATTCAAAAATTCTGTTTTCGACGGCGATTTTGTCATTTTCCCATATTATATAGAAAAAAACAAGATGTTTGATAAACCTGAGGGATATTGAAATGTTTTTGCAACATTGGAAGCCAATCATCTAATTAGTCAGTGAAATATTTAACTGAAAAGCTGCCTTATAGTTTGTGTTTTATTCATTTAGTATTGAAAGTCTGATTTCTTTGTTGTATTGCCGTTCTGTGACCGACGATTTCCGGACTTTATACCCCCAAATGTTTGCAACAGGTCTAACTGCTTCCCATGATTTTAAGGCGAATGTCGTAAGATCAGTATATACTGTGATTCATCAGCATTCACCCTGGAATATGTTTATTGAGCTTGTAGCCTGACAGTCAGTAATTATTGATGATTTTATGATTACATAGAATAAATCAACTGACATTGATGGAATTATCGGAAATACCACTGATGGTATGAAATACAGATACATTCGCATGAGAACTTATATTAATTCTTATTTATGGGAATATCAGTAGATCATTTTTTATTTTTTAAATACGTATTTAAACTTATTAGATAAATTGATATGCAAATCGAATTTTCCATATTTTAGTAGATGACGATATCTGGTTATATTTTTCTATAATCATTTACTTATTTATTAGATACTACATTCGAGAAGTAGATTTACTGGGCCACAGCACTATTTTGGCGCATAACTTAACCAACGCAGTAGCTCTAGATTACGATTGGTCCACGCAATGCCTCTACTGGTCGGACGTCACTTCCTATGGATCATCTATAAAGAGGCTGTGTGATTACAAGAAAAATTCAACCGAAGTAGAGATGCTACATTCATCTACTTTACAAAATCCTGATGGATTAGCTGTAGATTGGGTGGGGAGAAATCTATATTGGGTGGATAAGGTAAGGCTAGTGTTAAAAACAACATAGTTATATGATTCCAATGTCCGTATTTATTCTCGACACTGATCCTGTAAACACATTTTCGAGTTTTGGCAGTTCCGTGTGTCACTTATAGTCACTTGCTCAGCGGCTTTGCATAAGAACGTACGTGTCAAAAGTTGGGGGCATTCACTCTTATACGTTTGATTCTTCAAATCTGTTGAACGATTATTAGTTCCTTCAGTCTTTACCTTCTCCTCGAATTTTTCCATGTCGGTTGGAAAAAAATATTTTCTCAGTATGTAATAAAGCTTAAGATGGAACATTTACTCATAATTACTCTGTCTAATGTTAACAAGATTCATTACACGGTATTGCAGTGTTAGTTCCATGTAAGTCAGTCAATCGATGTAAAATGAATCATAAATGTAGTTTAAGAGACACTCGGTGACTTCTTTGAATACGACCCTAGAAGCTTCAAGAATTACTACATTATAGAAAAAAATAATTTCAGGGCCTGGATACCATTGAAGTAGTCACCTTAGACGGAAAGTACCGCCGGATGCTTTACTCTAAAGGCTTGGAAGAACCTAGAGCGCTTGCGGTAGACCCAATAAACAGATACATGTACTGGTCAGACTGGGGTACGAAAGTTCACATCGGTAAAATTGGTATGGATGGTAGCGATGCAAAAGTTATCGTCAAGAACAACCTAGGGTGGCCTAACGCCTTAACGATTTCTTACGAAACCAACGAACTATTCTGGGCAGATGCTAGGGAGGATTACATAGCTGTGTCAGATCTGGACGGAAATAATATCAAGGTATTAATAAATAAGATTAATAGTCCCATCGAATTGCATTCAAGTTAAGAAAAAGACATTTTATTTAAAATATAGTATTTCTATGTTTTACTCTAGAAAATAACGCAAATATCTGAATAATGACAAAATTTACGCATTAATAATAGTCTGAACTTGATGGTTGGAAACATAAAAAAGTCAAACTTCCGTTGCTGGCAGATCTTAAATACATCTGTTTTATGCTTATGCATATCTGCAGCACTCGATATTTTTCGTACTAAGGTATCTAGTAAAATATATTAAATTTAATATTTCAAGGTTGTCGCAAGTAGAGAGAAAAATCCGAAACTACAGTTACACCACGTGTTCGCAATAGACATCTGGGAAGACTACATCTATTGGACAGATTGGGAGACGAAATCAGTAGAAAGGTGCAACAAATACACTGGCGAGGATTGTAAGAACGTGTTTTCAACTCTGCACAGACCGATGGACATCAGAGTGGTGCACCCGTATCGACAACCGTCTGTGAAGAAGAACCCTTGCCTGACGGCGAATTGTTCAGCGTTGTGCTTACTGAGCCCCAAGGAGCCCAACTACACATGTGCTTGTCCCGAGAACTACGTCCTGGGTAAAGATGGTCGCAGGTAAGAGGATTCCCAAATATTATAACATAGTAGCATTGTTGGGAAGGTAAAACTAGGCTACCATTGACTCTTGCCGGTCACCAACACTTTGAACTAACAAATAGCAAATTAACCAGTAGGATGGATTTATTTAGATCTCATGCTTACAGAAAATCATATTTTATACATACAGGAAGTCCCAGCAGTCGACGTCATGCCGGAAACGGGGGATAAGTCATAATAGTTATCAGAAAAATATGTAAAATTTAGTCCTTTATTATACATGTTCGTAGTCAACTTTCTCTAAGAACTTAACTCCAGAGCTGCGCGGGAATGCAGAGTCAACATACTTGAAGCCGTTTTTTTTCTTTCTAGCTGCGAAGCGAACTGCACTTCAGCGCACTTCGAATGCACAACCACCCTGAAATGTATTCCGTTCTGGTGGAAGTGCGATACCCAAGACGACTGTGGAGATGGTAGCGATGAACCGGCAGATTGCAGAAAATTCGTGTGCAAACCGGGTCAGTACCAGTGCAACAACACCAAGTGCATTCATCCGTCCGAGCTGTGCAATGGAAACGATGACTGCGGGGATAAGTCGGACGAGAGCGACTGTCAACATTACACCTGCCTTAACAGCCAGTTCAGGTAAGATATTCGTTCAACAAGTTATTTGCTACAATCGAGCAAAATAGAAATCTACTATAGGTTACTTGGTCTATTTTTGTTCTACCGTAACTTACTCGGCATAATTTGCTCGATTGTACTTGTTCTTAGGTATAAAAGTATGTATGTATACGATAGATAATAGATGACTAATGTCTTCAGTATAAAAACCTAGCGCAACGCTACCTCGACCTTCAAGTGAATCTCGTGTTGATACTTTTTGTTAGCAATTATATTAGAAGTCATACAGAAACTTTGGAATGACTATCGATTGTCATTAAAAGGTCGATTTAATAATCAACAAATTAAACCCTTACACCTGTTACCATATTCAGACATATTCGCTTACTTTGAGTTGCTCACACCCCATATGAAGTAAGCAAACCTATCTTTATAGTACTTGTTAGGATGTTGTGATATACAAATACTTTTGTCTAGCGTTCAAATATTGTTTAAGCGCTACCTTAAATTTTCGTGCCGGTAATTGTTTAAGATCTAAAGGAAGTAAGTTGAAATTAGTGATAGATTGATACGTAAAACTTCTATGCAAAAAATCGGTCCATAGACAATCTTTTCCTGCCGTCACGTATGAAAAATCCTATGCTGTGTCGCGGCACAAATATGTGCAATACAAGAACAACAAAACGCTAATCAAGGCCGGCGGCAGGTCGCCGGAAGCAGCAGCCGCGGCCGGTAGGTACGCGATCTGTCCGCTAGGAATATTTTGCTGTGTGAAATACAGGGTGTAAACGTTATGATAGTCATTATTTAAATGGGTGATAGAGGGGGTTAAAAGAAGCAAAAAGTTTCATATAACATGGGGGTCAAAACGGCATTTTTTTAGAGAAAAACGACTTTTTCGCGAAGTTGTGCTTCAGTTGTTATTGGACCGGCCCCAGAAACCATCCCTTTAAGTTCTCCCCAATACCAGAAATCCATCGGATTGAGGTCAGGAGATCTTGCTGGCCATTTTCGAGGATCAGGAACATTTCGACTGCTCCAGCGATTTGGATAATCATCATTCAAATACTGAATGACGCCTCTAAAAATGTGTGGTGGTGCCCCGTCATGAAGAAACCACAAATTCTGTCTTCGTTGTAATGGCATGTTGTCTAAGGTCTGTTCCAAAAGTTCTGGTAGGTTATTGGTTAGAAAACTAAGATATCCTTCTCCTGCCAACTTTGGGGGTAACTCGAAAGGGCCAATTACCTGATCGTCAAGAATACCCGCCCAAATATTTATTTTAAAACGTTGGAAATGACCTTCACGAATGGTATGAGGATTTTCTTGGGACCACGTGTGAGCAGTATTATGGAAATTTAATATCCCGTCTCGCGTAAAAGTACATTCGTCCGTCGCTGGAATGTTTTTAAAAAATTCAATGTTTTTGTGCAAAAACCACTGACAGAATGTTAGTCTGCGAGGATAGTCTTCTGTTAACAAGGCCTGCACTCGTTGTAAATGGTAGGGATAAAGCAAATTTTCTCGTAGGATTCTATGGATTATGGTATGCGATAGTCCTACGCGACAACCTAATTCCCGAGTGCTGATATCTGCATTGACTTCCACGATATTTAAAATTTGTTCCTCCTGCTCTACAGTAACCTGTCTTTCACGAGTGAGAATATTATTGGGCTGAACACTTCCTTTATCTCGAAGTCTTTGGTACACTTGCACAAATGTCCTGCTGTCTGGGTGGACCCGTTGGCGAAAACTGTCGCGATAAATTTGAGCTGCAAGATTTGAATTCTGACGAGCTTCACCGTAAACTAACAACATGTCGGCGAACACTTGATTCGAGAACATTGTAAATAAACACAACGACGTACGCGAACAATACCTAACCACTGTTACCGTTTGCGATCGATTGCCGGTTCGATAAGAGTGATGAATGACCGACGCGCTGTTGTCATGTGTGTTTAAAATATTTAATTTAATGAAACTTACTTACTTACTGACTACAAATTTTGGCTTAACTTAGGAAAACTTAATGCCATTTATTTGTTAATCACCCAATTTAAAAATGTTTTAGCTTAGATTATAAAAATTAGTAAGATTGTGGTGATTTAAAGCACTTAAAGTTGTAAACTATAAAGCCATTTAGACAAAGATCTATTGACTTTTAGATCATGGGTCATATGAACTTTTTGACTTGTTTTGACCCCCCCCCCTATTACCCATTTCAATAATGACTACCATAACGTTTACACCCTGTATATCTAACAGGGGCATAGAATTACTAAGGTTGGGAGCGTATAAATTTACTAACATCACAAAAATTGAGATAAACCCTCACCACCCCGCAACCCCCACAAACTTTTTACACCTCTCATTTTTTTCCAAAAATGATCAGGATCCTCTGAAACGTAAAAAAAAGGAAGTATGAGTGACTTATTATTTTTCATTTTTGACCTTTTCTTCTGCCACCACCGGACCGATTTTCAAAAACTATAATGCTTTTGCGTCCTTGGCATACTAGTAACATTGTGTAAAAATTCAGTTAAAATCCGAGCGGTCTTCTCTTCTTATAAGATTAGTGGACAGACCGACAGACAAACAGACATGTCATATCATATAACTTCCAAAATAACATAATCTCATTTTCGAAAATTCTCGCAATTACAGATGTGAGGGCAACTCCTCCCAACCTCCAATGTGTATCCCATCAAAGATGCGTTGCAACAAACATATTGACTGTCCTTTGGGCGAAGACGAAGAGAATTGCCCTCCAGCGTCCTGTCCTCCGAACCAGTTCAAGTGCGCCAACGATAAGTGCATTCCAGCTGTTTGGGTCTGTGACAAAGACAACGATTGCACCGACAACTCGGACGAAGAACAGGATTGTCAGACTAGGACGTGTGGGCCGAACCATATTAGGTGCAATTCTGGAAGGTAAGATTAATATTTGTGCAATTACACAGGTTATGTATACAGGGTGCTACAGAGTGTTGTCAGGAAGATTGAAGATTCAACACATTAAAATATGAATAATAAATAGAAAATGCGTTTTTAAAACAAGCTCTTATTTCATTGTTAATGAAAAGTCCTAAAAGTGTAAACATTTTTTTTCGATTGGAAATATTTAAACGATAATGAGCCTCCGTCATGTCATGTTTCCAAAGAAAATCGTGTTACATCCTTTTTCTGTCCTACTGTCAAACTTGAGATGAAGGAGCTTCATTATGGTTCAAATATTTCCAATCAGAAAAAATGTGTTTACGTGTTTAGTTCATTTCATTAACAACTAAATAAAAGGTTATTTTAAAAAATGCATTTTTGCATTTATTTTGTTTTTCCTTTTTAGTATACAGGGTGTTCCTTAATGATATGCGAATATTTAAGGGTGTGAATCTACATGAAAAATTAGTGTTTTTTTTATACTCCAACTACCACGAAGGCCTAAGGCCTAAACACCCATTGGGCACCGTGGGGCTATAGGGGGATACGGGGGAAAGGGGAAAGGGGGACGCCACACGGACTCTGGCGAGGGAACACGTGTGCATGTTGCATGCATATTGGGTTTAAAGTAATAATAAACAAATTTATTCATAATTACAACCAGAAATTAAAGTTACTCATTTAAACAATAAATGTAATTTCAAAAAGGGCAAACGTACAGAAAAACTGATCCAACTGCTGACCCAATTGAGACAAAAATAATGAACATTATGATGTGATAATTATAAACTTGTAAAAAGGCCCAGACGAAGGTCCAGAAGTGCACCTACATTTCTCGGAATCACATTAGTCCATTGATTTTTGCAATTTTTTTTTATACTCCAACTACCACGAAGGCCTAAGACCTAAACACCCATTGGGTACCGTGGGGCTATAGGGGAAAGGGGGAACGCTACACGGATTCTGGCGAGGGAACATGTGTGCATGCAACATGCACACATTCTGGCTCCGCCTACGAGATCCGCCGGGTGGTACCTCCGCGTTCGACATTCAGAGACCATCTATCACCTACGGACAATCACAACATCCACAGCCAAGAGAAAAGTTTCTTCTGGGACGGGATTCGAATCAGGAGACCTAAGAGTCTACTACTGCGGCCATCGCTGCTGCCTGAATAATAATTAGTATCAGTAATATCTTAAAGCTAGAGCTATTGTTCTATTAACCAGTACTTCAGTTTATCGTTATTAAACAATAGCGTCGTTTTCTTAATGGACATAACGACGAACTCCAAGACACACTTTCCAAGCTGAACTAATATGACTTTTTACTTGATTTTCAAAAACCAGTGGTGTATAATTTCTCGTTAAACACAAAGATGTAAAAATTTAACCACCTCGGAAATGGAGAATTTTCAGATCCACGTTTATCAACGACTGAATTTGCTTTTAAATTTTTCTAACAACATTGTGTTAACCATTAAAAATAGTAATTTAAACCAGTTCAACAGGGATTCTTGTTTGAAATATATTTTACGATAGAATTGCTAAGATAAACTGGACCTTCAGAAAAGCTCCTTATTTTCAAGTAGTTGATTTTCTCCTAATTTTTCAATGGGATTTTTTGCTATACCTTATTGCAGATGTATTCCCCAATCGTGGCAATGCGATGGTGAGGCAGACTGCGCAGAGGGAGAGGATGAACCTAGCAGTTGCAATAATCCTATTTACCATACTTGCGAACCTACGTATTTCAAATGCAAGAACAACAAGTGCATTCCAGGAAGATGGCGATGTGACTTTGACAGTGATTGTGGTGACGGTTCAGACGAAGAAAGTAAGTAGATAATTTAAACAGTCTTTTTTAGCATTTGTGAATCTATTGAATTTAATTCTTCTAAGATTGTAGAATATGAGAATTATTAAATTTTGACTTGGCGCTAGAAAGTAATTGAAGTGGGCAGTAGATGAAATAAGTTTGAGAACCTCTTACTAAAAGTGATAACTGAGAATAATGTTTTTCCAGACTGTGTCTACAGAAACTGTTCAGAATCTGAGTTCAGATGCAAAAATGGCAAGTGCATTAGAGGTATAATGAGATGTGATGGAGAGTATCAATGCGACGATAGATCTGATGAAGAAAACTGCAACATTCCATGCAAAAAGAACGAATTCCAATGCACCAATCCAAAAGCTTGCATTTATTTGTAAGTATATCTCCCAATTAATATAATAGTAGAGATGAATGGAGGCCATGGATTTAAAGGATATATGTCATCTGACGTGCAGCAATTCCTCTAATACCGTATTCAAATGACATTTACACCATATCAAAAAAAGGAGGTCCTCTATTTCCATGCTTTCGTGCTATTAGCCACGCAACAATAAGCCAATAAGCTCAGGAATTGTGGCGCGGCGCAAATGTTAGTTGAACAGGGTATAACATGTAACGATTAATTGCTTGACGTTACACTCATCGGCGTGCCTGGTGAAATAACTTCGTTTTCAAGCTGCAATCAGCCGAAATTTATCTTATGGATGAATGGAAATTAATATGATATGGATTTAGGTTATTGATATATGTATTAGCATGAAGAAAACTTCTTTATCCTGTGGTAGGCAGAAGTGTTTGATAAATTTTAATAATATATAATAATTTATAGGTCCGTAACAAACAAATCAATCAAAAAGTTTTTTAAATTTGTTTTCAGTACCTGCTTACTGCAGGATTTGGAAATTTTCGTTATGATAAAGAAGACTACGTCAGTTACCTATATCCAAAATTTTATATATTATGCTCAAAAGGTACGAAATATTTGAAAATGTAATAATATCCGAACAACTTTACTCACAACTTATTTATTTATAAAATACAAAACGAGACATTTTGGAAATTACTTTTTGAAAATAACATTTATCAGATGTCGTCCGTTGCGTCGCTGGCATTCTTGAAATACTGAGCGCATATGGATGAATACTCGACGGAGTAGATCAGGAGTGATAAGGGCAATTTCCTCCTCGATATTCCGCTTCAACTGTTCTATATTAGCTGGAGCATTTTGGTATACCCTTTCCTTAAGGTAGCCCCACAGGAAAATGTCTAGAGGAGTTAAATCTGGGCTTCGTGGGGGCCAATTGATGTCACCCCGTCTAGAAATTACACGTCCAGTAAACAGCTCATGAACCGCAGCAATGGATGCGTTAGTTGTATGACAATTTGCGCCACCTTGTTGAAACCAACTGTCAATATTGTAATCTGGTCGCTGACGTAGTTCTGTCCAAAAAACTGCTGTAACATAGCGATATAACGGTCTGAATTCACAGTTACGGCCCTGCCTCTCGCGTCCTCAAAGAAGTATGGCCCATACCGTGACTTTCGGGCAATGAAACGGTCGTTCGTGAGTATTATGCCGACTTTCCTCTCCCCAAATCCTGCTATTGTGCTTGTTGACATGCCCATTTAAATAAAAATGGGCCTCGTCACTAGAGAACATGTTGTCGAAATTATGAAACCTTTGCAACATCTCATTAGCAAAATTTAACCTCGAGACCAAATCTATCTTTTTAATTGTTGGACCAATTGAATCTTATAAGCATTTAGCTTTAAATCCTTCCTAAGAATTCGGTGCACTGTTGATCGATGGATTCATAATGGCGTAGCTCGTTTCTGCACACTCATTTCTGCATTTTGTCGCACAGATTGACGAACACGCTCGTTTTCAATGGCCCTAGTAGTTCTCGGACGACCCGTGTGAGAAACTACTGTTGTGCTGCGAGTAGCCTCTAGCGTTCTTACCCATCGCAAAATGCTAGTCGCACTGAGAGCTTCTTGGAGACCATGTAAACCGTAATGATTTCGATAACGACGGTGCGCAGCTATTAACGAATTATTGTATTGATAGTACGCCCGCACGCAAAACGCACGTTGTTCTCAGGTGAAGTTCGGCATGGTTACTAAATTTCCCGACACTTGACTCTTCAGCACGATGCTCCCCCACCAATTAAATCTACTCAGTGGCGTGCTGTTTATTTACAAAAGATTTCGTACCTTTTGAGACACCCTGTAGATTTTTTGTTTTTTATACTCCAACTACCACGAAGGTCTAAGGCCTAAACACCCATGGGGTACCGTGGGGCTATAGGGGGATACAGGGGAAAGCCACACGGACTCTGGCGAGGGAACACGTGTACATGCAACATGTACACATTCTGGCCCCGCCTACGAGATCCGCCGGGTGGTACCTCTCCGTTCGGCAGTCAGAGACCGTCTACCACCTACGGACAAAATCACAACATACATAGTCAACAGAAAAATTTGTCTTGGGACGGGATTCGAACCCGAACAGCGCACGGCGACTGATCAGGAGACCGAAGAGTCTACTACTGGCAAGGTTGTGGGAAAATTTTGTGTTTACTCACCGGGCTAAATGCTAACTTTGAAGTATAAGAAAATTACATATGTAAATCTTGAGTAAATTAATTGTGGAGCTCACAAATGGTATAATGTGATACAAGTTAGAGATTTTTCAAGTTCATGGTAGAATATTTTTAAATTGTTGATTCTTTTGGTAGCATCATGGAGGCACTTCTAAATGTTCAGACCATTATAAATTATTGAATCTTTCACAACCGTTGATTTAGTTACTACTAATTTAAGATCTTGTTTCGTGTAATATCGTAACTTATATTTAACGTTTCAATTTTAGATTTATTTAAAAATTGAGAGTTACTGTATCTAAAATAAACAATGATACGACATCCATTAGGATTTAGAATTAAAAGCATGTATAGGCTTATATTCTAACAGCTCGTCTTTGTAAAATAAGCAGTTTTTCAAAACAGTTTGGGGAACATACATATAAATAAAGCAAATTAACTGCCAAGGCTCAGTTTTTCCCTACCTGGTAACTAATTGTTCTTATAGTAAAAGAAATCTTTGCTAGTTGAGATAATTTTTTTTTATAGATCTTGGAGGTGTGATGGCGAGCCAGACTGTGCAGATGGATCAGACGAAGCAAACTGTACGAAAACTTGTCTGCATAACGGTTTCAAATGTCAAAACGGCTTTTGTATCAATGAACAATGGAGATGCGATGGACAGGATGATTGTGAAGATGGTTCTGATGAGCAGAATTGCTTTTCGGCTGCGTGTCCTACGGGTAGATTTAGGTAAATGTTTCTTCTTTTACAATATCTCTTAGAAAAATTTGCCCTCGCCACACTGCTAAAGCAAATGTAAAAAATTAGGTATAGTTGAGAGAGAATAAGTGATAAGTGAGATATGAGTTACTCTGCCTTAATAGTGAACGTTAAAAGTCGAAACAAGTCCACTGGACAGACTTTCAAAGCCTACAAAACTTCATCGTTGTGCCAAAAGTTCACCAAAACTCGAGCAGAACTGTATGTCTCTTAGAAGGGCGAAGCATTACCGAAAGACGATAGATTTCGAAATAATTCATATATACCGTCTTCCTCACCAATTAGTGTGGGAAAAAATTGGCGCCTTGTCATCTTGCTCATATTTGCTGTAAAATGTACAATTTAATTCTTTGAACTGTAAAACTGTTATAATTTATATTTTATACACAACTTATTTATATTTATATGTATATACAGGGTGTCCGCAAAGTTGGGGTTTTCCTTTACACGACGTATAGATCTTGAAAACATAAGCAATTTTTCTTAGTACCATATACACCAATGTCTTAAGGGAACCGGGATAAAGGGCTCTGCAACATCAAAATATCTGAATACCGTCCTGTAGCCGCGACCCGCGACATCCCCGAGTGGTACTAGGACACTAGCTCAACCCGACGACAGAACTGGGTCGGGGTCAGTGTGTCAGGTCAGTATGCAACCTTCAACTAACGGTTACGGTCACGCGTGTAGAGGTAAACGAACCCGTATAATCGATTGCGTTTTAAAAAACAACAAGCACTAGAGACGTGGCTAGAGAAGTACAAGTATCAAAAACTAAAGTGTGGCATACGCTGCGTGAAGAGGGGCTGTATCCGTTTCACGTCCAACGTGTACAAGCCCTTCAACCTGACGATTTTCCAGCAAGAGTGCGGTTTTGTGAGTGGTTGTTGCATCAACATGACAATAATCCGGACTTTTTGAAGTGCATATTGGTGACAGACGAATCTACGTTCACGCGTAATGGGGTGAATAACTTTCGCAACACTTATGCTTGGTCAGTAGAAAATCCGCACGCTGTCCGTCGGGCACATTTTCAAAAAACATTTTCGGTGAATGTTTGGGCTGGCATTTTAGACGCGAAGTGCGTGAGTTTTTGAATGAATTATTTCCGAATAGGTGGATCGGACGTAATGGACCCGTAGCGTGGCCTCTGCGATCTCCAGACTTAACACCATGTGATTTTTTTCTTTGGGGAGAAATGAAACGCTTAGTGTACAAAACTGAAGTGCATACGGTTGACGAACTTCGTCTCAGAATTGAACAAGCTGGTGCTTTCATTCGGGGGAGGGACTCCATTCTCAAAGCCTGCAACGATGCTTGGCTACGTCGTGCACGCACCTGTGTTTTTGAATCAAACGGCGATAACTTCGAACAATACCTATAAAGTACGTTTACCTAAAAACTGAAAACGCGCCAACGCCTTCTTATTTGTTACCTCTGTTCGATGTCTGCAACACCGCCGGCGTCTGCTCGGTAGCGCATCAGCTGATTTCATTTTCTGTTGGAGCGGTATGATTTCGGGCAGAGACGTACTTAGCCCTTCTCGTCAACTGGAGAGTGAGTACTTTTTCCTTTATTTTTTTTACTTGGTCGCCCTCGTTTCACTACACATTACCTTTGTTATTTCAAGTGTAGTTGTTTCTGAAAAGGAAAACCCCAACTTTGCGGACACCCGGTATATATATATATATATATATATATATATTTATATATTACGAGTATTACTTTTGTTAACATTGAAATATTCTGTTTTGTTTTTTCGTTGTACTTTTTAGGGGGTTAAGTGGCAGAATAGCACTATGCTAAATTTCGCCACTCATAAAGAGGATTATTATTAATGTACTTATACTTCAATGTGATTTTTTTCAGTAAGATATTCATGATCATCTGTTTTGACCTTTTCTAGATGCAAGAACCACCGTTGCGTTCCCGTAACAGTCCTCTGCGACGGTCGCGACAACTGCGGTGACGGCAGCGACGAGGAACGTCACGTGTGCAAACGGCACGGCCTGTGTCCGCGCATGCAGATTCGGTGTAATTCGGACGGCCGGTGCATAGATGCCATTCTCGAGTGCGACGGACGCGTAGACTGCTCGGACGGATCGGACGAAGCGAGGTGCGCTACGGAGTCGATGTGTCCGTGGGACGCGTGCTCGCAGCTTTGCGTGCTGGTCGCCTGGAATAGGACGTCGTGCAAGTGCATAGAGGGATACGAGTGAGTATACAATGATAGATAAATACGCAGTTTGTAAATTAAGTGATGAAACTGATTTTTTTATTCAAATGTAATTACAATTTTATATTGCCATCCTCGAAATAACGTCCCTCTGGAGCCACACAGTGCTGGAGACGGTTCTTCCACTCCTCATAGCAGTGCTGGCACTCCGATGCTGAGGTAGCCTTCAGCCATTTGAGTGTTTCCGACTGTCCCAAAATGAGTTCCCTTGAGGTGATTTTTGAACTTCGCGAAAAGAAAAAAGTCACAAGGACTCAAGTTAGGCGAATAAGGAGGCTGAGGAGCCACTGGAATGTTTTTACTGGAATAAAACTCGGTTATAGACATTGCTGTGTGACAAGGATCAATATCGTGATGCAACACCCAGTTCTTCAAATTCAAATTCTTTATTATCCTGAGAGACATTAGTACCTATAGGATTTGTGAGAGTAAAACGTAATGAAACCACACAAATTAAATATATGCATAAAACAAACCAAACAAAGACAAATAAACCATAAAATAAGAAACCCAGAAACGTCATAACAACATTTACCTGAAATTCTGTCAGATTAGCCTTAAAATTGTGAATATTTCCACACTCTTTAATATGATTGGTAGCCTATTGAAAATTCGTGGACCCAGTATTTCCGGAGATCTGGCGCCGATCTTATACTTGGCAAAACACACGTCGTAGGTGGTAGACGGTCTCTGACTGTCGAACGCGGAGGTACCACCCGGCGGATCTCGTAGCCGAGGCCAGAATGTGTGCATGTTGCATGCACACGTGTTCCCTCGCCAGAGCCCGTGTGGCGTCCCCCCTTTCCCCTGTACCCCCCTATAGCCCCACGGTACCCCTTAGGTGTTTAGGCCATATGCCTTCGTGGTAGTTGGAGTATAAAAAAACACATATTTAAGTCTCCAGCTTGTCTGGTCGAGAACGAGTTGAAATGGTTTAAAAACCTATTTTTGTGAATAAAAGTATACACAGCCATTTCATATAAAAATAATGCTGGTAAAGTTAAAATCTTAAAACACTCAAAAATATTCTTACAAGAATGACTACTACAGACAACGATCAATGTCTACTACTGACTCCGATCATACATCTCTTTTCGGGGCCAAAAACACTTACTGAACATTTGTGGACTAACCCCAGAAGCATAGTGCATACCTCAGTCGTGTCTCAACTTAGCATAATAAACAGAAATTATCTGTGCTTCAGAAAAGGACCGTTCGCAAATGTTTCATATGATTGGGAGTTTATCTTTAAAGCATCTTGATCTGAAGAACGCTGGTGTGAGTAAAATTTAACTCTTCCCCTAAACGCATAAGATCTCGGATTATGTCGGTATTTTCCTCGGTTCTTTAAGATGAAGGCCGTCCGCTTCGTGGTTCATCTTCAATCGTGACAAAACACTATCTCCGTAGGTCTGCTGAAGTTTAGCAAGAGTTTCTGTTGCAATGTTCCCAAGTCTGAAGTAAATCCCTGATAGCACACACTTGATCGAAATTCATGTCAGTCATTTTTAGAACACAATAGGAAAGGATCTTAAGTAGGTGAATTTTATAACTCATACAAGAGATATAATGTGGTTTATATATTAAACAGTTTTTAAGTTCACCGCGGAATATCTTTAAATTGCTTAACTAGCCTAACTTATATTTGATGTTACAAATTTATTATTTATTCTAAAAAACAAGAGTTGCTGTTTCTAAAATGAACAATGATCATCATTTTAAGATTCATAAATAAAGGCCTGCATGTAGCTCTAGAATAGATTTTAGCTATATATCGAATAATTCGTTTTTGTAGAATAAGCACCTTTTTTAAACCATTTTGAGCTCAGACACATCTAAAGGGAATGCTATATCTCAATTTACTTTCAAATAAGGCAAAGTAACTGCTTAAGGCTATGCTTTTCCCTACGTTGTAACTAATGTTCTTATAATTAAGGAAACCTTTGCTAGTTGAGTAAGCAATGTATCTACATGATTAGTAAAATCTAATTTGTGATTAACGGTCAGTCCCAAAAATTTGATGGTGTCTGTTTTGTGTATCAATTCATTATTTAAATTTATAAAATCAAGGGATCATTTAAATTTCATAAATTTTGTTTTATTAGCATTGAAAATCAAGTAATTGTTGTCTCACCATTTTTTGATTGATTGCATATCACTATCAATTTTTGGTCTTAATTTCATTCATATCTTTGTCTTGCAAAGTATTGTGGTATCGTCAGCAAAAACTACGAATTCACCATTTATGCTTAAGTTTAATAAATCGTTGATTTAGACTATGAATAGGATCGGACCTAATACTGATCCTTAAGGTACTCCTGCATTTATATTTAATTTATTTGAAATGTCTTGATAATTCTACAATTTGGAAACGATTATTTAAATATGTGTTAAGTTCCAGTACAACCGTATTTGTTTAATTTTCTTAATAGTATGTAATGATTTACACAGTCAAAAGCTTTGGAAAAGTCGCAAAAAAAGTATAACTGTTGGAGTAATGTGAAAATAGCATCCATGGTATTTTTGGTTTTTGAAATCCAAACTGGCTGGCACTTATAATTTTAGGTTTTAGAAAGTCTCTTAATCTAATTTGGTAAACTAGGTAAACACCTGTGTTAAGAGAAATATTTATAAGTTTTGTGAGCGTATCGGTCATCAAGGGAAATATTTGATTGCCTGATGATTTTTCATTTTTGATAGATCTAATACTAATTGAAATTCATAAATGTCAGTAGAATAAAGTATCTTTTTTTAAACGTTCCAGTAGATTCTTTGATGGTAATATTAGTCAATTTGTAATAGGTGAACCTGATAGATGCGCTATACCAATTTGCTCTCTATTTGGTCTGCAATCCTCAGCCGACAGCCTGAAAAGAATGGTCACCCATGACCTGTAGCCTGTCGAATTCCACCTTCCTCGTCAGAGTATATCCGCGGTCTTAGAATATGGATAAGCCTACATATTGAATTAATTTAATGCTTATTCCAAATTAAATAAACAAGGAACTTTTTTCATTTTTTCAGACACGTAGAAGACGGACATTGCCAAGCGAAAGGAAAAATGGCAGAATTAGTTATTGCTTCAGAAGCAGAGCTCAGGCTAATATCTCCATATAAATCTCGTGACGACAACGAACTACGGAGGACCCTTGCAACAGCCCCAGGATACAAAGTGGATGCAGTAGACATACTAATATCGAACGATCAACAACACTTAGCGTTTTGGACAGATCACCAAACAAGAGAGTTCAGTCTATGATTATACACGTTGACAAGGATGGAAGATCTAATAGAGATTCTGAAATAGCAAAAACTGTATTGTCCAATTTGCAAGATCCAAGGGGTATCAGCTTGGATTGGGTATGATTCTTTTCATTTTAACTGCTTAAAGATCACTCATTTTTTCTGCATGTTCTTCAACTAAAGGTTTTTATTTAAGATCTGTGTCAAAAATTTCGCTAGAATCAACCTTGTCCTCAGACACGACAAGTTATGGTTATCGAGATACTTCACATTTGTAAAATATTTTTTCATTTACAGATTGCTAAGAGAATGTATGTAACTGACGGAAACAGAATAATAGCAGCCTCTTTGGATGGTGACTACGTTTGCACCTTGGTTAGTGGAAATGTTCAGCAACCTAGAGACATAGTAGTGGCACCCACTCAAGGCGTAATGTTCTGGACAGATCTTGGCCCTAGCCCTAGAATAGAGACAGCATTCATGGACGGTTATAAGAGAAAGGTCTTGATCAACACTGGAATTCTTTGGCCCACAGGTATGTTTTTGAAAATGCGTATAGCTATAAAATTCTGAATCAATCCTAAATTGTGTATGTTTCTTCTGAATGGTTCATTGCATACTGGGCGTTACAGAATATTGACTGGTAGATTCAACGTATTGAAATACTAACAAAGTTCTTATAAACAAGCTTGCCTGTTTTAGATATTTCACCTTACATTCCTCAAAACCAGATTATTCAATGTGATTTTAAACTATGTTCTTTTCTAGGTCTGGCTATAGACCACCCGACCAGTCGACTGTACTGGGCTGATCCAAAGACAATGACCATAGAATCGATCCTATTCGACGGCACTGACAGGCATACAGTGAAGCACTTTGAAGCTGGTATCAAACCATTCAAACTGGAAATATTTGAAGATTCCATGTTTTTCTCAACATACCATGAACATGACATCATCCGAATGAACAAGTTTGGGCAAGGTGACATGTTCTATCTGCTGCAAGGATCGACAAGGATATCCGATATTTTGATATTACAGGAACAGAAGCAAATGAAGATACCAAATGCTTGCGACGATTTCTGTAATAATAATGAGTTTTGTTTATTGACGCCTAAGGATGCCACTTGCATATGTGCAGATGGATACACCAAAGATAATTTGGTAAGTTTTGTTCAGTATATTGTCACGATTGTGACCTGTGGAGTTAGTTTCTCGGGGCTGAACATACTATCGCTTGTGTCCCTATCAGTAAGCTTTTTCATGATTTTTTGTGGATAATTGCACAAATTTTATTTCGAAGGAAATCGACTTATGGGATTGTGCAAGTTCTTCGTGTACAAAATGGAGCTAGAGAGCAACTTAATTTAATTCGAAATGAACGGTTGGAAGTCAACCCCAGCAGCGTGGTAAAGGTACCACACAGTGATGAATATAACTCAATATACCATTTAAACATACAAGGAGTCCTGAATAATATAGATGAAGTTCAACAGTTTTTAAGATGGAGAAAACCACTTGTATTATGTCTTACCGAAACACATGCTACAGAAGACATCACTGATGGTGATAAATTACTAATTATAAAACCTACAGATGCAACTCCAACTCCAGAAATACTGGAGGTGTAGTGATTTATGTTTACCACAAAATACAGATCCCATTATTCGATTGTACCACTTTAGACTATGCATACTGGTATACACATATACAGTTCAAATTATTTGGGAAACGTTATGATCTTTGTACTTTTTACCGTTCACCAAACAGTGATGCGGATACATTTTTAACGTTTTTTGAAGAAAAATGCGAAGAAATGTGGAATTTTAGAAACAATATAATACTTTTAGGTGATCTTAATTTAAATTATTATGGTAAAAGCATGAAAACAAGAAAATTGAAAGAAACCATAAACGACTTTGTTAGATCTTGTTATTGTAAATTTCGAATGTGCAGGGATTAAAGCTGTACATACACCTAAAGTTAGTGATCACAGTTGGACAATGCTGCCCTTGGTAGGGGATTTTTCTGATACAAAAATTAAGAAAATCGTAAATACTATTAAGTACGAAAAACTTGAACGAGAACTTGCTGGCTGCTATTGGAATTTTGGTGAGAATATGGAAAAATATATGACAACATAATAGGAAATATAAAAACTTTTTTAGATCTTGCAACTGATAAAAAAGTGATTTGCTCGACAAAAAATACACCCTGGTATAACAAAAATATTAAGGCAGCTCAAAATTTGAGAGATACAATAAATGTATATTCACAAAATCAAATGATGATTGGGAGGTATATAAAACTCTTAGGAATAAATGTGTGTATGTAATTAGATAAGAAAAATGGAAATTCTACGATAAACAAATCGATAATAACAAGTGCAACAGTGTAAAGATGTGGAAGACTTTAAAAAGACTGATCAATTCGAAGCCGCATGATTGTGTAAATCAAGTTCAATTCGAAAACGGTACCGAAACAAATTCTTTGGTGATTGCAGACAAACTAAATGAATATTTTGTGGAAAGTATTGTTGATATTGTGGGTACTGCCAATACTGCACCTGACTATATGAAAATCAGTTTCCAGGGGGAAATTTTGCATACACTTTCAAAATTTCACAGAAAAATAGTAAACAGTTTAAAATCAAATAACAACTGTGCCGAAATCACTACTAAAAACGTGCTGAAAAACTGTTTCGAAATTTTGGGATATCCTGTATTAAATTGGATCAATTGTTCACTGAGAAGCAATTCTTTTCCTGAAGATTTGAAATGCTCTACAATAACACCAGTTCCCAAAATAAAAAATTCTAAAAGATGCAGCGATATGAGACCAGTAAATGTGTTACCAGACATTGAAAAATTATTAAAGTCCATAGTACATGACCAATTAATGCAGTTTGTAGAAGAAAACAAAATTTTAGTGGAGGCGCAAGCAGGCTTTCGAAAAAAATATTCCACAGAAACGGCTTTCCAGTTGGTAACTGAGAATTGGAGAAGAGCCATAGACTCAGAAGAAGTTGTCATAGCAGTATTTTGGATTTGAAGAGGGCATTTGAAACGATTGATAGAGATATTTTGTTAGGTAAATTGAAGGCATATGGTATAACAGGAAGTATTTTAGATTGGTTTAGAAATTATTGTCTGAGTTCATATAGCAGAAAAATTATCTATAATACCATCATCCTTCCAAACTTCTTGTACTGTTCGACTATTCTATATTTAGCAAATAATTCCATTTTGGAAAGATGTAAAAAATTTTATCAAATATCTTGTAATGATATTCATTTATAAAGTAAAAAATAATATATTTCCATCAAGTCTAACTAATTTAACATCATCAAATGTCGACCATCATTTACATAATACCAGAAATAAAGATGACTTCCATTTAATGACCCAAAATATATATGCTACATATCTGTATTGCATCAAGGGTTGATTGAATATAATAAATTATACTCAGAGATAAAAGACCAGAAAACTTTGTCAAATTTAAAGTAAAATTGAGAAATCACTTGTTAAATCTACAATTATAGGTTGCCCAGCATTTCCATCATACACCATATGGCTTGAATTTACTAGTTCTAAGTTGTTTACAATTATTCTGTTTATGTAGCCAAATGTGCTAAATAAATCTTTCTACTACTACTACTACTACAAAAATGACAAAGTTGGTCCATTATTATATAGCTTATAAGGAAGCAGTATTGCATTGGGACTAGTCCTACCTTGACAACCTAAACAAGTTAATTGTCCCATATGGGTACCATAACATGAGGCCGCAGTTGATTATTATGATGCTATCAAAATTTCGTCAAACTGTCCATAAAATATTGTTTAAAGTACATAACATCGATTTCCGGTGGCACCATTTGGAGTCTTTATCTTCAGAAGGGAATCTTGTAGGACATTTTTATACTCACTTGTGGCAGTGCCTTCGTTATTTATTGTAATAAAAATACCCTTTTTGCTGCTTAAAGTCTAATTTATTACTGTTACACTAATTTATGACAACAATTGAAACTAATTTATGACAGATTTATAACCATGTCAACTTCTGCAATCTCTGCGTATATTTATTTTCCATTGATAAATTCTATTAGTAGAGATTCCGCGATTGAATCTAGTTACAAAGCTCCAATCTTACATTCAAAATTAACTTTTTTAAACATCAGAAAGGTAGAGGTTAAAAGTTTGATTTATTTTCTTTTCAGACATGCAAAGTAACCAACAGCCGAACACCATCCTGCCCGCTGAACTGCCACAAAGGTACTTGCAAGATCATCGAGGGCTACGGACCTTCCTGCGTGTGTCCACCATCGTTCGCCGGCCAGTACTGCGAACTGTACCGGTGCTCGCAGTACTGCAAGAATCACGGAATGTGCATCGTTAACACCAAAGCGGCCACCAGAGGGACGGAAGTGGTACCGTTGAGGTGCATGTGTCCTCCGCAGTGGACTGGAGAGAGGTGTGAAACGCCTGTGGATCTGTGCCAGAATAGGTGAGAATTTTGTTTGGTCAGCACTGTGAGAACTTTTCAGTAGGGTGGGTACCAAAGCTGAAATCTGTCGAATACTCCGGAATGAAAACATTCCACGCAGAACCATGTATCAAACAATATCGGAGTGCGAGCAGGGAATGCCATGTCTGAATCTCCCAAAACATGGAAGACCACGCGCATTTACTGCTCAGAGATAAGAGAGATTGATGAGGAAAACAAAAAATCAGGGTGTAATTTCAAGGAGACTGGCTTTATTTCCTCTATACCACATCTAGCTCGTATTTCCTCACTTCTTACTCTGTCTCTTAGAGTTTGGTTTGTTATTTTTCGTAAGACTTTCATTTCTGGTGTTTCCAATAATCTTTGAGTTTTCGCTCTTGTTTCGGCTGTATACATCATTATCGGCCTTATTGTTGATTTATATATATATATCCCAGATTTCGTTAGCGTTGTGAGGTATTTGTTTCTCCAGATTGTATTGTTGAGACATCCTGCTGCTCTGTTCGCCATGCTCACTTGTTTTGTACTTCTTCTTCCACTTTTCCATAACTTGACAGTTTGATTCCCAAGTATTCCATTTCCATCACTATTATTTTGTTATTTACGACCAGTTTACATCGTCTCCGTTCCGCTGATATCACTATCGATTTAGTTTTCTCTGAAATCACCATGTTGTACTCGTATATGAACCATTTCGGCTATTATTATGTCGTTGTCGGCGTAGCATATATTGAATCAAAACTTATTAATATAAAAACATTATTTTGGTATAACGCTATACTAGAATTCCATAAAAATATTCAACCATTTATAAAAATTATGAATATTCTTAGCATATTATCTGCATTTCCTTTTCTCCCATTCTACCTCTTCTTCTTTTAACGTTCTTTATGATTTCATCCATTATCAGATTAAATATTAGTGGGCTCAGCGAATCTCCTTGTCTAATGCCAGTTTCATACTTGATAGGTTGCGAGAGTTTTCCTTTACATCTCACCATAGCTATGTTATCTTTATATACGTATATATATTATCAATAGTTTTTACTAAATCCAGTGGTATTTCCCTATCATATAATAAATGTATCGCGTCCCGAATTCTCACTCTATCAAACGCTTTCTTCAAATCTATCAGGCACATATATGCCGGTTTGTTGTATTCCAGCGACTTTTCTTTTATTTGTCTTATTACAAAAACTGCATCCGTGCATGATCTTCCTGTCCGGAATCTTTGCTGTTCCTCTTGCAGAGTTATTCGTTCGTTTATTTTTGTCGCTATTATTCTTGTTGTCAATTTGAGTGTTATATTTAACAGATTTATTGCTCGATAATTATTGGGGTCTTTCTTATATCCTTTCTTGAAGAACATCAGCATGATCGCTCTCCTCCATTCATCTGGTATTCTGTTCGTAGTGATTATTTTTTGAATAAGGAGTTGCAGTTGTTATACAAGGTAATCACCTCCATATTTTAAGTGTTAATTTGCTATTTAATCTTCTCCTTGTGACTTTCTATTTTTTAATTTATTTATTCCTTGTTTCACATCTTCTCGGGAGATTTCGGTCTTTTCATTCGTTTTCTTTTTTAAACATTTCTGTCAGAAAGGCCACCCATGTATCCTCTTCTCCTCAATCTTGTTTCTGACTCCGCCTGCATTATAAACCAGGTGGATTGAGTAGCTTGGTGGGTTCCAGCCCGGATAAAGGAGGAGGGTTGTAGGGTTAGGTTAGCAGCCTGCCATATATGGAAAATAATAATCTTAATACTAATAATCTTTATTCCAACAGGTTTGCACCCAATCACAGGAACATGAATGAAAAACATAATTACAGGAAACAAAAACATAAACATATTTTCTTTTACAGATGCCACAACTCGGGCGAGTGCACGAACTCAAGCTCCGGAGTGCCAATGTGCAAATGTAAACCGGGCTTTACCGGTTCCAGATGCCAGAACTGTCTGAACTTATCGTGCGAAAATGGCGGCGTGTGTACCATTACCAACGGCAGAGAGAGCTGTACGTGTCCTTTGGAATATCATGGTCGCAATTGCGAGATACCTGTATGCGGAAAACATGGAAAGCCGATGACTGCGCATAATGGAAAGGTGGTGTGCACTTGTGCGAATGGGTACAGTGGGGAAAGGTGTGATCAGGACATTTGTCTCAATCATTGTCAGAATGGTAAGTGCATGATTTTTTATGAACTTTGGGAAGAGAACACAAAATACAACTTCAAAAATTTATAGAAATATAACATTAC
The DNA here is from genome assembly GCA_963669975.1 of Acanthoscelides obtectus. Taxonomy (NCBI): domain Eukaryota; kingdom Metazoa; phylum Arthropoda; class Insecta; order Coleoptera; family Chrysomelidae; genus Acanthoscelides; species Acanthoscelides obtectus. The sequence goes on along the minus strand of CAVLJG010000006.1, from coordinate 84,538,778 downwards.
TTTTTTCTAGGTGGAACGTGTAAAGTTGGTGCGAAACAACCTGAATGTAGTTGTCCTAAATATTTCGCAGGTAGGCGTTGCGAAATAAATCTCTGCTTGGCAAGATCGCCGCCAGATGGCTGCAAGGAATCCTGCAATTGCCAGAATGGAGGTACATGCAATATCTTGAATGACAAAGCTATATGTCGTTGCCCTGATAATTATGGAGGATATCACTGTGAGGTTAGTATCAGACTGTTCTTAACTCATTTAGGGCATATTTTCTTATTTCACAATTCTTGACATACCTAGTTGAAATATCTGCCAAATGTCGAGTTAATCTTCTTGATACAGTAAGCTTCCATACCTGAAGATTAACCCTCCATATTTCAATATATTAGCAAACCTTGAGGACATTTGATCAGGATATAATGTGAAATTCTGGCAAATTCTGCTATAACCCTTTTTACCTGACTACCTAAGAAGGAGGGTTACATTTTTCGCGTGTGGTTATATACAGTAGTAGTAAATGATTTATTTAGCGCAAATGGCTTCATCAATAATCGGAAGTAATACATAACAACAACCATCTAAATTCTTTGCAAATAATTCAAAAATTAATCATCAAAACAATGCATAACAAACGTTTATCATATTCCTCCAAATGTGATGATAATGCGTTGCGCAACAGACGTGTGCATTTCTTGCTCAGACATGATGCTACTAACACCATATACGAGTACCATATACCAAGACGTCGTCCACTCCGTTCACCTATGGCGCGTTAGACAGAAAAGTCCCGTTCATATTTCATATTCAATAAGTCATCCTATTCAAAAAACAATATTAATGAAATAAAAACAAAAACAGGACTGAAAACAGACAATATTCAGCAAATATGTGATGAGTTCATAGAATTTTTCACGAATATAGGAGGAAACTTAGCAAATAATATCAAACAAAATGCTGATATTCATCTGCATGAAACAAGACTGAATAATTCATTTGTATTAACTGAAGTAGACTATCAGGATGTTTTCAATGCCATTATGACTCTAAAAAATAAAAAAAGCCCTGGAGTTGACGAAATTAGAGCTGAACATCTAAAGATACTGGCCAAACAAATAACAGAACCACTTGCTTATATCATTAACAAATCCTTCCAATCCGGAGTATTTCCATCAGCTTTCAAGACAGCAATCATCATACCTATCTATAAATCTAATGATAATACGGACGTCACTAACTATCGACCTATTTCACTTATATCAAGTTTAGCTAAAGTTTTTGAGAAATTACTCCTTAATAAAATGATTAATTTTCTTAATAAATTCAAAATTCTAAATTCAAATCAATATGGTTTTATAGCGGGCAAATCTACAACAGATGGGGTATTAAGTATAGTAGATGAAATAACCCAAAATATAGATGGAAAAGTACCATCGATATGCGTATTTGTGGACTTACAAAAAGCGTTTGACACAGTTAACCACAATATACTTTTGGAAATCTTAGAAATAATAGGTTTTCGTGGAAAGATGTATACTTTAATGGAAAATTATTTATCAAATAGACCGCAATCAGTAAAATTATTAAGCTCGTATAGTAAAGAAATGTGTGTTAAATGTGGTGTTCCACAAGGTACAATTTTGGGTCCTCTGTTATTCAATATTTATTTAAACGATATATTCAAAATTAACAGTACTGGTAAAATAGTCAGTTTTGCAGACGATACTGCTATACTCTATAAAGGTAAGGATTGGAACGACTTAAAAGATATTATCCAAAATGACTTTTGCAAAATTATTCAGTGGTTTAATAACCGAAAATTAACAATTAACTTTACTAAAACTCATTTTTTACCATTTTCATCACTATCTAATCATCTACCAAAATATAACCACCTTCGGTTTAAGGTAAATGATAAAAATATAAAAATCAATAGAGTTAATGATACAAAATATTTAGGAATTTATCTAGATCCCCACTTGAGATGGGATGTACATATTTCTCACATACTAAAGAAAATTAGATTCATAGCATATAAATAAAATTTCTAACCGGTATATTAACTGAATATTATCTACGAATAATATATCAAGCTTTAGTCGAGCCACACATAACATATGGTATAGTAGTGTGGGGTGCTGCATGCACGACATACTTTAACGATTTAGATGTACTTCAAAGAAGAATTTTAAAATCAATGTTAGGCAAATCAAAATTATACCCAACTAATGACTTATATAATGATGCACAAGTATATGATACTAAACAACTTTACTTCTTACATACCATCACTCATTATCACAAAACTATTAGTGAACACGACATAATTAAACATAATCATAAAACCAGATATAAATTACGCGCAAAAAATGTTCCTAAACCAAACAAATCCCTAATGAAACGATGTCACCTGTATATAGCTCCAAAATTGTACGAACATTTAGCAAATAATTTAAAACAATTACGCAATACATTAGGCTTCAAAAAAAATTAAAAAAATTTATTAACACGATTGGGAGAAATCAAATTAATAAAATAATCTCAAATATTACACAATAAATGCTCTACCATTCTTACCAATAATTTCTTTTTTCTCTCTATTTTATTATATTTTGCAATTCAACATACATATGATCCATGCACAGGCGTTGTCCTCCTATGGATATATTATATTTATTTACTCGTTTCATGTTCCCTGTATTTTAGAGTAAATAAATATTATTATTATTATATTTGATTCACCCTCGTATTATCTATTTCTCTCCCTTCTCAATCAATTTATTGTAACTACTATTATGAGCTAGAATTATATCCACGTAAAAGGATATTTTATCAATTTATTCACAGTTTATTATAATTAATGTGAATAATTATAACTATTATTATTAAAAAATCATATGGTTTATCGCCGTTTTTCAAGTCTAACAGAGTTTTCAGTTTTGATTTCTTTAGGATATTTTGTGGTTTTATGTCTAAATCTAGTTTGTTGAAATCCATTAGGTCTTGATGGAAAACCGTTTTTCTGCATGTACTAAGTTTATGCGTTTTAAATGGAATTCGTGCTTTTGTCTGGTATCATAAAAATGCTAATCGGCTTTTAAATAAGTTAGTGCAGACAGAATAATGGCAATAAAATATTTTATAATTAAAAACCTTGACTAGGTTTTTAATGAAATTTTTAATGTTAAGCCATTTTACTGTACCGAGCACTTGTTTGATTGGTGTATATTTTTTGTTGGAATTATTCTAATACATTTGGAAAACGTTATCATTAGCCAGATATAAAACATTTTTGCTATACAAAAAATTTGGCAGTATACCAATAATGATTTTCTTACTGTACAGAGTTAAACTCGGAAATACATGATAGTCTACTTGAGGACTAACTCTACTGATAATTGTTTTCATAATCTAGTTAAAAATTCTGACTGATGTGATGACGTAATAGATGTCTATATTTGTATTGACTTCGCGACTGACACTGGGTATACCAAAATTACATAAAATCAAAATGACAGATTTCAATCGAAAATATCAAATCTGAAATTTCCATGTCACAAACCACATCTCAAACGGCTTGATAGATTTTGACATTTGAGGTGTTGTTAGAATTCTCGTTAGCACAATTAAAAATTCATTCTTTTCATGGGCTTTTTCCGTGTGTTTTGTGTGGTATTCTTTATTCCAATGTACGAGGGTGGTCCCAGAAGTACCCGACCCAACGAAGAAGAAACAAAAATTTTGTAAAAAAGGTATTTATTTTTCAACATAATCTCCTTTGAGCTCTATACACTTTTCCCAGCGATGTTCTATAAGTTCGATACCCTTTTTATAATAAGAACTGTCTTGCTTCTCAAAATAGCCATTAACTGCCGACATCACCTCTTCATCGTTGGAAAATCTTTGACCACTTTGACCATTTTTTCAAGTCTGGAAACAGAAAATAATCCGAGGGGCTAAATCTGGTGAATATCGTGCATGAGGTAGCAACTCAAACTTTAATTCGTTAATATTGGCCATTGCAATAACGGATTTGTGAGCTGGTCCATTGTCTTGATGAAACAACACTTTCTTCTTAACCAAATGCGGCCGTTTTTGCTTGATTTCATCTCTCAAACGTTGCAATAAGTTCGCATAATACTCGCCGTTTATTTTATTTTTTATTTAGTTTTACCTTTCTCAAGATAGTCAATGAAAATTATCCCACGCGCATCCTAAAAAACCGACGCCATAGCCTTGCCTGCAGATGAAACGGTCTTCGCCATCTTTGGAGCCGGTTGTCCCGGTTGAGTCCATTGTTTTGATTGTTCTTTTGTCTCGGGTGTGAAGTGATGGACCCATGTTTCATCCAAGGTTATGAAACGACGTAAAAATTTTGCTTTGTTGCTGTGAAACTTCGCTAAACACTCAATTGAAACATCTTCACAACACTGTTTTTGCTTGATTGTGAGCAATCGCGGCACCCATCTTGCGCACGGCTTTCTCATGTCCAAATTTTCAGATAATATGCGATGAACCGCACTTTTTGAAATGCCTACTATGACTGCTAGCTCGCGCACTTTCAATCGACGATCATTCAGTACCGCTTTGTGAATTTTCTTCACCATTTCTCGTCAGCTCATACGGCCTCGTTTAAACTCTGCTACCCAATATTTTACTGTTGTAAACGAAGGAGCAGACTCACCCAGAGTAGAATCCAGTTCAGCTTTTATGTTGGTTGGGCTGAGGCCTTTGAAATAAAGTATTGTACCACATAACGATTACCAATTTTCTCCATTTTCACAAATTCACTGAACACGTTCAGTATTGACGGCTGCCAAACAAATACTAAACAACGTGGCGTCTTCAAACTTGACACATATGCTTTATAGGTTGCATACTTTGTAATACAATGATATTTTTCAAACAACTATCGCCATCTCTAGGTCAGGCCGGGTACTTCTGGGACCACCCTCGTAGGCATATTGTTTCATTAAAAGTAGATTAATAGTTTCCCGTTTTTTTTTTCAGACATATGTCGGCAATGCAAATCCCTGCAGCAACAGGTGTCTCAATGACGGAATTTGCGTGCTACCTTCACTTGAGGCAGATCCCATTTGCTACTGCACTGTTTCCTGGACAGGTGACCTCTGTGATAAACCGGCCAAATGTAAAAATTATTGCCAGAATCAGGGACACTGTTCTGTTATAGACAATCTCCCTTACTGCTCTTGCATTGATGGATATTCAGGTGAGATATTCTATGTTTGTTGAATATTTATTTAGCATTATTTCTACATGTTTATTTTTTAATTATTCTTTTACACATTTTTCGAATCAATTTTCTGTAATAATTTTACATTCTGATCTATTAAAACTACATTGCTATGCATTTTGGGTATAACTATAATTTCGCACAGCAGTCTATGCCAAGATACAAATTATACATTGCAACTCTCGGCTACAGCATCCAACACAGAAAATGTCATGATTTCCTTAAATTTTTAGTTATCGGAATAATTTTTTAGGATTTGTGAAAGATACCAGTTATACTATTATATGCAAGTGAAAATAGCAGTATTTACGAATATTAGAAAAATCATAATTCAAAACTAAATTAGTATGTTGCTCAAAATGTATAAAATCTTCAACTTATAGCCCCACAGTACCCCATGGGTGTTTAGGCCTTAGGCCTTCATGGTAGTTGAATTATAAAAAAAAAAGCTTCAAGAGGCCTGTATACGGATGATAAGATACTATTTTTAATATTGAGGTTACACTGTTCTACTTTATGAACATCGAATATATCTGATTTCAGGGAGAAGATGTGAACTACAACCCATCGATGCAAAACTTAACCGACCCAATGACGGCAAAGAAAAATCTCAAAGTGTCCTCGTAATTGTCTTGACAACTTTGGCGGTTGTCGTGATCCTGTTCATAGCAGGATTTTTGATCTTCGACCACTTCTTCAGAAACAGAACGTCTTTCTCGCACGAAAGGCTCCAGGAAAATGATTTCAACAATCCGATGTATCAAGAGAGGGATGCAGAGCCGTTCACGTTGAATGCTGATAAGGTGAGTTTGATGTAATCTATTTTTTGTAAATTTTTGACTTTTTACCGAGTGTCAACCAGTGAGGAAAATAATTTCTCGTTCGGCAGTTTGCAGAAAATTGTGGCGTATTCGGGGTGATTCAGAAGACAGCGGCAATATCTCGGCATAAATTATTTAAAAAAAATATACTAAAAGTACATATAAAAAAGATACTAAAGCTGTAATTTCGAAACAAAAAAGTACGTATATCAAGTACATTAAAATATTGATGAAAATTTTTATACATGCACTACGAACAACATGGCCAATACACACAAACGTATGTTTGCTAGAATTACAGCAGTAGCGTAAAAATAGGCAAATTTTGACTCTCGACAGAAGGAAAATTGGCATCAAGTAGGTTGACTCTGCACTTCCCACTCAACGCCGGCACCTGTTCTTAAAGAATTATGTTCAGCATAGGTTAGGCCCTTTCGAAATAAGACTGTCTATCTTTGGTAGGACGGACGAAAGCAGCATGTTTGCTGACGAAGCCAGAGAGCAGGCGGACGGAGTCGTTTCGAAAGCATTTCTCTATCATTCTAAGGTCTTGGCGCAAATCTACGATGAGTGAAATATGTCTAATAGGTGCTTAGAATTACTGGGGTTGGAAGAGTATTAATATACTAACATGAAAAAATGGCGATACATCCTCCTACGCCACTTACAACCCCCCACCCCCATTTTTTTACCCCTAAAATATTTTTCAAAAATGATCAGGATCCCCCGAAACATCAAAAAACGAAGTTTGATCGATTTATGATTTTAGTTTCAGCTCTTTTCCTCCACCGCCACTGAACTAATTTTCAAAAACTACAAAGCTTTTTCGTCCTTGGCATAGAAGTAACCTTGTGTAAGAATTTCATCCTTAATGGGACGGGACTTTTCCAAGTTTATAAAGAGGAGTCATGTATTAGCGGACAGATCGACAGACATACCGATGAGAGTTAGTGACATGGACAAACGAATTGAGTCAGTCAAACAGACCAATACAATTAGTCCATAGACATTTTTTCCTGCCTTTCTGGTTTTGCTGTTCATCTCTTAATGTCATCTCTTTTCACATCTACGCGACAGCGCCCAGCGGGGCGCCGCTGCAGCGAGTTATCGTTTATTTTTTTGCGCCGCAATACGGATGGATGAGTCAGCCGAACCGGTTCGCCGGGCGGTGAGCTAAAATAGCAGGAGTACGTGGATCGAAAATATTTCTCTATCATCCTAAGATTCAAACAAAATATGTCGAGTTTCGAGAGGGTAAAACTTTAGCGAGTTGAAAGAACAAATTTTACGTCCTAGCATCACCTTCAAAACTACACTAATCCTTTTGGAAACAAATTGGTGGGATTTAAAAGCTTGTTCTGCCTTGAAAATATGCTGCTTGTGAAGTTTTACATTGAAAAGTGTACTGTACTAAACATGTCATCCTTTTTCGCCATAGTGATATTCAAACTATATTGATATTTAGTCTTTATTTAGACTTATCAGTGGCATAGAAATTTACAACACCCTTTATAGGACATATTATGTTCCTAAGGATTTTTTGGATTCTCTTTCTTTTCTAGAAATATTGCCATTGCTTTTTGATTCACCCTATATATATTTATTTTTAGTAATAATGATGGTTTCAAAAACTGTGATCCAAAATACATAAGTTGATTTTAAAAAAATCTATCCCTCATATTTGTTGCAGCAGTCAGTGAAATCTATTAGTTTCTAAATTATGGTCATAATGAGAATTTTATTGATTTCTAGGGCAATCAAAAAAATGTTTTTACTCGTTAAGTTTTCGAAAGTAACAGCTAAAGAGTTTGACGTCCATTAATCGTTTGCCGAAGTTGTTACGTTGTGCAGAATTCTAAATAAATTGAAATCCTAATTAAGTTTATCCTCGTTAGATGGAGCATCATATTGCCGAAGCGACATCTGTTGGTGCTCTACTCAACTTATTGCCAGTATATACTGTATGCAGATTTCCACATCAACTCTAATTTGCATAATATTCAACAGAAGACAGTTCACAAAGTTGAAGCGCCATCTTCAATGAAACTGTCATCCTAAAAAACAAAAACATTAACTTGTGATCAAAAATCAGTTAAATTACGAATTTCGTATCGTTGAATACAATCCAATAATCGTTTAGCTAAATTCAGCTTTCTGCCAACATTTGGATTAAATAGTAAATGCAGCTTTTCTTTGGATTTAAATTTTCTTAATGATCCATGAAGTACGTAAGATAGGGTTATCCATTTTACACAGTGGTCCCGAATTTTGTTCAGGCAGCGTTGAATATTTTCCTTCATAGCACAACTGCTTGTTTACTTTAAATAATCCCATAAAAATAAATCCTGTGGTGCTAAATCGTATGATCTAGAGGACTAGTCTAGTAACCAAAATGATTGGGTACAGAATCATGAAATATTTCATGTAGCATCTTGTTGAAGCCTCACGTTACCCAGATCAATATTATTCAGTTAGAAGAAGATATAATCTAAAAAATAGGTTTTCTCTCAAATTCAAATCTTTGACATAAACATTTAAGAACAAATGTTCAAAAGCTACTTCAGGATATTGGGGGCCCTTATAAATCTCAAAATGGTGTAGGTTACTAATATATTGCTTCAAACTAAACTGTTTAAACCTGTGTGTCTTTTCAGTCTGGAAACTTCGCAAATCCCGTCTACGAGTCCGTTTATAGCGGAACGGGTAGTGTTAGAGATGAAAAAGCGGTCCTATTGGAGCACAGCACTGATGAAACTCCACCGCCTATCACTGAAGAGGTTTAGTTACATATCACAATTCATCACAATTTTTTTGTTCGATCGTATCGCATACGATCTTGAATTTTGGGTAGCTAAAAAGAAGAGAAACTGATGTCAGTCTCGCTGTTAATGTGTAGGGTTTCCTAATATGAATAATTATCTAAAAACAAACCCCAAAAATTTAGAGTTTCAGCTATGCCATTTAAAAGTCATGTGCAATAGATCAGGCTAATAAAAAAAGTCTTGTATAGTCTTATTTTTACAACGGAATTATACTTTAAAAGTAAATGGAAACATCTTCCGTTTAGAGTTAAAAAAAATTTGCTAAGTAAATTTTCAAACGACGAAGTTGAAAAAACCTTTTCGCGTATATTAATAAAATTATGAAGTATTGGTCTAAGAGCCGTAGAGTATGGAAAAACTACACATCACACTTGGTGCAGCGGCTACGTACACTCTAGACAGCTGGTAAAATGACCATTAACCAAAAAGATTCAGTGGCTACTATGTTTTCAGAAAATGTTTAGCATTTTTTTCATATGTTAATCAACATAAACGATATAAGTTTTGACTATTATTTCATATTTGCTGCTGTGCCCTGTTTGATAGAGAATAAAATAAAGAAAATTGTTGATTTTTTTAATAAAAAATTAACTGCTACAGCGAATTCATACAACTTTCCTCTGAAGCAGTTTTGAAAATTTGATAGTTAAAGAAGTGCAAATTCGATAAACCCATTCGAAGACTGTTCTGGCAGCTTTTGTCTTTTGGTAAACCTTGTGATTGCCTACATTTTTGGCAAATAACTAAATGGTCCTCTGTACGATATATCATTAAATATTTCATCACAAAATTAATTTGTCTAAAGACCTTTAGGATCCCGCATTGTTTCTCCTGGAGAGCGACATTTCTAACAAGGAAATGTTAAAGACTACAATTCCTCTAAAACCAATTAAACAACGCTTACTTTCTCTTAGTTATTGAGCGTTTATGTTCAAGAATAAGCTTTCCGTTGAGAACGACGTTTTTCTGACCCTTTGCAATCTCTGTTACACTTGCTCTTACAGCAGCAACTACGAGACTCAATTTTGGTGATTGTTTTTGATCGTGATCAGCTTCCACGTTACCACTAATCGTCGAATTGCAACCACAGTTGGACTATTATGCATACCAAAATTCTCATGCATCGAGTGACGGGGTTGGCCAAAGTTCGTTAATTTGCGACATGATAAATTGTCAGATACTGACAAATAACGGCAGAAGTTCTTTATAAAATGACTGGCATAACATTTCGATATCATCCATGTTGGGAAACCCTATACATATTTAGTGTAGCGTATTTTAGCTATGCATTTTCTCCACACTGTAGGACAAATGGTATCATACCTAAAACGCGCTATACGTTCTTCGAAACTCTAATTTTTAGATTATAGCTGTGAATTGTGCCATTATCTTTAGGGTATACGAGTTTTGCCCGTCGATTTCTTTTGAATTCTGAATGTTGCCATATTGGATAAGTGTATATTTACTATTTGTGTTTAGGAGTACAAATTGTTGATTTTAGTTAGAGTAACTCTATGGCGTCTTTTTTCTCTTGACTGACAAAAAAGCATGGATTTGACGATCTAGCATAAACAACATCCACTCTTGCAAATATTAGAATCTTCATTGTTAAATCATCTTATTGGCTATCAGAAAACGGTTGTTAAAACTAGAAATCTTGTGCTCAGAGTCTCTGTGCATCTGACCATTGGAGCCATGACTATACTAAAAGTGCACATCTACAAAATCTTAAAAAAAAACATGTTGGTTGCATCGTCTGGCTGCCTATTCACTATACAATTCCTCAGTCCTCTCACCCTAGAAAGAAATAGTAGCGAAATACTACGTGTTCAGACAACAGATTCAGTTTACTAATGGTACTGAGACTGGCCAAATCTCCATGTTTCACCATGTTAATGATGATTGGTGGATTTCGAAAAATGCCCTCAAACGTAAGTAAATCTTCATTCTACATCTTGGAATGATCATTATAGTGAGACAAAGTGACATATCCATGAAGACAAGACAGTTAAGTACTTATCTTGTGATTGCTTTGCTGTCTTATCAATCCGAAAATCCGTTCTGAGGAGCAATGGCCTTCGATTCCATTGTAAAAGAAACTACGCGGAGTCGTTGCTTCACCTTCAATGGGAGCAGCAGTCCAGCAGTTTTGTTCATCTTGTCAAGCCTGGGAAAAAATTAGTTATTCTTAGCTGCTCGATTGTTTGTACCCTAGCCGCTAGTAGTAGATTTTTGAGATATTCGGAATCGTCAATTTAAGTCCATGACATGAAAACGTCCTTGTACATAGATTATATTATACTTTTAAGTGAACGACTGATATTGATCTACGAGTCATATATTTTTACTAATACGCAACTTTTGGCGCTTCTTAAATTTATTGTACATGTATTCTTATGGTTGTGCATGTATTTTAATGTAAGGCAGCTGTTTCATGCAGTTATTGCAGAAGAGGTTCATATCATGTGCTCAATGTTTTTACCTCATACTCCAGTGACAGACTGGCAGCTATAAAATACTCGGGACTTCTGACTGAAACATTGGGAAGAGGTTGTAAAATTTTGATGCCAGCGTAGAACCTGACACACATAACGTTAATCCATTATTCATCATCAGTTAGTCAGGTTCGAGTCCTGAATGCAAGCATCATCTGTCTGTAAGAGATTGTTGTGTGTTTAGTCTATAAGGCTATAATTACTGGAGTTTTAATTTTTATATAGGCATTGTATTTGACTTTTTATGTGAACATTGATTTTATTAGCCTTGCTGCTCTGCTTTGGCAAATTCCTATGCATCGTGCATATTCATTTTATAATTGAGGAAAAGTACAGTAAACATATCTTGTATAGCAAATAAGTTTTATATTGGTTATGAATAATTTTTCAATGCTGGCAGTTTTGTATCTAAATGTCTCTTCGCTGATGAAAATTTCAACACCATTTTTATTGATCTCAGAGGTTAGCAATTTGTTTAGAACACATACATATTTATATGCTTATGAGCTTATTTACTGACATCATAATACTACTCGCAGTAATACTACGGCATGCGTTAGCCACTACTTGTTATTGTGTATTCCTTCTGATGACTTGGGGTAAGCGCACGTCAGGAGATTGTAGGGAAGAACATCGAGAATGATTTCGTTTGTAATGCCACCAACTTACGTCAGTACCTGTAGCCGAGTAGCTGCCGCGGGAGTCGTTGCCATGCTGTGGCTCTGAGTCTATAGATATTGTTGTAAGCTGATCAGATGGCAATCTCATAGTATCCGGAATTAGAGATCAACAGGATATTATGTATGATATTTTTCTCTGTCCATAATATTGTGATGCGTTTGTGTGTGGAGGTATCTGCGAAATAAGAGAAAAAGAGAAACAAAAGTTTGCGTCCATCCGTTCAACATCGTTTAAGAATATCTACTGAATTTCCCTTTGCCTTCAAACCTAAAAGAAAATCCTCCCTTTCACTTGGAACTAGAGTTACAGGAAAGCATATTTCCTATCTGTTGCAGCTTTAGTTTCATGACACTGGATTCGACGATGTGACTCGCATCTTGATTTGTTTTACTGTATGAAAATTCCAAAAAGTAGTGCCGTGTGATATTTCCAATCAAAAACTGACAAAGTTGTTAATACAATTTGTAACATATGCAGAAAGAAAAGGAAAATATATTTAGATATTGTTTCATCTCAATTCAATAATTTTGTACTTTTATTAAACTCATGATTTGCGTCGCGCGAGCAATTTCGGCGATTTTATCGACCGACTAATATGTCAGAAAATTAGCCGATACTGCCGATTTACGTATTGGTATCGGTCGATACAGATGTCAAGTTTAACGTATGCGGTATTTGTGAATGTCAAATTCCGTTTTTCTGATGAATTCGCGTTGCTGGGAGGGAAATCCTCGAATCTCCTCGCTATCGCCCTCCCTTATTTGTACAATGTAAGCATGGCTCAAGACCTTCCAAATGTCGCTTTCGCCAGTCATTGGAAGGACTGTACCTAACAGTACTACTGCATTTGGATGCATATTACTGAGTATATTATTATTTTTATACATCTAATAAAAGTATCTTTCCAAAATTCTTTGTTTAATTTATAAATTTAATAGCGTTTACCTACTAGATAAACTGTCCTGATACATCATCGATTACAGAAACCTGCTTTCGTAGCTACTGCTAACCTAGTACAATGAGTCTGACCTTCACCCAATAGAGGGCGCCACTTGCATGCTGCGATCAAACGCTCCATGGATTTCATAGACTACCGTGGGTCTTTCTGCGGAAGCTCAGTAAATCTCGTATTTGTTAAGGGGGGGGGGGGGGTCGTCGAACAAAGAGAAAATAATACGTAATATTATTTAATAAACTAGTCCAACCACAAAGATTCTGTTACAAACGGGAGTATTTTAGCCCCCCTCACTCACCATTTAAGATTCTTGATCTTGGTAGAATTCATTATTGATTTGCAAGATTGTGCCACCCAAACCCCGACCGACCGCCCCTCCAAGGTTCTTTTAGCCTAGTTAAATTTTGTGAGCCTTGTGATAACATAATTTCGGAGCACCATCTAGATGACGGTAGCTTAACTGTCCTGATACATCATCAATTACAGAAACCTGCTTTCGTAGCTACTGCTAACCTAGTACAATGAGTCTGACCTTCGCCCAATAGAGGGCGCCACTTGCATGCTGCGATCAAACGCTCCATGGATTTCATAGACTACCGTGGGTCTTCCTGCGGAAGCTCAGTAAATCTCGATTTGTTAAGGGGGGGGGTGTCGATTTTTTAACAAAGAGAAAATAATACGTAATATCATTTAATAAACTAGTCCAACCAAAAAGATTCTGTTACAAACGGGAGTATTTTAGCCCCCCTCACCACCATTTAGATTCTTGATCTTGGTAGAATTCATTATTGATTTGTAAGATTGTGCCACCCAAACCCCGACCGACCGCCCCTCCAAGGTTCTTTTAGCCTAGTTAAATTTTGTGAGCCTTGTGATAACATAATTTCGGAGTACCATCTAGATGACGGTAGCTCAACTAAATCTTTTTAATGTCACGTTTTATATGTGAGCAGCGAAAATTTAAGTTTCTTAATATTTGAAGGTGCGTTGACCACACACCCATTCGAACCTCGCCTACCCACCCCTAAATAATTTTTTAGACTAGTTAAATTTTGTGTGACCTATGATAACACTTTACAAAGAACCTCCATCTATGGGAAGGTAGCTCAACTGATCCATTTTTTGTGTAGTTGAAAATGCATAGAATTAGCTTCAAATCATTTAAGAATGGTATACCGATAAATATTTTTTTCATTCGGCTACTCTCCAATAGATGGCGCTACATATCGGTAGCCACCACAAAGTCCACCGTTTGAATGACTACCTTGGGCTGCTCAAATCTCAAATCCGTTCAGTAAGCCCCAATGCATGCGAGGAGGAGGATGTTTTGTTTCTCAACAAAGCCAAATCAATACGTAATCTTTTCATAAAAAATGGGGGATTTTTAACCCCCTTCGAGGAAATTTAAGTTTCTCGATCTTTGAAGGTGGGTTGCGTCTGAAACAGAATCACAGCAACAGCCGCAAACATTATCTTTGAATGTCCGTTTCACATACCTCCTCACATTTTGTGATGCTGATCAGTTAACCAAAAAAGTTGTATCAGGATGTTTTGTAATATGATTATTCAAACACAAAAATTCTTCAATTCTTGGAATTATAAATGTAATAACACGTTCAGTTTCTGTTGCATCCATATACAGTATCTTTGAATGGTTGGCACCAAACCTTTCAGAGGCTAACAGAGCAGAGAATCCATCGTTTGAGGTTTTTGTTGAATAAACTTTGGAAGTTAATTTATTTGCATTAATTCGTTCGAGGTGTTTGATGCGATTTTTTCCTAAAATGTCTACTATAGCTGGACTATTCCGAACGGTTGCGGTCACCGGAGCCATATTTATACATCTTCAGAAGCCAGAGAAACATAAAAACAAATAAGCCCAAAGATGGTGTGAAATTGATCAGCATTAACAGCTCAAGTTTGATATGTAACATGTTCACACGTTTCTCTGCATTTTGACATTCCATACGGAATCAGCTTTTTGGCAGCACGTTTATTTGTAATTGCTTTTTTATTTGATCCTCAAGTTGAATAATGTACATTTATACAATAATGAAATTGTGGTTTTTATATATAATTTATGTATAAGAAATATATATGTTACAATAGGATGTGTCTTATTTATTCAGAGATTTAGTTTCTATCCAAAGCAATGTTAAAAAATCACGAATTCCTAGAATACGTAAATTATGTACTACATTGATTAGTGTATAGTCTGAGAAAAAAAGTTCGCTAATTTTGGCCTGAAAAACTCGATTCAAAATATACGATTCTCTAAATACTCTTCAAAGTCTTTTAAAGAAAAGTTTTAGCTTACATATTTTTTTTTTTAATAAAATTTGTTCAGGTTTTTTGGATCATCCTGAACAAAAAAGACGTCCATTAACTTTTCTCTAGAGCTGACCATTTTCGAGTTATAAGCGACCGAATGTTTCAAAGCCGTAAAGGTTGGTATATTCAACGCGTAAAAACTCTTAAAAATTATAATTTTTGAGGTCGCCAAGTATCTAAATTGAAGTTTAAACCTTGTTTTACAAGACCCTGAAAAGTATTTTGAGATTACTCCATTTAAAGCGAATTTTTAACCTTGTCTGTGGGGCCAAATCTGACGAACTTTTGGTTTTCACAGATTATAAATATTAGAGAAGCTTGTCAGAGTTGTCCACGTGACCTTTAATTAGGCCTGAACTTGTGTTACTGCGATGGTCTGTCGCATAGGTGAGATGCATATCATTGACATTTGTTCCAGCAAATTTCCTATGGCCCTCTCTGTTAGACAAGGTTATGACTTGACAGAGATTTTGAAACTGGCCGGGAATATGTGAGCATTTATTGTGCTACTCCAAGCCGCCAACTATAGTTAGTCTGCCGATCCATATCTGATCAACTTTTTTTATGTGCAGTCGAAAACGGAAGTGTTGTGCGACGTTCATGTTAGAGAGAATTAGAACAAGTGTTCGCCACGCAAATTGGTGTCCGAAGCTTACAATTTTGGTTAGGGGGCCGTTCAAGCATCACGTAAGCAGATATTTGCAATTATAAACCCTACCCTCCGTCCGCCCCCTTGTTAGCAAAGTAAGCCAATCTTTTACCTCTCGCCTTCCATGCTTGCATTTTACGATTTGAAGCAAATATTTCTGGCTCGCCCGACATCTAACTCAGTACCTTTGCTAATATATTTCTACAAGTTCATAACAAAAGGTATCTACTAGAAGCATTTGTAGCTAAGGTTCTAAAAGTGAGTAAGCATATCCATATTTGGGGAATTCTTGAAGATGTGTTTCGGTTTCGAGAATAGACAAGCAGGCAAAAAAAATCAACCAAACCTTGTAGAAAATACGAAAACGACCCCCATCCCCCATGTCATCAAAAATAAGCAGCTTATATAATACATGAATGGTCCCAGGCGAGCAAACATCAATGGTCCTTAACAACGATCAGTGTTCCCAATCCTCATGCCATATCATAACTGACACTATGTGATACTGAAAGAAGGGATTTAACAAGCACTAGTTGTCCGGCAGGTCTCATACCACATAAGGTGATTTGCTCAGAGGTCAAAAATGAATGTCTTCCATGTAGTAACATTTTCTTTGAGAAATCACTTCGAATGACATGTGACCCAATATTATACAAGAACTTATTAAAAAAATGTACACTATTATAAATAAATCTTCATTGAAAAATAACTCGTACAATAGTTGGCTTTAACAAGACATAAATTATTAATTTTAAAAAGATATCGATAAGTGGCAATAACTGACGTCTGAGGAAATCTTGACATTATCAACCTAGCGTCATTGTTATATCACAATTAAACGGGATTATTTCCAATAAAAAATGTTTGAAGTTTGGACGCAATTCAAATTTATGACATTGTGAAATTTGAGATATTTCAGTATTTTTTCATAACAGTGTTACTAAAGACAATGGGCGCATGCAGAAAACGACAGCAATTCATGAAAGCAGCTATTTGCATCTAATGGTCACTGGCATTAAAGTTCTGTAATTCTCTGAATGCGTTCGTTGTAACAGTATGGCCTACTTGCAAAACTGAAACAGTTGAATTATAACAAAAATAGCTACATGTATAAAAACTCTTCAGGGTCAGTAAAATATAACATACATCAGTATAACAGTGCAAAATATTGCACAGTTTAGGTTATATTTTATGGGAATATATAAAAATAATACTAATACATTATCAAGGCATACATATAGTATAAAAATAATATATAGGTAAATCAATTCAAAAACATAAAGTAACACGCTGGTTAAATGCAATCAATATTATTATGAATTACAATCAAAACGCTCATGCGATAATACTGCCAAATGTTTACCAATTTGGTACAAATGTAAAAAAGAACAACTGCAGATTCAGTTAATGATTGCTGAATTCAATTAATGTTGAGCCTCAATCAACAAAAATATGACGAAATATTTTTTCTTTTATTAGTGCACACATATATTTACACTTTTCAATAAATATTGTATACTTATGTACTACCTAATTATATGCGTATGCTATTTTTATGAGCGTCAAGCGTAATTTTATAATCATGTATTATTTAAATTGATAAAGTTTGCATAAAAAATCATTTTGCATTATAGATACGTGTTTGAATGTCTAAACCTTATATTCATATACAAAGATAACTTTTATTTACATAAAAAGTTCTAACCAACAATCTAGTGCATGGTGGCGTTTGGTGGAGGCTACACTGTGAACTGGGATGAATCAATGTAACTATGGAACAGAAAGCTTTCCAAGTTATTCCAGACAGTATGTAAGATGTGAGACTTCAATCCACCTCAAAACTTCATTTTGCTTCAATTTGATCGCGTGCTGTCGCCATTGCAAAGTCAAGGTAAAATTTATCTGATGTATGGCGTTGGACATCTTTTTAGATGGCCAGTTCTGACCTATGAATGTTAACATTATGATCAAGATTATAACGTTTCAATGGTATCTTACGGACGCTAAATGTACGGAATTGACGATGCTCTTCAGCGCATTCAGCCATTCTTTATCGGCACTGGCTGATGCCAAAACGCTGGATGAGTATCCGCATAGTCTATTTGATGTTCTCCTTCCTGGTACTACGAATAAATCGGTTGTAAAAAGATTTTTCCTTAAAGTACCTGTAGCTATAGCCTCAAAGTACACTTGACCGTTAAGTTGGCGATGTGAGGCAACTGGCAACAATACACATTAGTATTGTCAGCAGGTATCTATTGGTTGAAATATCCATTAAAGCTGTGTCAAACATTCAGTATTTATTGTGATCTATATCATCAAAATGTATTGATGGATCCGTCAGTATCAGTGGTTCTACATAGCCTTAT
The DNA here is from genome assembly GCA_963669975.1 of Acanthoscelides obtectus. Lineage (NCBI taxonomy): Eukaryota > Metazoa > Arthropoda > Insecta > Coleoptera > Chrysomelidae > Acanthoscelides > Acanthoscelides obtectus. Next base: position 84,520,413 of record CAVLJG010000006.1, on the reverse strand, counting down.
ACACCAATAAATACATATGGAATATACTCAACAAATATCACAATATCGAACGCGTAGCATTCGCCTATCTTCAGACAGAAATTAAATATTTTCTTAGCGTGGTGCCAGTATAAGTAATCATAGTTTAACGTCTTTCCTTGTTTATGTTTATTGAGGGTAGATAGTGTAGATCTAGAAAGTGATATTGTTTGTTCACTCGACAACTGCCATATTCAGCAAAGATAGACGCACCCCAGTATCAAAATTCTCATCCCATCCGCAGGTATCCTCCGCCGTTGCCAGCTTAGCATTCGCCCTCGGATCATTGCGTCTTCAACTCCTTGCCGATGCTGTAGGATACAAGCGAGTTCCAGTCCATCTTGGTGCGGATGACGGGCAGTAATCGTCGCAGCGCTTTGAATGTCGTGTCAGACATCGTCTGGTAGTTGTCGCTGATCGCCGTTTGGTATTGGTTTTCCGCTGTCTCAATCGCCGCGACAACGTCTTTGGCCGTTTGACTGTGGTTTCGGATAGGGACCGATTCTTTTATCTCTTTTGTGCTCACCAACTGGAAGAACAAAAATGGCGTCAAGTTGACCGTGTACTTCCCAAGCAACGTTCGTAAAGGATTACGTTCGGCACTAGATAGCCTTTCTGAGAAACAAGTTAGCTATGAGCATGTAAACATAAAATTAAATAACACTCTACCTCCCCCAGAGAGAAATTCCTACAGGCACACATATTCGGTATAACTATTCTGTGTGGATGACCTTATTGACTTTTACAACAGACAAACCAAAGCAGTACAGAAGCGACTGCAGACTGCGACGCACGACCATTAACTACGTCACACGTATCGATACGACTGTTGGAGATATTTCCAAGTTTTAGGAGTAAATGTACGGGGACAACATGAATTACTGGGGTTGGAGGTTTATAAATATATCAACATCAAAAAACTGATGTTTACCTCCCCACGTGCAATTCCTATCCTCAATTTTTACCCTTCAAATTTTTTTCCAAAACTAATCAAGAGACTCTGTAATGTCAAAAAACGAAGTTTCAGCAATTAGATTTTTTTTATTTGCCGGTGTTGGTCCGATTTTCAAAAACTACAAAGCTTTTTTGTCCTTTGCAGAAAGACCGACGGAAATGAGTGAGATGGATTTTGTGATGCCATGTCATATGACATTAAAAAAATATATTCTCGATTACAATACTGCCTTGACACGAGGCGTGGGAAGTAAAATGTATCTATCAATATTAAAACATCTGGCGAAAAAACAAACATCGCCAAACAAATGTTTATATCTTCAAATCTATACTATTTTAGCAACTCGCAGTCAATTTGAATAGTAGAATTTTCAAAATCTACTTCTACAGCTGTGCGAAAGTTCGACGAGGTGTCCACAGTGCCGATCCCTCGAAAAAAAAAACACGAGTATTTCGGAAGGAAACATTAGTAGTTTAGAAGATTTTATCAGATCATATCATTGATATGAATGAAAATGCTCCATCCCTATGTTATTGGCAATTGAAAATCGACAAGCGGGGAGGGGGCAATTCTGAAAGCGAGAGTACCGGTAAGAAAAATAGATTCGAAAAAAGAATTTTGTTATTGCCTCACACGTAGCTTGTTTTATTCCTTTTCAACATAGACATGTCAGTTCATTAGTGGAAAACCTGTTAAGTTCCAGTAGGGTTTTATTGTGCTATTGAAAATGTATTTTTCAGTGACACAGATATTTTATTGCATATGACCATGCCTTGTCAAAACAAAAAAACAATTATAACAAGTTGTAGGCTTTTGATTATCAGTTGCTGGAGTAGAAGAAAACTCAACTGGCCCGTGCACCATTTTGAGGGATATTGAAAAGTGTTTTGTGTCAAAATATCTTACTCATAGTATTTTTAAAAAAAAATTCATTAGCTTATACAAGGTGGTCAGGAAGAAAAAATTGAAAAAGACTGTCCTGTATATTTTTGCATCTCTGGTTTCGACTCTTAGAACATATTATATGATATAAAGAACAAAGGATTTTAGATATATAGCTTCTAAGATATTGCTTAATAGATATCAAAACGTATTCAAAATGTAGTTAATAAGTTGTATTACTCAACTTCACATAATAGCACTTATTTTTCACAGAAGCCAATTATAATCATACTTATGCAACATAATTGAATAAGGTGATAATTTTACCACAAAGTGAAATACCTGCACCTGATAGGTTTGTTAGAATATGTTGTCAAAACTATTTTAAATTGTTATTTTCACTTAACAATACATTTACAGTGAATAGAACTAATAAGTATGTCAAGCCTGGGAGCGGAAACTGCCAGAACTTAACGTAGATGCTATTTACAAAGTGTCAATAACAATATTTAAAATTAACATTTTTGATGTATAGATTTCCATAAATTGGCAAATTTCGTTTGTAGATAATTAGTGGGAAAAGTTTTGACGCAGAACGTGTTTTAATATCTCCTAAAATGGCGAATTGGCAGTCTGTCAGAAATGCTGGGTATTTTTAAAATGTGGCTTGAGATATGACATCCATTATTCCATAAAGAGTTTTTGAAAAATGTTTTCGTCTAGGAGCAATGCTCCACCAACCCTCTATTATACCTAAACATACTAGAATATTAATTCTTACCTGAACATTCCCCTCTTCATAATAATGCACCTGGACCTTCAGTATCCCGCGCAGTTGTGCCGTGCTACCACCTTCCAACGTAACCTGCCACACTGACCGCCAACGGCCGTTCCAGTAGTTCTTCGGCTGGAACTGGTGATCCTCAATGCACGCCGTCACCGTTGTCACGCCGTTTTGGGTGCGGCCGAACACGCAGCACACGCCGTCTCTGTAGTGGTTGCGGGTGTACTGGATGAATTCGGCGTCGAGGGCCGCTCGCCAAGGTTCAGCTGTTGCATCAGGTGTATAAGGTTGGTAGTCGGAGGCCTCTTTGCGCAGGTGATCGTATCTGGAAAAAAAATTACAAAAAAAAGTACCTATGTACTAATATGAATACACATATTATACGTATATAGGGTTTCCTACATATAAATGCAGCAATCAATTACTTATCAAGTTGACATAAGATAACCCTGAGACCTTGGGTTTACAGTATTACTAATGGAAGCTAAATTAGTATAGTCCTTTTAACGGTTATTTTACACCACAACAGCCGCACAGGCAGATGCCTAAACGCCAGAGCATCGCGGATGCTATACGGATCCCAAAAAAACACTGTCCAATCGTTGAACATTAATATAATTATTTATATAATAAAATGGGTTTCAAAACTGATGGCATTTTATCATCAGACAAAATCTGGAAGACCATGAATATTTTACAGAATACTTTCCAACTTCAGAATTTTCTAAAATCTTATGGAAATCTTCAAATATATCAAAAACCATTTTTATCCTTACAATGTAGTTATACAGCGTGTTCCTTAATGATATGCGAATATTTAAGGGTGTGAATCTACATGAAAAATTAATTTTAGTTTGCTTTATAAACTATGGTTCAGAAATGTTTCCTTACAAAAACTCGGGGTGTTGAAGTTTTAGGAAAAAAATGGAAATTAATTAATATTTTCAGAATCGCTTCAGATATTTCACTGATATTTAGTACATAGTAAAAGTTAATAAAGTTGCATATTTTTCAATGCAAAAATAATATTTAGCTTTAACAGTGGCGTGCGAGCGGGTATTGACTTTGATATTTTTTAAGAAAAAAATGGTACGCAAATGGTTTTTTAAAACAAATGATCTTTCTTTCGATGCGGCATTTTCGAGTAAAAAAATAAAAACCATTCTATTGTCCGAGAAAATCAATGTAATAATTGAAGAATGCAATTTAGCGATAAATATCTAGTTGCTCTGGAATATGTCACTGGCTTTTGACATCTAACAAGTCTCTGTTATTCAAATCTGTTCGCTGTGACATCTTTTTCATTATTTAGTTTTTACAATCTTGTTAATAATGGTGAATTATTCAAATGCAGAAATGGCGGAAATGCATTTCGTATATGGCTTTGCTGACGGTAATGGTGAGCAAGCTAGACGGATTTATCACCAGAGATATCCGATCGTGCTTTGCCAGATAGTCGAACCTTTTCTAATATTCATTGTCATCTTGTTGAAACTGGTTCTGTCCGAAAAGGAACATCTGAAGGTAGACCTCTAAGTGCACGAAGTCGAAGAACATCCTGAAACGAGTACGAGGAAGATCGCTAGACACTTAAATATTTGCCATCAAATTGTTTGGAGAATTTTTGTGGATTTTTTGTTATATCCTCACCATATTTTAAGCGTATAGGCATTACTTCTCATTGATTTTCCAAGGCGTGTGACCTAAAATCCGAAATTTGAATCAATGATTCTGTTCACGGACGAAGCTAATTTCCACAATAATCATTTGTGGGCAGAAGAAAATATCTATGCCGTAACCGAAACCCATTTCCAACACCAATTTTCGATTAACATATGAGCAGGAATTATTGGCAACCACTTTATTGGCCCATTCTTCTTCCCGGGACGACTTGGCGGACAGACTTACCTCAATTTTCTTCAACAACAGTTCCATTAGTAATAAGAAACAATGTGTGGTACAAGCATGATGGTGTACCAGGGCATTTCAGAGTGGTTCGTAATTATTTACAAACTGTTTATCCAAATCGTAGGATTGGCCGCGGTGGGCCCCAAGAATGGACATCAAGGTCCCCAGACCTCAACAGTTTAGATTTCTTTTTGTGAGCCTATCTTAAGACACTAGTGTACATAAGTCCGATTAACACTGTAGAGGAATTAAGAGAAAGAATAGTTGAAGCTTGTGATAGAATAAAAACACACCAGTGATATTTCAACGAGTGCGGAATTCCATGAGAAGGAGGGCGGAAGCATGCATACTAAGTGAAGGGGGCCATTTTCAACAATTTTTGTAATCACATCATTGGTTTTAATGTTATGTTTATGTTGTCAGTTGTTGTTGTTCATTACCCCTGATGTGTCTAATTTTTCCAATTAAATTAATAATAATTTTGCAAGTTAGACAATAGAACAGTTTTTATTTTTTTAATTAGAAATGGTGCGTCGAAGGAAAGCAACTCAAGAGAGATCATTGTTTTAAATTGAACGGGCAATTCAAAAATTTTTATATGGCAAAAAAAACATTGGCGTACTATTTTTTTCTTAAAAAATATTGAAGTCAATACCCGTACGCACGACACTGTTAAAACTAAAAATTATTTTTTGCATTGACAAATATGCAGCTTTATTAATTTTCACTACATACTTAGTATCAGTGAAATATTTGAAACGGTCCTGAAAATATTAATTAATTTCTATTTTTTCCCTAAAACTTCAAACCCCGGGTTTTTGTAAGGAAACATTTTGGACCATAGTTTATAAAGCAAACTAAAATTAATTTTTCATGTAGATTCACACCCTTAAATATTCGCATATCATTAAGGAATACTGTATATATGCAGCATTAATATATTTTAAAACAAGCAGAAAAATTGGAATTTGTCATAATTAACATAATAATTCCTTATAATGAACTCAACAACTATATTCATAAGATAGAAGTATCATATTATTCTATGAAAATGAATTTTAAGATTTAAGGAAAATAGAAACTTTTATGCAAAAAAGAAATTCCGGGCAATTCAAAAAGAAAAATATTTTCATTGTTTTTGAACAATCCTGTGATTTTTAAAGGATAATATAGTTCCACACTGAGGATTTGAAAACACAGTTAAAATGAGACAAGAGGTTTTAGGTAATTTTTTAAGATGTTCAAAACCCAATAACTAATTTTCACATTTATGGACAGTTTTATGACATTACAGGCAAGAAGTCATCTATTCATTATGCTATAGGCTATATAATTTGTAAAAAAAGCTGACAGTTTTTCTTTATCAGATGCTTCTTGATGACAAATGTGACACTGACACTTACTGATGATTTTGTCTATAAGTGGATTTCTATGTAACCTCATACACAATGATTATGGATATCCAGGCTGTATGGTCAATATCACATTTCAAGATAAATACTGACAGATCACAGTACATACCAATTGTGTGACATTTGCCTAAAATGTCTTTCTTTGGCTTAGCTCAATGGACCTAGGTTATATGTTACAAAGGTAACAGTATCTTACCTGAAGCTCTGTCTACTCCTGGGATCATAGAACCTGCTATTCCCCAAATCGTTGTACTCGGTGATGAGCACTGGACTGTCTGCCCCTTCAATTCGAACAGGCGTCAACTGGTCCTTGTTATACTGGGCGAAAGCTCCGCTGGCCCCTTCCTTCAGCAGGTCATCATTGTTCAATAGCTTCCGCACGTCATTGAAGACCTCGTTGAACTCTCCTGGAGGCGAATGCAAGATGAAATCTGATACTATACGGACCTTCTCTTGATCAGTGATCATATCTTCGCCGTCTGAAGCCATTCTATTTGGATGGTTTAAATACTTTCAAAAAGGACACTCTGCACTTTGTAGGGAGTTATAGGGTGGTGTTTGGATAAAAAACGTTGTTATTATCTTATGAGCCCCCTTTTATATCTGATCTTAGAATTGTTGATTACGTTGAAGATATTGATAACATAGGTTATGAAATATGTCAACTGTCAAACACAGAACATGTAGCACTTGACATAATATTGTCATTTCTATCAATGCTCAACTTGGATAAGGGGCGTGGTTAGGACGGCCATATTGGATATGTGACAGTTGACAGATAGCAAATGAATAACATTTTTGATGGTCACATGGTACACTAACCTTAGTCACGTGACCTATTAACATTGGTCATGTGACTTGTTGATCTTGATCACGAGGACTGATGGCCGTGCCTTATTTCCGAGTTTCACCATTTTCTAGGTTTTACATAAAACGTATATATGACAACCTCATGTAGTAATATAGAAAACTTGTGACGAAGGGTTGTTACAAAGTGGTCAACGGTATACAATGTAGACACTTTACTTTTGAGGAAAAAGTTCCAGGGTGTGCGAAAAGAATTATAATATAACTGAAGTTTCACAATATTTATTTACAAATTATTTTACACAATATTATTTACAATTATCTCAGATCATTCATGAATTAATTTCATCAAATCACTGTAATAAATTATGATTACGGATATTTTCAAAATTATCATACATTTTTTGTCAATTTATTACCTAAAATGAAATAACATCTACATATCAGGACAAATATGTAAAACTTTCAACAAAATTTACAAAGAAAGTGGACATATTACATTTATTTTACAGTTATAATGTATGTACATTATTTGGTTAGTTACATTTTTCATCAATTTCTGAAGTATAAAACACTTCCAGTAGTTTTCATAATAATAAAGTCCGCGTATAGTGGTAAAGTTCTAATTGAAATGACGAGGGTCAGCAACTAAATAGGTATATCATTGATTGCACGTGAATAATGAGTCAATGCTTAAGAAACATCAGTGACCAGTATATTGTAATTCAGACACTAGATCATTTACAACATACATCTAGGAATTGAATGCACGTGACGTCAAACTTCAAAATACACAGTAGGAAAAACGCGTGTATTGAGATACTCGGCTTTTAGTGGCGTTGTACGAGCGTCCATTTTCTGACGCACGTTTATATACGATAGGCAAACATTAAAGATTTTTTCACGAGTCGATGGTGTAGCACAGTGCGCTAGTGCAGTACGGGGGAACTGATACTAAAATTTTTCTATCGAAGAACGGGGTGACGTCATCCAAATGTCAAAAAATCACAAAGGTATGGTTAACCGCCTAACGGCGGTGAGGTACTAGCGGGTGACAGGTCTTATGTCAATGTCATTTAAAAAACGGACATCTCAACATAAACTTGTCTTCGCAGTGCCGAATATCGAGTTAAATTATTGAATCATAAATGAAGGAACAAGTCCACCCGATTTTAAGTGACGAGGGAGAAGGTCATCGTAGATATTAGAGATTTTTTCGCGAGTTCTTGTAGTGAATGGGGCGGGAACGGAATTTCCCCTTCCTCTCGAAGTTTTGACAGTTTCAAGTTACACCGGGAGTGGTTAGATACCGCATGTTACGCAAAATGTTTGCTTTAAGCTCCTTGATAAACTTAGCTGCCTACTTTGAATCTGAAATAAAAAGACCGATCGTTATTTGTGCAACATATATATATATATATATATATATATATGTTGCATATGTGTGGTTCCTGTATATTCGATGACCTTCTCCCTCGGCACTTAAAATCAGGTGGACGTGTTCCTCCATTTATGATTTAATAATTTCATTCAATTTTCGGCACTGGGAAGTCAAATTTTCAATTGAGATGTCTGTTTTCTAAATGACTTTGACGTAAGATCTGTCACTCGCTAGTACTTGACCGACGTTAGGCGGATGCCAGAACCACGTGATTTTTTGCCATTTGGATGACGCCACATCCGCCTTCCCCTATTCTCCTTCTTCGCGAAAATCTGAGTAAAATCCTTATAGGAACCGCACTTGTCATATCAAACGGTTGATTTCATTGACATATATGTACATTGCACAAAAATGATCGGTCTTTTTATTTCAGCTTCAAAGAAGGCAACTAAGTTTATTAAGGAGCTCAAAGCAAACATTTTGCGCAACATGCGCCACCTAACCACTCCCGGTGTAACTTGAAACTGTCAAATCTTCGGGAGGAGGGGGAAATTCCCACTGTTCCTGATCCATTCACTACGGGATCTCGCGAAAAAATATTGAGCGAGCTGCATGAGCACCCGCAGGATTTTTTCTCAGAGGGAGAGGGGGAGGGCGATTATCGGAAGAGAGTTTTTGCTAAAATATACATGCCTCTAAAACTTTTTGAAGAGCGGGGAGTTGCAAATTTTCCCTGCGGGCGCCCATGGACATGTGAGTGATCTGAACGTACCCTTACCTGCAACTTCTGACATCACGTGCACGAGATTCATTGAAGTGATGATTTTTTATTTAGATAGATAAAAACAAAGCAGACTGAAGAGCAACCTAAAATATCGCTTTTGATGATTTACTATCTGGTGAAATGAAAAATATGTGACAACACACTTTACGGGTTTTTGGAGGGAATAGAGTGAAAATAAGGTTCTTTTTGATGACGATATACCAAAAGGAATCACATGCGGGGCATACTCGCACTGCTAGATGCCACACTTGGTACGATTTTAATATGAAATAGTAAGGTGTAATGGGCGAGCACCGCCAGACAATTCTGGTAATCGCCATGGGCGCCCGCAGGGTGGAGGCAGGAGAGGGCACGTCCCTCCTGAGAATGTGGCTAGACCCGATTTGCATATTTAGCATGATTTTGGAGATTTTAGGACCCTCGGAGAAAATTTGCAGATACACTTCCACAAAAAATAGCTCTTGTCGATAATCGCGCCTCCTGAAAAAAATGTTTGCTGGCGCCCATGGTAATCACATTTTATATAGGGTGTCCCAACGATAATGGAAAATGGTTTAATACGAAAATTGTAAAAGATATTTGAAAACGGTCTTCGCAGCAAGATTGATATCTTATAGGTGTGCATTTCTGACGTAATCACTAGAATAATTTATTCGAGTGTGCCCTCAACTTGTGACGCCTAGTCAAATTTTCAAAATGGTAAGAAGTATCCAAGTATTATTTATAATCTATTTCTATACAATATTAGGATTAATTAATATGTGACATCGTTTTCTGAGTTGATGCGTTCGTAGATAAACAAATAACAACTAAATAATGGTTTTTAAAGGGGTTTTTCATAAACAAAAAAGACATTTAGGGAATGTGCTAGTCCTCTTTTCATGAATTATGAGAAGTTATTGTTTCCACAGGAGATACGAAGTGGTGTCTAAATAGATAATAGGGGAATATGCATGTGGTTCACCTATCGGTTATTTTTTTTTTATTTACAGTTTATATTGCTAGTGAAAGCCACCTTCAACATTATTTTTTACTTATGCACTATAAAATTACGAGTATTAGGGCCGTATCGTCAGTCCTTCCTACAATAAGGGAGGGCCTCCTATGACCTTGATTTTCATAGACTTTTCTCTCCTTTAGAAAGTCTGGGGTATTTATTCATTTCTACTGTTCCGTGTCAGCATCAAAGCTCTCCAATTTCTTTTTGAATTCTAGTAAAAATCAGGCTGATATAACAGATGATATAAATCAAAAGTACGAACTATTTGATGCAAATAGATATTTGTAACATAACCTCGGCCTAGAGCGCTGACACGGACAGTAGGTAACTATGAAAATCAAGGAGGCCATAAGCATAAGGGCGTCCTACAGTTGTAGGAACGACTAACGATACTACGCAGGGTAAATAAGAAATGGAAAAAATACTGGGGAAACTTAAAATATCGAATCGCAACACCATTGGCATGACGTCACGATACCGGCAAGTGAGCAGCCAAACATTTGTAACTGTCATTGACTGTCAAACAAGTACTTTGATCAGTTCCAAAGAAAACGCGAAACTTGCCACTGGGCTCTCTAGTATACGTACAATGGGTTACGCCCCTTTTGAATAAAGATGTTTTAACGTTTGACAGTGGACGTGCATATACCAACCACGAAGATTTTGCCCCCAGACAACGTTTACTTGTTTACTTTCAAAACTTGAGAACAAATTAACTAAGGCCCGTATTGTCAGTCGTTCCTACAATTGTAGGACGCCTTTATGGCCTCCTTGATTGTCATAGTTTTCTACTTTTCCGTGTCAGTGCTATATTTTGAGGTTATGTCACAAATATCTATTTGCATCAAATTGTGCATGCTTTTGAGTTATATCATGTTTTATCAGCCTGAAATTTCCTACAATTTAAAAGAAAACATATCTTTACAATAGGAGAGCGCTGACGCTGACACAGAACAGGTGCAATCTAGAAATTTTTGAGGGAGAGAAAGGAGTATGACTATCAAGGAGGCCATAAAGGCGTCCTACAATTGTAGGAACGACTGACGATACGGGCCTAAATATAGCATAAAATGACGAACCATGTGTTGTGACGACACTGCAAAGCGCGTTTAAATCAAAGTCTTTGGCATTGCAGTTTGAAATATTTAATTGCAAAAATAAAGACATTTGCATGAATGAAATGTGTTAACGGTTTAAATTAACGTGAATAATGGATAGGAAATAGAGAAATGTGCATATTCCCTATTATACGATTTTCTAGAATTTTTAGAAATAACCGTTAAATAATCTTGTATAAACCTTAGACAAAAAAAAGCTTTTGAAAGCGTATCTGATGACGGAAAATATACAGGGCGTTTCATTTAAAATTTCTGAGTCAAAAAACATTTTGCGCTTTGCAACACCTTGTATATAGATATCATTATTGGTAACTGCGGTTAAGCTTGAAGTAGTGTACGTACTGTTTCAACTTCTCTTCAAAATTCATTGGAAATCTGAGCAAAATGGGGGAATTCAAAGTCTTAAAAAATAAGCATTTTTTCAGAATAATGATAAAATAACAAGTGACAACTAAAACACTATATATACTGATGTAATATACATATATAAACTATATATGTGTATTACATCAGTATTCTTGTTTTGGAAAAGTCTTTCCAAATATAGGGTGTTTCATTAAAAAAACATGTTTGTTGTGCCATGGAATAATGTCACCCTGTATTCTTCCAAATAATTTATAAGAGTACACGTGTAAGCAATCCATGTTGCTGCGAAAACCGTTTTCGAATATCTTCCATAGTTTTTCTATTAAAATAATTTCAAATTTTTTTGGAACACCCAGGTATAAATGCAAGAACGCAAGTGATATTTCTATGACGACCGGGAAGTCAGTGAAGTTATTTTTTAGCGTCTAAATAAGAATTCTCAAATTATTGTACAATAAGGGTAGCAAGCACCAATCCCCAGAATTCAAAACTAAATTATTAAGTTGATGAAAATAAACGTCATTCGTGGTGAATTTGGTTCCGTATACAAATGTGGTTGAACTGTCTGGCCTCAGTTCGTTTTTTATTGAAACACAAATAAAATATTGGTGATATCTTCCATGTTTGTGTGCGTCGGGGTCGTACTTTAACTTTTCTTAAATGTTTTATTAAAAACCAACAGAGGCTTCAAATACCAGTTATTTACTCTCTCAACGTTGTTCAAACTGATTGATACGTGGAAGATTTTTTTCCATTACTGGAGGCTTGATTCTGAATGAATTTCGATAGTTAAAGTTAAAAGTTAAACCGCTATGATAATTTTGACACATGATTCTAGCGATTTTTAACACGCTTTTATTAGCTTGGCCTGTTTGTATGTAATGGAATCTTTGAGCATAATTTTCACCAATTTCCAGAAGTTTCATTAATTTGTAACAACAAAATTGGTGTAAGTTGTAAGTTTCATATTCATAAGCTGCCTTATACCTAATAACGAAGTCGATGACACTATTTTTGAAATGGAGGGTACCTATGCAGTAAAGAGATCGAAAAGTTTCTAATGAATTTTAGCCTCCGTTGGTTGTTAATAAAAACTTCAACAAAAATAAAAAAAACAGATTCTTCCATTTTTACTGCTCGCATCTCTTTTACATCCTCCACAATCCCATCAACAATCCGCAGATGACCTCGGCGCTGGCGTTATCTAATCATCGGCACCTAGGGCTGCGTTAGGGGCTGGCTGGCAGACTGTCGTCGCTGTCTCCATACGTGACGTAACTGTCGGTGCTGTCAGGGTGTGCCATGGCATCTGGAGGAGGCGGAGCCCCACCGCCGCCGCCGGGGCCAGGACCCCCGAGGCCTAAAAGGGCGCCGGGATGCTGGGGGCCGCCGCCTTGACCGCCCGCGCCTGGGCCGCCCATGGACGGAGGTAGATCGTAGCCATGCATCTAGAAAAATAAGTTGATGTTAAAGTCAAGCTACAATGCGACAAAGAGACCATTCAAGTTTTGTGTACGCACTAAAGGGTGGCGGGGATTTGCTTTGCTTATTTTTGATGACGTGATGGATGGGGGTCTAGATGGTGATTACGTCAGCAATGTTTATTTTTTCAGTTTTTCGGATTTTCTACAAGATTTAGTCAATTTTGATTTGAACACATGTGGCAACCATGCTTGTCGGATCTTCAGGGATTCCCCACATATGGATATACGAGGCTTGTTCAATAAGTACCCTGTTTGGCGACAGAGGGCATTAATGAGGAAAGTTGGTGTTATTATCTGTCAAACGGTGACACAACAAACTTTAGACTGACTGAGAGGTTGGTTTGGATTTGGCAGCCATTCGAGTAACACGAGTTTTGTGATTTTCGCGAAGACGGAAAAAGAGCAGTATATATCGTTCAGAAATTCGCTTTTTGTTTTTGGATGGGAGATAAAAGATAAAAAGTTGGATGCTGTTTATAGGGGACACTTCGCCATCTATTATCTCAGTTAGATATTGGTTCAACGAATTTAAACGTGGGCGAACATCCGTTTTTGATGAGGAGCGACCAGGACGCCCGGCAGACGTGGTTACCGACAAAATCATTCAGAAACTCCACGACATGATTCTCGCTGATCGACGAACGAAAGTTCGCGAAGTAGCAGAGGCCGTAGGTGTGTCGACCAGAACGGCAATGAATATTTTACATGATAAGTTGTGCGTGAATATTTCTCTTTTATGGAAGAATGAAACGAGTATTGCTTTTGTTCTTATCACTTTTCCTTTTCGAAAAATCTTTGATTTTCTTGAAGCCTCGTCTGGCAGCAAGTTGAGTTTTCAAGAAAAGCAAAGATTTTTCGAAAAAGAAAAGTGATAAGAACAAAAGTAATCACTCGTTTCATTCTTCCATAAAAGAGGTATATTCACACAATTTCAGAGCTGTACATATATTTGTTAACAAGTTCCGCTTGAAGAAAAAATGCTCAATAAAATGCACAAAAACTGCATCTTTTGACAAAAAAATGAAAACATTGTTTTTCAGTCATTTCTATATACACCATAAAATTATCAGATGAAAAGCGTTTAGAATACTGCTTAAAACAGGAAGTTGAAAAAAAATCAAAAAAGGGACGTGTCACCTTAAAATAAAAAATCATCTTTTGTCACAACATTTAGAAGTCTACATAGAATTGAATAATAATTACCACAATTATTATACAAGAGGAAACATATATTTTCATTTACAAAATTGCAATACTAATATAACTAGCAAATGAATATTTCAGAAAGGATTACTTGAATTTAATAAACTAGACAATGATATAAAGTCTACTTGTAATTTAAAGATGCTTAAAAGAAAATTAAAGGAATATTTAATGGACGCTGAAAATTATTAGACATGCAATTTTTCTAAATATCTGTATGTTATCTCATGGTTCAGTTTTTAGTAATTGTAGCAATCATGCTGAATAAATCTTAAATAAACAAACAAATAACCAACCCACAAAACAAGAAGACTAAAAATTCACTACAGTTATTTTAACACACCTGCTGTCTGTTATGCCTTTTCAATATAACTTATCAATCTTACCTGGTTGACAAGCTGCTGGAAGGCTGGTTGGTGTCCCGGTTGATCCAGGTCCGAATGCAGCGCGAAATCGCTGAGTGCCTTCCAGGGCGGTTGGTATGCGTGCACCTCCAAGGGGTGCACTCCGCTTAGGGGCGAATCATGTCGTACGGGCGATGACGCCACCATAGGGATGCCCTGCATCGCGCCGTATCCCAGCTTGCGCCCGTCCTGCACGTAATACTAGGATAGATTAGGATTCACAATCGGACACATCGAATACTACAGTCAAGGATTAAAATGGAAAAGAAAAGCACGCCACTGGGGGGTACTGCTAATCAGTGTTGCCGAACCTACCGATTTTTCGGTATTTTTGCCGAAATGAGACCTTATTTACAGAAACCGTCATTTTTCAGGATTTTTTAAAATAACTTAGATATTTCGAGATTTTTTACCGAAAAAGGGGTGCACCTAAAAATAAATCTATAAAACGCTAGGTTTGTAGTCTATGCAGTTATACAAAAGCACACACTTATACCCATCAGGGTACAATAACAGCTGATTATCTAGTAATACCTCAAAATTCCCCATATCGGCACAGGACACACAATTCTGACGGATCCGTCAATGTCAGAGCCGTATTTGGTTTTGGATTTTTAGACCCTATAGATTCATTTTGTACTTGCTAACAACTCTTTCGCATACAAAAAACATAGCGCTACAATCAAGTTTTACTAGATTTACACCCGATTCATTATTGCCAACGTCGCAGACTAACATGAAAATGTCACTTGCTGATCAGTTGTTCACCTCAGTAGACATCAAAGCGTGATGGATACTCGTGGAATAGGATATAGGTTCGGTGTTTCAATTGCAGGTTAACTGTGATTTTACAGCTAACCAGAAGTAAACTATTAAAATGTGTTTTCCAATGTTGGATTCTTCCTAAAACGGTAGTTAACTTTAACCAGAAGACCATTTACACAGTGGCGTAGCTACCTTGGGTGCGGAAGTTGGTGGTTTCACCCCACTGAAAGTCGAAAGCAGCAAATTTTATATGATTTATAAACGTCAGGGATCATTTAATAATTATATTTAAAATATTGAACAAATAACAAAAGACAATAAAAACTAAGACAGTAAAAATATTTTTATCTTTCAATTAAAAATCTATTCTTTCTAGCTTTGACAGCTGCAAACTCAGAAATAACTCCACCAAATTTATATTTTGTATTGCCTCGTATTCGATGTCTAATATACCAAGATTGGCAAGCCACTATTGGGTAATTGTTTCCCGCAAATAGTTTTTTATTAATTTTAGTTTAATGAAACTCCTTACACGTCAAGCTACGGACACGCAAACCGTCATGAACAATTTTAGTGCCATCATAAGATTTGGAAGAGGTTCTGTAAAATCCCATTCTACAAAAAACTTTAAAAAATCTAGAGATATCCAAACAGAAATTGTAACATTAGCGGCTTTTAAGTGTCTTTGCAGTCTTGGTATTTCCAAAAGTACTTAGTTCTGTTTCTTTTTTATCACTACACGTTTAACAATTCACGCCATAAAAACACAACACACTTCGCGAAACAAATGAGAAATGATGCAACTGAGACATCAAGCATCGCGACTATGGGACGGGGAATCCTACACGACAGCACGTGCGCTTTTTGGGGAATCCTCGAATTATACCTACATAGAGCCAACGAATTCGGACTAGGTTAATTAGGTAAATTATTGTTTACACAAAATTTGACCTTGAAACGAAAATTGTATACTTTTCCCCGAGTAGACATCTGCTTTTATCGCTCTTAAACTGCTTTTTACATAACATGCAACACTTCACCATCTTCGAGAATACTCCAAAATGCTATGCATTCCACTGAAATGTTTCAAAATCCTCAAAACTCTGAGAAAATATCACGGAAAACACACGTAAACGTGAGCAAAGCAAAGCTCCCCTGAATTTCACAAAGAGCCGCAGCATAAAACACCAGAAATCAGCCCAGCTGTTCTTAATTTGAGACCACAGCGTTGCCACGTTTAGTACGCACATATTAGTTTTTCAGGAAATATCACCGGGATATAACATTACATATTTCTTAAATGCTTTCGGAGCTTATTACAGATGTAGAGTTCGAACAGCCTAAGGTTATGCCCGCTACGTCATCACTTTATACCCTCTCCCTTGCGTCGATTGTACCCTATAAGAATATAGAAAATTGTTGTGACAGTCTCTGGTAAGATTTATGGACATCTGTTACCGCCTTCTTAATGTGGTCCAGTTCTAATCGTGGCGAATATTTATATCGTAGAAAGCTTAAAAATGTATGTGGTCTTCAATGTCCAGAAATTATGTTGCTGTTGACGCTGTTAAGGGACATCCCACTCTCAGAAAGCCATAGGCGGAACGTTTTTTAGTATGTAGATACGCAAGTTTCAGTCAGTTGAGATTGTTGACACAATTGGGATCTGATGAGACGTTTCTTCGACTTATTTATTTTTTTATTTATTAACCATATCATATTTTATATTTGATTGTGTTGAAAATTATTAATCTTATGTGGTTTGTGGATATTTGATGGAGATCCATAAATCAAAATTAAAAATAGTGAACTACCTACATATAATAGACACAATATTGAAGGGTAAAACCCCAAAGTTGGCAAACAACTGAAAGAAATTAAATTAATCCTAAGACTGTGATCCGCTTATATCTATACCAATCATGAGATTTCCTAGAGTGCATCATTAGTACCTAGATAAATAGGCTAATACCAATATCAAACGAGGGTAAACAAAATTAGTAGAAACCAATCTAATAATAACAAGTGTAAAATTGAACTACCTGGAATAATTCCCGGTTGCTAAATCCCTTCGTTCGTAAGTAGCGTTAAGAGGATGAGTGTTAATCAATCACATTTATTTTACCTGCAACAGATATATAAACCTGTCCGTTAGTCATAAGTTCAGTTTGTAAACTAATTTGAACAAGGCACCGTGTGTAAAAATTGTCAAATAGATTGCAATATAGTGGAAATTTTTACTATTGTTCAAATTTAAATTATTAATAGTTTTGAACCAGTGATCTAAACAATGTCTGTGAAAGAGATTGGCGTGAAAGGAAAGGCGATTGGGAGTCAAGGAAAGGAAATTATCAATAATGTCAATAACTTCATGGTACAGGAAAGTGTAGAGGGATTAAAGTTTCCACTTCAACAATACCGGTATGTATGAATGTAAAAGATTTTTATAATTATTGTCAATTAAAACTGATTATTCTTCAAATAAAATAGAACGCCACTGCGCTCTGTCGACGACCGCGTGATGAGCGGACCCGCCCACGATGACGTAGCGGTCATATTCTAAGAGCGTTCGAACCATATTACGAAATGCTGAGTACGAAACCACAATAAGAATAGTTCAAGACGTTTTCGGAAATCGCTGTAATGTTTATTTTTCGAAAAATTATCTCATTTGTTTCAATTTTTGCAGGTTCCGTGAAATTGGTAGGTTTTGAAGCTATGATAACACTGCATCAGTTAGTGGAAACATTATAATATGAAATGTATTAGGGTACTGAAACCAAAAACTTTCTTTTCGATGCAGATGTTACAAACAATTCATAACTGTACATACATATGAGTTGTTCGATTTGAAAATACAACATATTGAAGACATACTTTTTATTTAGTTATCACCACGTATATCATTTTACGATTATTTTTGCACTGTTCACTGCTATTATTTATCTATTGATTGCGTGAAGGCAGTCATTGATTTTGAACAAGATGTGACAACACCGCAGAAAACTGGTAACCACTCAAGTCTGTGTCTCGCTCTAACTATAACGTTAAAAACAAATCCTTTGTTTACGTTTTCTACCCAAGTATTCGAATTCGTTGCATAGAGCTGAGCTAGTGTTTTAGATTTAGTTTTTTTATGTTTGTACATTGTTCTTAAAGTTGAGTCACCGGGTAGGTGTCACCCCAAAAAAAGGTGACACCCGGTGCAGACTGCCCCCGCCACCCCCTTGCAACGTTACTGACACCACAATGCCTAACCTCTCTTGCATGCATCGAGCATCACAAAACCCACAAAATACGATATTTTGGACGTAGAGGCAGCGTTGCCGCATCAACCGTAAATTATAAGTTAACCAGAGATTGAAAAATGGATTTACGGACAACAAATAGTTAGCTTACAAGTTATAGTTACTAAACTCGAAAGTTAACCAGCGAATGAAAAACCGGGCAGGCTGTCGGGCACACGAGGGTCGTAGATTTGGATTGCCTACAAATAAGTACAGTGGAATCCACTTATAACTTACTTGTAATGGAAACCCGTATATAATGGACACAATTTACGGTCCTATAAACAATTGCATGTAAAATCCTCGGATATTATAGACTCGCTCAAAATAGCGGACTGTTTTAATCATATGCAAGCTATTTTGGTAGTTGCCTGAAGCAGATTTAGCTGATGCAATCGTTTACGGCGGTTTGGCTCCGCAGTTTGCATTCGAACTTGGCCACCAGTGTTAGGTATACTGTATTTATTAGAGTTATAAACATGTCGAAAAGTGCGAAACGTGCATTCACTTTACACGAAAAGTTCACAATAATTAGTGAGCTTGAGCAGGGTTCATCTCAAGCTGATATATGTGCTCGTATAGCTATAAAAAAATCCACCTTGTCAAATATTTGTAAAAACCGTGACAAAAATTAAAAATGACTTTAAATCAAATAGTCAAAAGAAAAAATGCGGCTATCCCTGCATCCCCAAGTCGATGATATGCTGTTTAAATGGTTTCAACAAAAGCGTGCTTATAATTTTCCAATAAGAGGACCTATGCTACAAACAAAGGCTGGAGAATTTGGGAAATTGATTGGAGATTACTTCAAATGTAGTTCTGGTTGGCTAGACAGGTTTAAGAAAAGACATAACATTGTTTTTGGAAAAATGTGTGGTGAGTCAGCTTCAGTTAACAAGAACGTTTACCAATGACTGGATTTTCCAAATTTGGCCCGTAATATGCAGGGATTATTCAGATGATAACAAATTCAATGCAAATGAAACCGGGATATTTTATAGAATGCTACCAGATAAAACTGGAAATGGAGGGAAACTATCAAAAGAGCGAATAACTGTTATGATTTGTGCTAATGCTTCTGGTACTGAAAAACGGAAACTATTGATAATAGGTAAGTGAATAAATAGAAATTCATGTCCTAATTTTTTTGATATTCAATAGCAGTGCTGCAAAGAATGTATGACGTTTTTTTATTTCAGGGAAATTTAAGAATCCCATGTGTTTCAAAAATAATAAAACAATTCCCGTCGATTATGTTGGAAATAATAAAGCTTGGATGACTTCATCAATTTTTGAAGAATGTTTAAAAAAGTGGGACGCTGAACGCCTTATGAAAAATCGTAAAATTTTGCTCTTGGCCGATAACTGCTCATCCAAATATTTCACTTAACATCAATCTTCAATTTTTTCCACCCAATGTGACATCAGTTCTGCAACCAATGGACCAGGGTGTCATTTGGAGTCTTAAACAAATGGATCGGAAACATATGTTGATTAAAATTATGGAACTATTGCATGGGAATTGGTTACTCCAGAAACGTAATTGTTTTCGCCATGCTAGTTTAGTGAAAAACATAACCGAAATAGTCAACGATGTTAATCCAGAAGATGAAATTCCATTGAGTGATTTACTGAAAATTAATAGTTTACTGAATATAGACAAATTTAATGAGTATGTAAATGTTGACAATAATTTAATAGCAACACAGGTATTCTCAGACTCGAATTTGGTTAATGAAGGATCCGTTGATAACGAACAGGTAGACGAACTAGAAAACAACGACGAAGACGAGCTTCCAGTCACAACTAAGGAGGCATTAGACTGCGTGAAAAAGTAGCAATGTTATTTTTAGCAAGAAGACAGTACAGCCACACTTACACAAATTATAAGTACAAAAAAAAACAATCTGTTCAAATGAAAATTACTAGCTTTTCTACCAAATAATTTACGGTTTTTACACATACATACATACACAGTACGTATGGCTGTGATATGTGTATCAGATTCTGAAAAAAATGCATATTTCAATGTTACGTATAACTTTTTTGTATGTATCTTTATTTATGTAACACATGTTGAACACATTTTAAGCTCTTAATATGTGATTTCTGCTGACTTTTTCATTAAAAAAGTGTTTCTTTTAACATGGTCATGCGCCTATAATAGACTATTTGTCACAGTCCCGCCGAGTCCATTATAAGCGGGTTTGCACTGTATGTAGGCAGATCCCTTATTCCGCTTTCCCTATATTTCTTTATGTTCGTACAGGTACAGACTGGTAAATCACCGTCATTACCGGTGGGCCATATCGTCAGTGGTTCCTACAATTGTAGGACGCCTTTATGGCCTGCTTGATTTTCATAGTTTTCTACTATTCGGTGTCGGTGCTCCAATTTGAGGTTATGTTACAAATATATATATATATATCTTTGCATCAAATTGTTCATGCTTTTGATTTATATCATTTGTTATGTCGGCCTGAAATTGTCTACAATTAAAAAAAACATAACCTCACAATAGGAGAGCGCTAACACGGAACAGTAGAAATCTAGAAATACCCCAGCCTTTATGAAGGACAGGAAAAGCTATGTAAGTCAAGGAGGCCATAAAGGCGTCCTACA
Organism: Acanthoscelides obtectus; assembly: GCA_963669975.1. Lineage (NCBI taxonomy): Eukaryota > Metazoa > Arthropoda > Insecta > Coleoptera > Chrysomelidae > Acanthoscelides > Acanthoscelides obtectus. Next base: position 84,499,233 of record CAVLJG010000006.1, on the reverse strand, counting down.
TTTGTAGGAACGACTGACGATATGGCCCTAAAACAGAAAAATATTCAGAATCTTATGAACAAGAATGGCAAAAGAAGTTTCAATAATGGTTGCAAAGGAGTTTGAAAAGCGATCAGTATGCTTATTGTACAAGTTATAGTAAATAAAGAACTTAATGTTTGTTCAGGTAAACAGATTCCCTCAAAAAACATGTGTTGTGTATGCACGCCCAATACAAAAATATAAATTTTCATAGAGGGAGCAGCATAACACAAATTCCCTTGATCCACCCCTGATCTTGTGACGGCCCTGATTTTTTTCTCCTAGCGATTTTCTCATTGTAGGTATCTACCGAATTTCAACGAATGTCTAGGTACCGATTTCATCTTTTTCGGTTAGGCAACACAAGCTAATGCAGTATTCGTATTCCATTGTCTACGTGTGTACAGGTCTTACCGTATATAGCAATAACACATAGATCAGTGGCGTACGACGCATTTCCAATTTAGTAATTGACTATACAAATATAATTTAAAGTTATGCATAATTTGAAATTATCGGCAGTAGGAAATCAGCAACAAGAGGGAGGATCCTATATCTATAGTTTGATATTTTGCATTTCATTTTCGTTAAACGGAATTGACATAAGCATGTGCCCGCAGCAATTTTTTTCATGAGGGGTTCATTAGACATCGGCCCGAAGGAAGTTTTTGTATAACGTATTTCCTAAAAGTTTTGGCACAAAATTCATTGGCTTTAATTTTAATAATCACAAAATAATACCAAGTTGCATTTGGAAACAAAAGTTCTTTTACTTACATCAGGTAGGTACTGGCAGTTGACATTTATTTATTTTGAACTTTTCACTTTAAGATTTCGTATAAATTATAAATAAGAAAAAGGATCTTCAAGTTGGTTGGGCGGGTACCCAAAACTGAAATCTGCCGAATATTCCAGGATGAAAACATTTCACGCAGAACCAGTTATCGAACAATAGCGGAGATATCTCTAAGAGTACGATATCGTTGGAATTGAGGAGCAATGGTCTTAAATATCGAAGGAGACTTAAGTGCCCCAAATATTCTCAAGCGCAACACTTTGCCAATGGAAAAATCAATACTTTAAATGATGAAAAGTATTTCACTTTGAGTAATTCTAAAATGAAGAGATACAGACAACGCATAGTAATGCCCTGACAATGTTAGATACAAACATAAAGCAAAATTTGCAAATAAAATCTGTGTCTGCGCAATTTCTAACAGGGATGTAACCCATCCTTTTGTGGGAAGAGTGAGGGGTGAAGCTTTGGATAGTCACAGCTATATTGATAACTGCCTTTCCAAATTGCTTTAGTTTATCTACGAACATCATGCTAATGACAATATCATGTTTTGGCCAATCCTAGAATCATGCGACTACTCAAGAAATACCCAAAACTAGCTTTGACAACACAACATACTTTTTGTTCCCCAAAACGATAATCATCCAAACTTGCCGCAGGCTAGCCCAATAGAGGACTTTTGAGCTTTACTGTCTAGGAATGCTCATCATGGAGGCTGGGAAGCCCAAGGTGAGGAACAGTTAAGACGGCGAATTTACGAAAAACCGAAAGAAATTGATCTGAATTCCGTCCAGGACCTCATGAGAGACATTCGAAGAAAGTTTCTGTAAACTAGTTAGTGTTTAAATAAATTTCTTCATTAAAAAAATCTGATATACTTATATGATATTTTGTGGCAAAACTTTTAGGACAAGTATTTTGGAAGTGTTTTAGCCGCCAAGCGTGAAGTAGCAATTTTTTCAGGAGGGAGGAGATATCAAATTCCCAAACAAAGAAAGCATGGTCAAATTTTGAAATTTTAGAGAGCGTCCAGTTTCTCAAGGTGAGGGAGGGAGGTCACGGCCCCTACGGTAAAATTGAGCGGTGGCGCACAATTGTTGATGGCATAGTAGAGCACTTTTTTGGCTGGGGAATCTTTGAGGGGCGTAGGATTTCGTCAAGGGTAGCTCATTTTACTTATGGACCCATACCTATTACAAGGCCTTGAGGAAAAAGAAATACAGACAGGCAATGCTCAGGAGTGTCAACCAATGCATTGCTGGTATCCCGATATATCGCTGACTGAGGAGAGATGAACGCACTGGTCGTTCAGGAAGATTACGAACCTATCCGACAACTACATAAAACATTTCAAGGGGACTTTCTATACAGGCAGGTAGCTCACGTACCTCTGAGGACCACTCTTGAGCTTTTATGTCTTGAGCTTATCTCGCAGAACACCCAGACTCTTTATCTACTACAGGCTACATCCTTTTCAGGGACCTTACAGTCTCAAACCGGTTGTTTTTTCAAAACTGGCACCCTGGGCCGTTCCAGAAACTGAGGGCTCTGGGCCTATTCCGTATGCCCACGGCAAATTATTGATGCTGGTAAGACAAGAGATAAAATATTCGTGTTCTTTGTTCACAAATCCAACAAGATTTCCTTCTGCACGTCTATGCATAGGCGCACGGAGTCGGCCGACAACTTTTGAATCGGAACCCGTTCGTTCTCAGTCGGATCGTCATCGTCTCCCTTCCGGAGAGCGTAAAAAACAGATTGAAAGCGGAGCGCCAATGGGCTGCCGAGACACCGCTAGATCGATGCGTGTACCCTGAGGACACGTGACGCCGAGACCGTCCGATCAGTGGCGGAGCAGACCGAGGGAGGGGCGCACAACGCTGACGGCACGCCCCCTGGGACGCAGCGATTGGCTGCTGACAGAGATTGATGCAACCCGCTGCCGCTAGAATCGATAACAGACCCACTGCACGGGCACGCCAGACCGATGACGATAGACTCACCATGCCGGATTTTGATAAAATTGTCTGGAGTCTGGCTTGGGCTTGACAGCCAACCTATGGTTTATGGATGGATGGTTACCTATGAGCATTCCTAACATGCTTTGGTTTGCTACCCATGCTACTGTATTTAATGTTTTGTTTACTGGTATTGTTATTTAGGTCTTAGGTGCTTTCAAGTATGAACCAAATACCTGAATTATTCCGTCTCTATTCTATGGGCACGTGTCCTAAGAGTACCGGCTTGATGGAGGACTCCAATTCAGCAAATATGAAACATTACAAAAAAATGGAGTGCCCCTTCCCCTCAAATTTTTCCCAACGGTAAAGCAGGGCCCTAGATTTGGCTCTGGCATGGGGCCCCTTCAGCCGCAGTTCTCGAGCTTTCTGTATGCCCAGAATCCCCCACACAGAAAAGGCAGCACTGCAAATAATTGCTTGGTGTTGCTCTGTAACCACTATACATCCCGATCATCCCCTCTTCAGAACTTGGCAATCTTATCGGCGTGACGTTCCAGGGAGCAATTAAGTAATTTGATATTCTAACATTCTTCTAGCTTTTCTCATATATCCGCATGTATCCATGCCTAAGCTATTTAGTCAGTTTTCTTCCTTTTTCCCTTCTCCTTCTTAAGAAAAAAATGCTGATGGATTCCTCGAATACACGAATTCCTGAAGTAAGCTCGTTTCACTCTTGGAATGACTGTATGGAGAGTGGACTTGAGAAAACAACATCGATGATAAAGTCTGTTTCACGAACATCTGCGGGATCAACAGCAACACTGATGCTGTTCACCACTATCTGCAGTCTAATCATCCCGCCATGCTTGGAAAAAAATCTCCGATTCTGTCCCGACTAACCATCTTAGCTTCTGAAACTACCAGATGAATCACTTCAATCTGAGGAAGAACAGGAGAGTTGTAACTTTTGTCGCAGCAGTCTTTCCTGATCCAGAGACGATTCTTTGGAATCAGGTCGGAAGAACATTTTGTGGGGTCAGCTCATCGCCAGACCAACCACCCGAATTTATTTACTGCTTCTATCGGTCTCCCTCGGACCATAACTGGGGTAACCTCGACTTCTTGAACATCAATTTTCACTGCTTCATAGGTATCTAGTTCTTCATAGTGATTCCAATGCCCATAACGAGCACTGGTTAGGCTCAAGCAAGACCGATACAGCAAGTCTTGCTGATGAGAGTTCGACTTTACTCAAGGATTGGCCCAGCTGGTGACGAGCCCTTCTTTTTCCCTTGCATTTCGTCAGACGCCAGCAGTAAACTGGATCTCTTCCTGGACATGGATCCAGTCGCTTACCGCACTGCTTCTCCCTTGGGTTACTCAGACCACGCTGTTGGAAAGATCAGGTTTCAGTGAGCACCGGTTGTGGCAGCAGAAAATCGCCAAGGACGCAAAGTTTGGCATTACGGGCATGCTGACTGACAGGGCTTTAGAGACTTTCCCTAACTTTCCTTGGAGAGATGTTTGCTTAGCTGCCTCGGGTGCGTCGGCTGTCTGTTCGTCAATAACGGAAATTATCCATGATGGGATGAAGGAATACATCCCTCATACGGTGAGAGAACAGACAAGTCGATGTCGAGTCCAGAAACAAATACAACGAAGCGGGTGTCGCAAGGTCAAAGACCATCACGATGTGAAAATTAGGCACAGGATAATGTCGCAACCCAATGGCAGGCGGTCTTTCTGGTTGCTGGACAAGCAGATTCTCAAAGGGTAGCTTTCTGGCGCTTACGTGCCAAGATGGAACGATTGTAACAGACTCAAAAGCTGAGGCGGAAAGGCTTACCAAGATCTTTTCGCCATCTCCACCATGGACTTCACTTTCAACGCCCGAGTGTCGTCAATTCACGGGGTTCCCTAGACTATACGGGAAGGCATGAGACCGTAAGACGTAGGCAAGTCTACTGCGAATATTTGAACGCGCGAATGCAAAGAAAATAAACGCGAGATACCCTCGCAGGACTTTGATTTTAAACGGACTCAGGGGCTACAAAAAAAAAAACAGAATCTAGACTAACACAGAAGCGTGCATCCAGAATCAAGTCTTCTTTGAAAATATGATCAACAGGACAGGATCAAGGACAATCTTGACTTTGGTCACTGCTAAACCGGTCGGTATTGAGATAAAGGTCCAAATATTGGTTGAGCCTATTGAAGGCGGGAGATTTTTGGCTCTACAATTTCTTAGGGTTATTATAAATTATCTTTTTGCTTTACAATGTTCTCTAAGGACAACCAGCCACACAAAGGAAAACGCGTTGTGGGGCTATTATACCCCCATTCCGATACATAATTTTGGCTTCTGGCCTCCATACTTTTTGAGTTCTGAAGAGAATATTCCAGGAACTATTGGAAATTCCAATCCAGGTCTCAGGGATCTTAACAATCCTTCGATTTCTCAGATAATTTGGAGACCTCGATGAATTTTGATAAGCGAATGTATACTATGATACTCGAGAAGAGAAACCCGAGCACATTCGATCTGTTTATCTGTTTCAAACGCGTGACGTCACTCGGTGACAACATTCTCCAGAGACGGGTGACAAACGTTTAGTTTTATATGGCGCTTTAGGACATAATTTGATATGTTTCGTTAGTTTGTTATCTGGTGTGCTTCAAATAACACCTCTTATTCTGATTTTCAACTTGTGACCTCTGGAGTTCCACAAGGTTCCATTCTCGCACCGTTACTTTTCATTACTTCAGATATATTCAAAGCTGCCAATAGTTGTATTATTCAAAGGGTACGCTGATGACACTCAATTATTTTTTTCTTTTGATCCAAAGTTGATATAGCATCTGCTTACATTAACCAGGACTTACAAGAAATACACAAGTACTCTTTGAGGCACAATTTAAAACTAAATTCCGATAAATGTCAAGTCATTGTATTTTCTCCACCAAACCAGGAAATTTTTACGCAATCAATGGAACTGAAATTGACGGAAGGAGTTTTGCTCTCTCTAAAAGTGTAAAGAACTGAGATATAATTTTTGACTGTAAGCTCAGGTTTGATGAGTATGTTTCACTTTTAGTCAAAAAGACGTATCTTGTACTTAGGCTCCTCTATCGAAATGGAGAAATATTAAATTTTAGATTGCGAAAAACGCTTTGTGAGTACTTGGCATATCCTAGTCTGAATCATGCTGTCACGCTTTATTACCCATTTCTTACGCAAGTTTTAAAGTACAGGCTGCAAAAAATTCAGAATTGTTCAAGATTTGTTTTTAAGCTCAGGAAATATGATCGAGTTTCAAGCAAAATAAATGAATTGAGTTGGCTGAAAATAGAAAATATCTATAGATACTATACATCTGTCATAGTTCACCGGCTATTACTAGCCTCATTTCCTCCTTTTTTTTTTTAGGCAGAAAATTAGTTTTTAGGCGTGATTTGCATGATTTGATTATCAGATATATTAATAAACTGTCTCTTCCGAAATTTCGCTTAACAACATTTATGAAGTCTTTTACATACAATGCGGTCACTATTTATAATGATATTGATGATGCTTTCGATATTTTCCTGGGTACGAACAGTTCGAACACGGCCCGACCTTGTGTTGACACTGAGCACATTATTTCGACCGAAATCTTGTCGTAACTTCCGAATCGTTGCAACAATCGACTTATTATTCAAGTAAAACGTCTTAACAATACGGACACGTTGTGGGATCATGTAGCGCTCCATGATAAATTGGACATATGTGCTTTAAATAACTACTACGGCGCCACCTACTGAAATGCGTGTATCAAAAATGGCGCGCAATTTAAATCAGTAAGTTATACATTCGCCACCCTGTATAAAAGAAAAATCTATAATTGGGAAGAGGAAATGATGAAAAGTGTTAAACCCAATAAAATTGTTCACCAATACAAAATACTATCATTAATTAACCCATAACAAATATTAGAAAACGATTTACACAACATTTTATAAAAACATTAGATATTATTATATACTGTATCTTATTCTCCATTCTTTTTCTGTAGAAAAAGTTAATATAAGAAATTAATATATTCCACTGATAAACAAAGGTATTATTAATTTGAAACCAATTTACCTACTTCAATAAAAAGTAAGTCCCTTCATATGGAACTAATAAAAATTTAATATGCAAAGCATTTTCAATGATTAAGTCTCAAGTTATTTGAAACTTTTCAACTTGTCTAATGCTGGTTTTTCAAAAGTAATAACTTCACAAAGGTACCTAATGTTTTCTGTCTATTCTGTTCATTAAATGGTATTGGAGAAACATCAAAAATGTTAGGCAAATATTCCAAATATTGAAAAGAAAACGATCCTAATACAAAGCATTTCGAACCGACAAGCGGAACTTTTGTCACCGAGTGACGTCATGCGTAAAGGTATACTGAATTCGATCGTGAAGTGAGAATATCTCTCGAGTTATACAGTATATTCAGATAAGAGATAGACCGAATGTAAACAAAAGGTTCGGGTGATTTTCACGCTAACGCCGCCGTCTCGACGTAAAACAGGAGCCCTCATTGGTCAATTCGCAATTAAATGCCTATGCCGAGCGGCAGAGCAGTCGTATCAAGGCAGAGTCACATTCAGGTTCCGACGTGTTACGTATGTCGTGTGCATCATTGCAATTTGATATTTCTTTGGACGTTTTCGTTTGTTATCTTATTAAGTTGTTGAGTTTGTCGTTGTTATTGTTATACCTTGTTATTGTTATCAACTGCTTGCGCAAAATGCCCAGTAGTACAGATACTGCCGATGAAGTTGTAAACTCCTGTAGTCCACCTAGGAAACGCTCTAAAAAAGACACCTGAGTGCAGAAATGAAAGAGGTCATTTTGAATATATATAAGATCGAACGCGAGGAGAACGAGGCATCAACCATCAAAGAAATTGTTGTGAAGGTTTCTCACAAAGTTGGGGTGTGTCGCGCATCAGTGTTTAATGTGTTAAGACAATACAAAAAAAATCACACCTTTCCTGAGCCAATGCCAGTAAACATCGCAAAAGTATTGTTAATCATTGGATGAAGCTGATACGCATGCGATTAGGAGGAAAGTGCATGAATTCTTCTTTAGGAATGAAATACCTACTATAGATAAAGTACTGCAGGAGGTAAATGGAGATACAACGTTTCCAAATTTCAAACGATCAACTTTCCATGCGTTACTGAAGCATTTAAATTTCAAATGGAAAAAACGGGGTCGTAATAGTTTACTACTGGATAGAGAAGAAATTGTGCTATGGAGGAGGGATTATTTAACAAAAATTGGGAAATATAGAAATCAAAACAGGAAGATTTATTACCTTGATGAAACGTGGGTAAACGCAGGACACACTACAAGTAAAGTATGGGTTGATGATTCTGTAACTTCATCCAGGAGGGCCTTTCTATATGGACTGTCCACCGGATTAAAAAATCCAGCAGGTAAATACGAGTAATAGATAACAATCGGATGTTTTTCAAACCTTGGGAACAAGGTTCTAAACATTAATTCCAGGGGGCAAATAAAACATATTACAAGTAACAAAACTTTTATAACTTTCGATAAAATGCGTGGATGTTTTATTGTCATTTTCATTTGTTAGAACTTTTTTAAGCCACGTTTTTATGTGTTTTCGATATTTCAATAATTTTTTAATATAATCTTAAAATATGTCGAATATTATAAACTTAAAAAAGTTACTAAGTTTTATATTGTGTACCGTTCCTAATATTTCTAATCATTTTAATTCATACTTTAAGCTTTATAAAGTTATAATTTGTTAATATTAATATTTGCGCGTATTTCAGGTTCCTGATCATTCATTTTTTAAAGGTTTATAACTTTAAATTAAATTGTGAAGCGCTGAGTAATCATACGACGTTCAATATTCTTTCTTCAATATGACTAAATAATCCCAATTATAGCAATCCGATACTCATGTTTTTTCGCTGAATGTGATGAAAACATTTGAAAAAGGTTCGCTTATTGTAATAAATCTACACCAGTTAGTACTTCGATTTCCAGGTAAAGGGAAAAGGCTCATTATCTGCCATATTGGCAGTGAGGATGGATTTGTTGTTGACGGTCTGTGGTGCTTTGAGTCTAAGAAAACTGGAGATTACCATGAGGAAATGAATGGCGAATCGTTTGAACAGTGGTTTTCAAAATTTTACCGAACTTAGAGGAAAACGCAGTAATTGTGTTGGATAATGCGCCTTATCATTCTCGAAGAATGGAGAAGGTCCCAACAACGGCTTCAAGGAAATTTGATGTTCAAAATTGGCTCCGCTCGAAAAATATCAACTTTGAAGAAGCAATGCTGAAAGTACAATTATTAAGAATTGCCAAGGATCACAAGGCGGAATATCAAAAATACGCCATTGACGAAATGGCAGCAAGTCAAAATAAAACTGTGCTCCGTTTACCTCCATACCATTGCGAGCTCAATCCCATTGAGCTCATATGGGCAGAGGTTAAAAATTACATAGCTAAGCACAATACAACTTTTAAATTTTGTGACCTCAAAGGACTTTTCAAAGAAGCACTAGAATTAATAACAGCGCAAAAATGGGAAAACTGTATTAAGCACGTGAAAGACAAAGTTGAAAAGAGAATGTGGGAACTGGACAATATTTTCGAGGAACAAGTCGAGCCATTCATTATTGACGTTGGTGCTTCAGGCAGTAGCGATGATGAAAGCTCATCAAGCTCATCTTTCCAATAAAAGATGTCGTTCATCAAATTCGGTAAGTTATAAGTAATTATAAAGCTACCGTATTTTTTAATTAATTATTGACATTTTTGAACCCATTTTGGCAAAACCTATTCAAGAATCTACTTTCTGACAATGTTCAACCATGCACATTTTTTTACGTTTTAATTTGGTTACATATTTACCTAGAAATCAAAAAATATACTAATCAATATTCTAAAAGCAATTTTAAGAGATATACGATTATTTTTAATTTAGGCTAATTTAAACGCCATTTTGAGATTGTATTCGACTGTATTTCACCAAACATCAGGCGGCATCCGAAGCTGGAAATCGAAGCGAAAATTTTGAAACCCTTATGTATATTTACGTCATTATATATTTCTTACCCCACCCCCACATGATCCTATATCCATCACCAATCGTATACACATCGAATTGTGCTAATTTACTACAAAGTTACGCAAAGCAGCATCTACTATCTAAAATATGTACTGCGTGACTCTTAATACGTCCCTGCCGAATGTTACAGCGTTCGATGATCACGTGGTCTTGTTTATGTCCGGTCTATCTCTTATCTGAATATACTGTAGTACCATGGTTTCTATACAACCAATATAGCTTTGAAAGTTGCATAATGAAGCCAGGTAGGTCGATTCAGTAATGAATAATAATTATTTAAATGTATATTGTACGTACATTGGACCTGGTTACATGGATATGTTATATGCAACTGTATCCTCTAATGATTCGAAACCATATCCTTTAAAACGTCCAAGCTTATCTAAATAATTACATACATTCAATAAAATTATCCATCATTTTATATGAAATTTATTCAGGAGCATAATTCAACTCGGGTAATATATACCTATAAGCTTTTAGATATTTTGATTTTCAATTTAGGTATATAGGAGAGGTAGCTGGTAGATAAATAAATGTATGTAAATGATGATAAGGCGCATCTGAATTTGTTTTGATGAAGTTGATTTTGACCATCAAGTATCATAATATAGGTAGGTACAGAATATTTTTTTGAAATGTAAAATAAAGACTTGTCAGTGAAATACGAGATTAGAAGTAGAAAATAGAGTTTCTTCATCAGATTCTCATTATATTATTTCCTTGGACAACATGTTGCACTTTAGGGCCAGTTCGAAGAAGTATATTTTTGACCCTTCCAAAATCGTATTTTCTCCGACCGTGATCTGACTTATATTACTCAAAAGGAAAATGTAATCTCCAAAGATCACCAACCTTTTCCTGTTGCATCTGCTGCTTCATCAGTATCGTCTTTTTCTTATCTTTGCACCGCTTGTTCTGGAACCACACTCTGATCACCCTGGGCGACAGACCGGTCATCTCGACCAGTTGTTCCTTCATTAGCGCGTCCGGCCTTGGGTTGGCCGCGTAGCAGGTTCTCAGCGTGTGCAATTGTTTCTCGTTGAGGACGGTGCGCACGCGCGTCGGTTTGCCGTCACTGCCTGCGGTACCGCCTCCGCCGTGCGTACCGCCCCCCGATTTGCGCAAGACGCCGCCTCCGCCACCGGATCCAGCAGAACCGGAACCGCCTTTGTGCGAGCCGCTTTCGCTGCCCGAGTCTGGAATAGAAGAGGAATGATTTTTAATTGATTATACATTAAATCACACTATTTATTATTCAATTTCTACACCCTCAGAAGCTGATTAAGTTAGAGATACAAAAAATTACTACCCGACTGTAGCGTACAGTGGGCTATGGGACTCTTCCAATTTGGAACATTATAATATCAATATACAGGGTGTTTCAAATTCGACTCTCACCGTTGGGATCTTGTAAACTGTAAGAGATACGAAGTCGTTTAAATAGGGGCAAAGTTGATATTCTGGTAATCAACAAAATGCCCC